>JAFMSR010000005.1:53194846-53629537 GCA_022818135.1 Saxidomus purpurata | reverse complement strand
ACCGGATGGCAGATTTTGCTTAAACTTCCAGGGATGAACAACCTTAATGTGTAGATGGCAGTAAAGGAAGGAATTTTTGCTGCAACCAAATTTAACAGAATTATGGCCCTTTGTTGATTTTTTCATTATATACTATGTAGAAATTTTGTGAATGCAACTCCTCTTAAACCGGATGGCAGATTTTGCTTAAACTTCCAGGGATGAACAACCTTAATGTGTAGATGGTAGTAAAGGAAGGAATTTTTGCTGCGACCAAATTTAACAGAATTATGGCCCTTTGTTGATTTTTAGTTTTCAACTTGTGGCACATGTAGTCCAAAAAATATTTGACCTAGAGTCATGAGATTGACAGAACAGTGGCGTGTGGGGGCATCCGTGTCCTATGGACACATTTCTAGTTTTTAGTTCAATTGGTCGAAGTCCAGCAGAGCTTATGCCATAATGGTTTATCAATTGTCTGTTTACAAGCTTTCCTTGATGACACTACTGTTGACAATTTTCATTTGGCTTCCATAAGACTTGCTCAGTAGGTTGCCTGCAACCTTTAGATGGTCCCTATTGTTTTTGAAGTCAGTGGGTCAAAGGTCAAGGTTGTAGTGACCCAAACTTTGGAAATCATTTCCACAGTATCCTGAGATCTATATTGCCCAAAGTCTTCAAACTGTATAAGATGATTGGTCTTACTGAGTAAACGAACCCTACTGTTATGGGATTAATGGGTCAAGGTGATGGTGACCACTGTTAGCTTTTCCTAGATTACACTACAGGTCCCAGTTTTCATTTGACTTTCATGAGACTTGCTCAGAAGGTTGCATGCAACCTGTAGATGATCCCAATAGTTTTTGGGGACAGTGGGTCAAAAGTCAAGGTCACAGTTACCTGAACTTTGAAAATCATTTCTGCTCAATTTTTAGATCTAATTATCAAAAACAGTCTTTGAATAAAGATTGGTTTTACTGAGTAGATAATCTTTACTGTTTTTGGGGTCAGTGGGTCAAGGTCACAGTTACATCTTGTAGCTTTTCCTTGATAACATTCCAAAAGATTTTCACAGACCTTTCCAAAAGATTTTCCTAAAACTTATTCAGAACAGTCCAGTCAGTCCAATAGAGTGATACTTGCCCTTATGGCACTCTTGTTCGGATGTGCAATACATTCAAACTTGTGAACAAGGCCAGTCAAGGGAAACCATGAAAATGGCTGTTGTTCACAGGTGACCTTTGTTCGGAGGTGTTGGCAGTTTCATCATACTAAACATTGCTTATCAAGTTTCATCATCACTTGTCAGATAAACTAGCTATAAGCATTAACCAAATAAGGATTTATCCAAATTTCGTGCATATGGTTTCATATTCTGCAAATGGTCACACTTGACAATTCAAATACAAAATGACTGTATCAAATCTACAATGACATAGTTAGGTTCATCGACCTTGAAACGCTTTAAAAAGCAGAAAACTGTAGCGCTGATCACTTTTTCGAAACCTGAAACGATAATTTAATTAACATGGATTACATTCCTTTGCCTTTGTTTGATTTCATTGGGGATTGTGAATAAAAGGAACAACAGCTAATTTACAAGATTAATGTGTGTGTTTTTCGGTTTAATTGTAATTAAACATTTTACTAAACAAGAATGCATTAATTAGCTGTAATTGGTGATCATTTAGTTGCACAAACAATGAAAACTGCAACTCCAAATCGTGAAGATATTCTGCATCAAATAAACAAGCAATTAAAAGAGCCAATTTTTGGGCAATTACTAGACAGTTTGAATGGTGCTTCAGATGTGGTGACAATTATATATTAGAGAAAATTTAGTGACCATTTGCATCCAGGTCCCAATGACTGAATACTATTTGACTGGCTGCTGACCGCGGACGGCAGGTGACCGCTATTCCCAGCCTTTTTGTGAGCAAATTTGGACGGGGGGGATTCAAACTGGCAATTGTCCGTAGGTGACCGCTAGTAACAGGTGACCAATAGCACAAGTTTGACTGTACTATGAAAATCTTGTTTGCATGTATTGAGATTCCTTAGTGCAAAATTATTTTACCCTTTGCTTAGATGTGCATGTATATTATGTTGTGTTCTGAATTTATTTTTTGTACCCTCTATCATATTTAAAGGAGGTATATACTATTTGGTGTTATGTTGTGGATAGTCAGTTTTTGTTACAAAAAGTTGTATAAACTACTTCCATAGTGTTTGATGGATTACAATAATATTTGGCATACATTATCACTACAGAGTGTAAATTTATGTATTTCTTGAGTTTAAACATGGATACACGTATAAATGGCTTACATACATTAAATCTATTTTTGACAACATTTGATGGTCAGACATGTGGCTAAACCAAGCCCAGTTACGTTCCAAGGATATTAAATATACTGTAAAACGTTCTATTGGACCAATTTTAGCAAAACTGGCATTAAAATATGGAAAACTCGAATAAAGGCATCGCTTATTGGACATAAATCGTTATACAAGCTAGAACACTACTGGTCTGTATTAGCTAGGTGTTATGCTCTTGCTATGCTCAGTTACTGCAGTTATTTTAATGAACTGTTTCATAAGACTACCCTTCGAAATGTGACGATGGAATAATACACTGTTTAACAGCAAAATATGTAATTTATGTAACTATCAGGAAGTTGGATGGGAGAAACACTACCTACTTACTTGCTCTTTTTTTTTACAACAAACGATCTCAATACATTAGAAACAAATTTCGTGTGAATATACCTGACTCTTGCAGTAATTCATTAAATTTCAATAGTATTGATGACTTAAAAAAAACTTCCCAAATTTATGGGTATCATAATGAACAAGTATCGATGAATCCACAATAGTAGTCTTTAAAAAACACCTTTTTTTTCCCCGTTAATATTTTTACACAATGTTTGTACTTTTACCAACATATTTATATACTGTGTAGGCTTTCCCCAATACTGCTGTTATTGATGGACATGAAATTATACTCGTTTCTCCATATTGATACAGTATTTGTATACTTTATTTCAGAATCCTGAAAATACCATAGGTGATCCCTGCAAAAATCCCAAATATAAAACTTTCATTTCAGCCATGTTGGTTGAACTTGGTTCAAGGTTAGGGTGGCTCATCAGTGTTAACTGTTTAATTTACAAGGGAATAAAGCATTTTAAAAGACATAAAATATTCTGTGTTGTAGGTGAAGAGACGTTAGCTTTCTTAAGAAATCAGCCACAGTTTCAACATATGAGAACATTGTTACAACAGAATCCCGCTTTGTTACCTGATCTCTTACAACAGATAGGAAGATCTAATCCACAACTTTTACAGGTATGTCTGATATGTTCTGTTTACTACCACCCACCAAAAAGGGAGGGATTAAGTGTTGATTTGATATCCTCAGTAAAGCAAGAGCTATGGCCCCTTGATCTTTTTCCCCTTTATACCGGTATCCAAGCTTGACACTTTTCTTTATAACTGATATAAGAATTTAATGTAAATAAGGTATTAAAGTGCATATACATGTTTACATTGATGCAAATTAATATAGAAACATGTGCATATTACACAATAGAGGGTACACATTACAGCTTGCATGTACAAAGTGAAGATAAAGTTCTTTCAAAACAAGTGAATAAATTTCAGAATGTGATAACATAATAAAACATTTTATTGAAGTGTTTTATAAGAATACTAGTGGGACAAAGCTCTTACATCTTGTCTGCCTACAGTCTGACTCTTGTAGAGGACACTCTCAGTGGAGTCTGTAATACATTCATTCTGACAGAATCAACTTAAGAAATTCTGAGGCAAGCTGTTTGATAGCTTTGTTATTGTATTAGTTTGTGAAAGTAGGTCACAGTTACGCTGTGGACATAAGGGCAACTTAAGGTGAGTCTTGAGGTGAGCATTTAGGATCAATGAATGAACAATGTACACTCTAGAATCCATATTTCAGAAGCAGTCCAATTAAAACTTTGGTACAATGTACATTTGTATACAGCCTCAATGATAATACATTATCGAATGTTTATTGTTTCAGTTGATCAGTCAGAATCAAGAACAGTTTATTTCCATGTTAAATGAGACAGTTGAGGGTGGTGGAGGAGGAGGTGGCGGTGGTGGTGCACCAGGTCAGTCACCTAGGGAGGGAGTCATACATGTGACACAAGAAGAGAAAGAAGCCATTGATAGAGTAAGAGCTTACACATATTCTAATGTGCATCTAGTCTATTTATATATTTAAAGAAAGCAAAAGGCTAGTTTCAAATATTTAAACTTTGTAATTGTTGTAACAAGTCATTCAGCCTTCAAGTCTTCTCAATTTCAGAATTTTGTTAAATTGGTATGATTTGATAGAAAAAAGACTGCTCAAAACAATATTTAAAAGAGCTAGTTTTGTAAAGAGACAATGTGTTAAATATTTCCTCTTCAGAGGTGTCACTGTATCTATCTATTTTTATTTTCAGTTAAAAGCCCTTGGTTTTCCGGAAGGAATATGTATTCAAGCTTATTTTGCATGTGAAAAGAATGAAGAACTAGCTGCTAATTATCTTTTAAGTCATGGTTTTGATGATGAAGACAGTTGAAAGTTTACGTCTAATTCTTTTTTTTTTCCACGGAAGTTAGTAACTTGATGATATATTTCACTGTTGAAATAATTTATTATATGTGAGGACACAACAGCTGATTGTTGTGTACACATAAATAATTTTAAGCGATTATCAGTTTCATGCTTCAAGGATATATATTATTCTTTTAAAAGTAATGGTAAAAATAGGAACATTAAAAAATGCAGCATCTGAAATGGAATAATATAGTTTTAAATCTAATGCGTTCTCTGACATTATGGAAACGGACTGAATCCACATTCTCTATCAATTTTGCTTTATATACACACATGAAGAAAATATACTGCAGAGAGCAAAGGATGACAACTGGTGCATAAAAGGCAGTATGGAGTGTTAAACATTTTCTATGTGCTATTTTCCAGTCAGTGTTCAGAAAAAAATGAACTACCTGTGTAAGTTGCAAGAGCTCAGTTCTTTTTGTAACATTATTGGAGTATTCCATCACAAATGTTGTGACAAATGTGACGAATATATGTTTCCTTTATCACAAAGTTTCAGAGTTTATATCATATCAGCTATTACTATGGATGGTAATTCTATACTTTCTATACTAACAAGATAACAGATTTTAGCTCGTCTGAGCCAAAGGTTCTGGAAGAGCTATTAGTATGGTTGGGTTGTCCATTTTCCATTGTCACCATTTCATTTAAAGCTCTTTGTATCTGAAAGTACATGTCAGACTTTAGCCATACTTGCTCTGTAGTATACTTGCATTGACCCCTTTCAGAAGATATAACGGTTCTGATCCACTGTATACAGGGGCCACTGTTACTTCAAATAAAATAGCTTTAAAGGGCTTCATCTTATGAACCAATGGTAGGAAAGTTAATAAACATGCTCTATAGTTCCCTTGCATCAACCCCTTTAAAAATACATATAATGATTCTGGGCCACTGCTCACAAAGGCCTCTGTTACTGAAAATAGAAAAAAAATTATGTCTTCCTCTCGTGAACCAATGGTAGGAAAGTTACCAATCTTGCTTTGTAGCATCCTTGCATTGACCACTTTCTAACAAGATGAAATAGTTTCTGCTGCACATAGAAGCCACTGTTTACTACTACTGTATGGTAGAGAACCTGTTGACATAAATTGCAATGTTGGCTACTTGATATCCTGCTTACTTACATGAGTGGCTTAGAACCAACTTTGCCCTCTTATACAAGATATTACATACATGTAGTTGTAGACAGTTAACAATTGTAAGAATTTCAGTACAGACTACTTACATTCAGAATTACCAGTGTTATTTATCCTTCTGTTAAACATTTCCATCAATTCTTTTCTGAACTTTCATGAAAAGTGCTTTTTAAACAGAAGTGTGTTACCTTGGTGGCAAGTGTTAAAAAATTCTTTATAATCTTTATACATATCTGAACTGTTCAAGTCTGTTCAAGTTCTGAAATGTCCTAAGACTTGCTAAGAAATTGATGTGAAGCTTGCTTTCAACAAAATTTTGTTTCACTTTGTGCTTTTCATATGTTCTGGTTGGTGCATTTATTTTTGTGCTATAGCAATGTTTGGTGCACAATGTTTAATCCAATGAAGTACAAGATAGCGGACTGAGTGTGAAATATACCATTAAAATCACATCACTTCAGATACTCCTAAATAGATTATAAATTTAGAGATATACATTTGTAATACTGATAGAATTGTGTTCTATTTAGTCCAAATCAATGTTTTCATATATATTTCTTCTGCATTTATGTGGCCTCTTACAGAAAATATGTTATCAGACAGTGTTTCTAATTTTTGCAGTATCAACAGGGAAAAAATGTGCCAAATAACCTGTTTTTCCTATTTAAAAAGCAGGACAGTTTGGACTGTTTTACAAACAATGGTAGATTTCACCAGTAAGTTACCTTTCTTGGTAATAACAGAGCTACAAAATTGTTTACTTCCACAGTGCTTTAAGATCTTCAGTAACATTGAGAAAGGATTCCATTCATATAACATTTACATGGAAAAGGTTATTGTTGACTACTGGCAGGAGATAAGACCTTTATTTGTGATGATTATGTTGAAAGAGCTTGTTTATTTTGTCATTGAAATACTGAAGTTCATAAAAGCAAGAAATGTATTTGGTTTATGTTTAATATGAACTTCAGTAGTATAGTGATACGGTCAGTTATATGGAAATACGTTCAAAATGGCTATCGATAAATGTGCTTTTATATTTTGGGTTATTTAATTTGAAATTTTGTTAGTGTGTATGTGAGGAATTCCTAGTTCACAATGTCAAGATAAGCACCATTTTAATACGTTTAATTTTCTCAAATTAAGAAAATATGTGTTACAGCACATGACTGTCAAAACATTCATTGGAATGGAGTATGTGCATTTTGTTTACTGGTATTTCAGACTTCTGGCTCAGATGACTGGATGTTTTACTTTTCCAGGATTCATTTATATCCTAAAATGCCATAGACTGTAAGCTGTATTTTAGCGTCTATGTTTGTTTGTAACAGTATATAGCCCTATCCATTTTACATGCATAATAACAACATATTTCACAAAGTAATATGTCACTGTTAAAGAAACAGCTGTTTGAATGTTTAATGAGACACATTTTGCTTCTTGTTCAATCGACTGTCAGTTAATATAGATGGTATAAATACACTCTTTATTACTGGTACAAATGGTAAGATTGACAACTTCCAGTTTCGTTGAAGCCATATCTATAGTTATGGAGAGTAATACTTGATATGTTTATCTTAACAAATTTTATGGTAAATATTTCCATATTATTCCACATGAATGATATTTAAAGCATTGCCGATTAAATATATAAAGGTCACATTTGAGTTCTTTTTTATTGTTTTTGCTCGAAAGAGACTTGCGTCTCATGTAATGATGTGAATAAATTTTCTTAGAAAGTTGTATTCCATAACTATTTTGTCTGTTGAATTGTCATGCTGTTAGTTTGCCTGTAAGACTGTTTATACAATATTGAGAATTGCCACGTGTTTAAATAAAGTAAAGAAGACTTCAGTGCCAATGTCAGTCAACTATTAGGAGAATTACAGCAATAAACATTCTAACAATTACATAATGACATACATTTTGAGTAAAAAAACACAAATAACTTCCTTTAAAAGAACATGTCAAACTCCAGAAATGACAGCCAGTGCATACAACATAAAGCTATACCTTAATCGTAAACAAGAGTTGATATTAGATAAATCTTATTTAACCCTAACCAATGTTTAGCTCACCTGGCACAAAGGGTAAGCTGTCCGAACTGTCCATTCACCATTTCCTTCAATCAACATTTCCTTTTAAACCACTGGGCCAATGTTCATGAAACCTGGCAGGGATGCTCCTTACATGAAGCTCTATCAAAGTTTATCAAATAATTTCATCAATGCAGAACACTGTGGTTGCCATGGTAACAGAAAGGAAAAAAAACTATAAAAATCTCTAAAATCAGAAGGCCCAGAGCTTAGATATTTTGCATGTAGCATTGCCGAACGGACGGCTAGCAAGAGTGTTTAACTTATGACCCCTGGGTCAAACTTGATGGGGTCACTATTTTTACAAAGGCTTGTATAGGAAAAACTTTAAAAATCTTCTTTTCAAAATCCAGAAGGCATAGAACTTAGATATTTATCATAAGGCACTGCCTAGTTGACCTCTACCAAGATTGTTCAAATTATGACTCCCAGGTAAAAACTGACACAGCCCCAAGGGTCACTTGATTTTACATAGGCTTATAAAGGAAAATCTTTAAAAATTATCTCTGAAACTACAAGGCCTAGAGCTTGGTATTTGGCAGGTAGCATTGCCTAGTTTGTTCAGATAATGACCCTTTGGTCAAAATTGACCCAGCCCAGGGTCACTTGATTTAACATAGCTTATAAAGAGAAAACTTCAAAAATATTCTTGCCCAGTTGGAATATAGCATTGTGTAGTGGACCTCTACAAAGTTTGGTCTATGTATGCCCTTGATTTATAAAAACACGGCATCTTACACAATTCTAACACTGAACACTGCACTTTCATTTCTTTACCAATCCTAGAATTAATAGACAATTTTACCACTGATCATATCAATGTTTGCAGACTAGCAGATAGTGAAATTCATCGCCTAATTCTCTTAAGCACAAGGAACATTTCATCTCGTTATATGGGGTATTTGACCAGCGGCCCTTTTCTACAGGCAATTTATGATTTGCAGAATGATACTTGAAGATCGGTAAGTACATATGCTTAGGTAATAATGTTAGTCTTCGAAAGCATGGTATTCTTAGAAAAAGGGCATATAGTTTTCCTTTATTAGAGACTTGCATTTGTCCTCGCCATCCAGAAAGGAACTGTTCAAACAATGTTTGTTTTATAAGTGTATGCTATTGCAATTTAGTGTTTTTTTATTTAAAAATATACCACTGTTACCAGTTGAATCGAATATGCTTCTGACATAGTTCAGCTATTTAAAGCTGCGTGTACTATTTAACATAATTTTATACACACTATTAGAGTACTTATTAGAATCGCTTGTTACTAAATTATTCCAATAATTTGTAATTTTTGTACGAATTTAAACATCTAACGGGTATCGGCCTAGTTCGCCATATAACATGTAAGCAGGTGTGCTCTTGTGCAAATTTGTGATTTAACGAAGAAATTCAATATGCACCTTCAATATGTCGCTGTTACTTTCTGTTCCCCAAACTTCATATGAAAATGTCAGAATTGATACTAGTGTTATCAAATAATTTTAACTTAAGATCTTAAGGTAGATTTAGATTGTAAATACGTTTGTATAAAAGATGCATTTCCTTTTTATCTACCCTAAGATATTTCTGGCTTGTGCAATTAAATGTGCTTTAGCTTTATTATATTTACCGTTTGGGCTGAATACTACACTGAAGTATTTGTATTTGTCCTCGATTTCTATATGCATTCCATTTAACGTATAAGACTTATTCCGCGTACCGTGTTTATTAGTACCAAATATCATGATTTTTGTCTTTTTGATATTTATCAAACATCTGACAATGCGTGTTGAAATCGTTCAGACATTTTTATATAATGTGTACGTATTATGTAATGTAACGTATGTCTCGTTTTGTCCTCCGTAGTTTGTATGTGTGTTTATATGTTTATGTCAAGTATGTCCCTTATTGTCCTCCGTAGTATGTTAGTTGTATTATTTACACAGTATTCTATACTCCATAGACTATTCAATAGTCCCACTCGTTCATCAATTTCTGATAGTTTCACTAATTGTCCATTAACCACATGGATGGGCCTCTAATTTTTTTATTTCGCGGCTTACTTACACAACATGATAATTATGATTGTAAATTCTTTATTTATAGAAAGTATATATGTAATTATCTAAAGTAACATGTACATACATGGAACGTTATTATACGTTAGTTAAAACATGACATTCTCTAAATATTTCCTAAATTAAAGTATTCGCTCTCCACATGGGCTATGTGGTTTCAGAGAAGATTTTTAAAGTTTTTCCTATAGAAACGTACGTAAAATCAAGTGACCCCTGAGGGAGGGGTCAATTTTGACCCGGGGTCATGATTTGAACAATTTTGGTAGAGACCCACTAGAGAATGCTTCATGCCAAATATCAAAGTTCTGGGCCTTGCAGTTTGCAGAGAAGAATGAGAAGATTTTTTTTAAAGCTTTTCCTATTTGCCCCCATAGCAACCAGAGTTCTTCATGGAATAAAATTCTTTGAACAACTGCGAGCACACACATTGATGATGCAACAAAAGCGAGAGTTACTGATAGACGAGTGTTAGCGATTGTACACCACTGCCGTTAGTCAGTCGATTAAAGGACACGTCAGTAAACCGAAAGTAACAAAAAGCGACTTAACATGAAATCTTAAAACAAATTGGTTAAAACATTGAATGAAAGGTAGGTGTCGAGCTTCTTAAACGTTTAAATAAAATAGTCGGGCATGTATATGTGATAAAAATGGATTGATAAAAGCCGAATGATGACGGAAATTAATTGGTTTCATTTCAATACTTTAAGTTTATAACCATTTTACAAGTAGGAGTTGGAAACATATCAGTTAAATGTTAATCACGATGTCCTCGAAATGGCAAAGAATCGTATATGGTGGTCGGAGGGAGGGCGAGGAGGCACGAACAGTTTCTAACACAACCTAGCATTCATGTCCTAGTTATTAACACCGTTAAATTTATCGCATATATTTTGAACCGAGTTAGACATGTATCAGTCGATCATCGTATTAAATATTTCTTTTCAGTAATTTTTGTGAAAAGTTCAAAATGGAGCATTTAACATGGGCGTTTATGACGATCTGGATTTTATTTAACAATGTGCAACCTTTTTCAGGTAAGTTACAAAGTACAAAATGTAAATATATGTACATTGATATTAGTATATTGGTTACTTACTTATAAATGTATATAGGCCCTACTTAATACACAGTGTCACGTATTTACTTTAAAGTTTAAATATGAATAAAAATAATACAAAAGCCTTGTGATAAGCTATTCTTAAATCTGATTAAAGATACGCTTTTTCAGAGGATCGTGAACTTTAGTCAGATTCTCCTCAATAAGTTCGCATATCTTACTCACAAACTCAAAATTTGTGTATTTGAAATTGAATTTTATACTGCTAAATTATACTTCCTGAAAATTTGAATTGGTTGTAATTTGCTTACATATTTACAGAATTTGTATAGGCAGCCATTACCAATACCAATATCTTGCGTTATTTTTAGCTCGACTTTTCGAAAAAAGGGGCGTCGGCCTGCGTTGGTGTCACACCTTGGTTAAGTTTTTCGTACCACCCCACTTTATTTCAAAACTATTAGAGGTATGGCTTTGAAACTTACCATACTTGTTAACCATCATAACGTCCATCTACATACAAGAGTACATAACTCTGTCAATGTTTTTGACAGAATTATGCCCCTTTTTGGCTTAGAAAGTGTACTGAGCTTGGTTAAGTTTTTCGTACCACCCCACTTTATTTCAAAACCGTTAGAGGTATTGCTTTGAAATTTACCATACTTATTTATCATCATTACCTCCATCAACAGACAAGAGTACATAACTCTGTCAAGGTTTCAGTGACAGAATTATGCCCCTTTTTGACTTAGAAAATACATGGGTAAAATCCACTTTTTGACTTAACCCTTAGAGATATTGCTTTGAAACTTTGAATGCTTGTTTACATCATTACCCCCATCTGTAGGCAAGAGAAGGTAACTCTGTCAAGGATTTGTTTTAAAAATTAAGGCCCTTTATCGACTTAGAATCTGGGTTAAGTTTTTCGTAGCAGTCCACTTTTTGACTAAATTGTTTGAGATATTTCTTTTAAAGTTGGAATACTTGTTTACCATCATGATCCCCAAACATAGGCAGGAGAAGGTAGTTCCGTCAAGGATTTTATTTGAATTATGGCCCTTTTTGACTTAGAAACTCAGTTAAAATTTTCAATCTTTTCCACTTGTTGACTTAACCATTTGAGATATTACTTTGAAAGTTGGAGTACTTATGTACCATCATGACACCTATCTGTAAGCAAGAGAAGATAACTCTGTGAAAATGTTTCTTGATTTGTACTTAGAAATTCCTCGTTAAAGTCTGATGTGCCCTTAACGGTCAAAGTTTTGTTTTATTGGTAAGCACTAAAAAAGTCGAGCACGCTGTCCTACTGACAGCTCTTGTCATGTAAATTTACTCCTATTTTAAACAGTTTTCTTGCATTTGTACTTTCGTATTGATACTTTTATTTGATACAAAACAAGAACTATCTTTAAAAAAGATGGTCGGCGCGATTAATTACTGCCAAGTTGTATTTTTATGCAGAATGCAACAGGGTAGGAAAAATGTGCACCCTGACCGGGACGCGAACCCGAGACCCTTGATTTGCTTACAGCGACTGAGCTTAGGCAGCTTTCACATTTCTTCCCCAATTGTGATTTAAGTCCGTTCATCAGGAAAACAAACTTAATCCTTGTTTTTCCTACAAATATGTTACTCGAAATATTCACCGTTATTCACTGGTCAGGAAACACTCGTAATCAGCATTAGTTAAGAGGTAACAACATAAATATTCTATTGTTAGATATAAACTATTTACGTACGCAAATTATTAAACCATTCATGAAAGATGAAAGCGTAAGAGTATTTCATTGACCTTTTTCATGCGGTATTATCCAATTAAAAGGTGCATTACAGACTGAATTTTTAATCCAAAAATGTTCTACTTTCAACTTAGTTTATACTAATTTATTTTAGCTCGATTGTGAAGAAAGCTTGAAGCTTTCATTGGCGGTTGAAAGGTTACCAACTTCCGGTCAAAATCAGATATAACTGCAAGATGGTCTCTTTCAGCGCGACGCCCTAAATTTATACTAGTATAATAACAAAACTGTTTGATTCGACAGTTTGTCGCTATAAATCAAGTAAAGGGGTGGCAGTGCAGCTGCTAGCATAATTACATGTAATCTGGCGTTGCAGTGTGACTCATACCATAGATTTGAAACCTAGAAGGCAAACGACTCTAAAATGTCAGCCTGTAAAATCAGTTTGCCTTCGAAGACTAACCAGTCGCAAAACTTCAGTTGTACATTTCATATCCAATTTAATTTACAGGAGCACATGCTGACCGTGTTCTTCTCACAGATGTGAAAGCATTGACACTACATGATGGTGAAATGACAAAGTATCGAAGAACTTCTCCTGTGCCACAAGTAAGCTATAGTGCTTGACCTTATAAGTATATATCTACAGTATCTTACAATATTTGAGTTAGCTGTGTCCGTCATGAACCATTTACCAATGTGTTGCAGCAGATTTTTTTTTGCACCAGAAACTGCATTTTTCTTTCATACGTTAAACTATTGCATATAATATCAGTAGTATGCAACTACATGTACTAGCAGAGATTACATAAGAATAAGAATATAACTACCAGAAGGTACATTTAATCGTTATGATCTGAGAATCACTCCATTCTGTTTATGTGACAAAAGTAAATCAAGGTTTCAAAGTAAGTTCATTTATCTGAGTTTGAATCATGTGTTTAATATAACGTTGTATTGTGTGTATTTGTAGTTGACATGTGTTGGAGGTAGTGCAGCTGGTGCTTTCAAGCCAAAGACTGTACAGTGTATCAACAGAGGCTCTGATGGCTATGACGTACAGGTCAGTTACATACGTGTGGTTTATATATCAATGCAGTACCTTTAATTGTCAATGACAGTGTGACTATACATTTAACATGATAAAGACTTTACATCTTAAATCAGGAGTCTGATGTTGAATTCATGTAACGTGATAATTATGACACGTTTAAAGGTTTGAGAAAATTCTTATTTCAGTCTGCTAATTATGTTTATACAAGTTAATATATCTTGCAGAATTTCATAGACTAGAAAATCGCGTTTTTTTTCATATTAATTCCAATTTTCAGTGGGAGTGCAAGACAGACATGGACAACAGTTACAGGTTTGGACAAGTTGAAGTGACTTGTGAGGGCTATGATTACCCGGAAGATCCATACATTCTGAGAGGCTCCTGTGGGGTATGTTTCTCATGTGCCATTTAATATTAAAAACTACATCTATAACAATAGTTTGGCGTTTTCAGAAGTCTTTGGGTAGTCTAGGGATGTCTTCGGGTAAATATTCGACCCGAAAGGATCGATCAGTTTTGAAGTCAATACAATTTTTATAGATGTAATTTTACACTTTTCAAAACAGATGTTGTTATTTTCTGTACAGTATGGGAATAGGTTTTTATTTTTTGTAATGAAATCATTTTTTGAAACAATCTTTAAAAAAGAGAGAAATGTTTCAACATTTAATGACCGCTAGCTCCTATCATTGACTTCCGGCAAAATGCAAATCCATGTTAGGTCCCGTCCTCAAGGGCGGCGCCAATAAAAGGTCATCCTGTGCGACAGTTAACTTAGAATTATCACAAAAAAATGGGCGGAGGAATAAAGTAAATGTGTCACAAATAAATATATGATGTACGCTTCGTATAAGGCGCTGAAGTTTTTGTTACCAGGCAACAGGCAGCTACTCTCTGTACATGTCTGAACAATCAAAATGACCAAAGGTGTCATAAAAGAACTACTAGTGCAGGTATGTGATCCATATGTTACTATGTACCACAACCGCAAAATTGTAATGGCTTTGAAAATAAATTTAGAATCTACATCTAATTTAAATTTTCAGTTGGAATATACGTTAGAATTTACTGAGGAAGGATGGGCAAGAAAGAGGGCTCATGAGCATGACAAGTACTCTTCCGAGAATCACTACTCACAGAACAGGTAAATAGTGATGGTGTCGAATTCTTTACATCGCAGTAATTTTTCGTTTTCAATAAGTACATGTTTGTCAGAACTTTAATCGTAAACAGCAAGAATTTCACAAATATACTAATATTTTGTCATCAAAGTGTGAATACCTTGGTTTTGGTCACTTTTACTAGTATTTACTGTTTAGTTTTACTTGTACATAGGTGCAGACAACATTAATTTTGTTTTAGATTATTTTCTTTACACCAGTCTTGTAACCTTTTTACATTGTATAAATTTAGTTTTACTTGTACATCTAGATTCTAACTGTGTTTGTTCTACTACTCTGAAAAAGGTAACTTAAATAACAACATTTTCCTTTCAGTAACACAAGTCAAATATCTTTCATACAAGGGTTGGTCTTTCTACTTATTATCGCAGTTTTTACGTACTTCATATATACGAAATGTATAGCCAAGCCAAGCACACCACCCAACACACCACGTGGTAATCCTCCATCATATGACGAAGCTGTGAGGTCAGGAAATCACCATGACAACAGACAGCAACCATCAGCGCCACCACCGCCTGGCTTCAAACCAGAGTATATACCTAACGCTGAAGAAGGAACCCAGCCCAATTTCCAAACAGCCCCACCACCACAATTTGCTTCTAATATATGGAGTTCAACCACAAGTAAGTTTTATTTAGCTTGTATTTTTTGCCTTTTTAATAACGTTTAGCAGACAAGAAAGGTTTTTTTATGACTAGTTGTATACAGGAAAAGTATCAAACTTAAGTAACATTTTTGTCCCTTTAAAGATGCTAATTCCATTAAGGTGTTAAAACTTTTGAGCAAGGGTAATTGGTAAAGGGAAGCCATTGAAAACTTTAATTACCCTTTGCTGATTTTTTCTTCTATTCACAAGTGACCGAAAACACTCACCATCACACTCATTGTAGCCAGAGAGCCACACCACCTGTAACTAAAACAGAAACCAAAGCTACCACGAGTTCAGCACCTCACAGTTCTGGAACTAGAACAGCATCAGGATTTGGTAGTACCTCAAGAAGGAAATATACTGAGACAACAACACCACCTAAACCTAAAACTACCACAGGGAACACAAGCACCACCTCAGTACCACAGAGTACAGGAACAAGAACAGCATCCGGGTTTGGAGGCACTAAGAGAAGATGAGACGAAAATATTAAAAACTTTTGAATATTGACTTATCTAGTGGGGGATTATTCAATAAAATAAAACATTACTTTTAACTGTAAAAGCTTTGAAAACTAGTAAAAATGGCTGAGGATTGCTCTCTCATTCTAAAAGTAATCCTGACAAAATAATTTAATGACTTTTATCAAGTTCCTCCAGTATTCTTTCTACATGTATTGTGCAATAATGTTATATATGTTTGTTTATAAGTGTAATTATATCAAGCATTTCTAGCTGATCATGCTAGTTATATGGTGGGTTTGATATAGTTTATGACAAAAAAAGATTGTTACGGATCCCTGTAAAGTTATCAGACACGTTTATTTTATGTGAATGGCTTTCTTCAGCATTGTTTTTGAACTTGTCACATTTACCGTTTTAATATTTATTACACGTTTTTGACATTATGATAGGACCACTACCGTTGGACATTGTTGTTTAGACTTTAGATTGTGTGTCATTCAAACTTGAAGTGGAATATCATACTAAAGACACACTCAGTTTTTCTGTTAACACAATAATATGCAGAAGAAATACGCAATTTTATACCATTCCGTTTGACATTTTTATTATGTTCATTGTTAACTCATTGTACATAGAAGACTTGTATATATTATAGTAATTAAATTATAATTATCTGACATAGTTTATTTTATACACAATATTAGAGTACTTATTAGGATCGCTTGTTGCGTTGCGCCTCAGCGCAACGCATGTTTGGGGTCACGTAACTGGAAGTCACTGGTGAGGTGACAATGATCAATATATCACTGTATCGGTAGTAGTGAATCAATTCGTTTTTGATACTGAAAAGACTTCATTGAAGTTACTGACATTGAACTAAATTCCACTGGTAAACAGTGCAGTATTCTAAATTTGCTACAAAGGCACAGAATAGTTTAATGATAAAAATGATGAATAATCGTGTTTTGTATTAAACATTTATTTTTCGGCAAATAACAGTTCATTTCGGTAAATATTTAGGTATGTGGTAAAACCCTGACCAGACCAGAACACACAAAAGGCCGATCATACCAGAAATTTTCGCCGATATGACTTACACACAATAGCGTTATTATTTCGGTATTAAAAATATCTGCATTTGGTACATGTGTAACCAAACTAGATTTTTCATTGTTAAAGTAATAATATTGAGCACTAAGAGCAGTATCGAAACGTTTTCATCTGTAATAGAAACTATAAATTCAATGTTATTTCAACGAATGGATTTATTTGTGTGTATATAGGCCCGCTCATGTTTTACCGAGTTCTGAGTATTCTTTGTTTATATTGTTTTGTTCATATCGGCGGAAATTTCCGTTACGTTTCGTGCTTTCCGTGGTGTAGTCTTTTACCCCCAACAATTAAAAATATTGCAAAACATTTTGAAATTCTGACAATACTTGTGGCATTTATTCTTGTTTTCATAGTATTAGCTCACCTGATATAAAGGATGACTATCGACCTTGAAAACATTCTAGAGACTACCATCATGAAAATTGGCCAAACTGTTTGTCTCAATGATTTCTAGGTCAAGTTTGAATCTGGGTCATCTGGAGTTATATAGAAACTAGGTCACACAGTCAAATTAAAGATGAACCTTGTAAACACTCTAGAAGTCACATTTTATAGCCTATCAAATGAACATTGGTCAATATGTTTGTCTATGTTATATTGGAGTGGTGGTCACCTTAGATCCAAAACTAGGTAACAAGATCAGATCAAGAGATAACTTTTTATTGCTCTAAAAGTCACATTTTATAACCAATTTTTATGAGAAATAGCCAGAATCTTCCGGTTTTGATGATGACCTAACTAAATCTGGAACACATATAGATCAAGGTTGATTTTGATCACATTGTGTAATAAGTAGGCCATGCACTCAGGTGGACGATATAGGTTCAAGATGGCTACTCTTGTTAGCAGTTCTAGTCAAGTGAAGAAAATCAGTCGATTTTATATGTCTCTCTCTTGTTTTTTTAACGTCTCAAAATCGTGTTCCGAAGTCTAATACAGTTCTGCCTTTAATACAAGTCATCATCATTTCCTTGGGCAACGCTATCTTCTTTGCTGCGATCCGCAGCAACTTTTCTACTTGTTACTAAATTCTTCTAATACTTGGTAATTTTTGTACAAATAAAAACATCTAACGAGTATCGGCCTAGTTCGCCATACAACATGTACATGTGTAAGCAGGTATGCTCTTGCGCGAATTTGTAATTTGTAATTCAGTATGCACCTTTTCTATGTCGCTGTTACTTTCTATTCCCAAAACTTCACATTGATACTATAGTGCTGTCAAATAGTTTAGCTGAAGATCTTAGTAGATTTAGGTTGTAAATACGTTTGTATAAAAGATGCATTTCCTTTCTGGCTTGTGCAATTAAATGCGCTTCAGCTTTATTATATTTACCATTTGGGTTGAATACCACACACAAGTATTTGTATTTGTCAACGATTTCTTTATTCATTCCATTTGACGTAAAAGAGTCAAAAAGACATATTCCGCGTACCGCGTTTATTAGTACCAAATATCATAAATTTTGTCTTTTCGGTATTTATTTTAAGTTCCCACATTTGACAATACACTCAACAAAATTCCTAATCGGTCAGTTTATATAGTATTATAATTTTTCTAATAATGCATGTATTCACACAAAATTTCACATCTGATATTGGAACGTGTAATGTAGCGAATTATTGAATGTTTTAGCCGGCTCGCGATGAAAGTAATTGAATTATGCATGTTGACCATTATAGCACGTTTTGCACGTGCGGCGCATGAACATCTATTTGCACGAATTATTGGAGTGACCGTTTCGGAATTTTGTTGAGTGTACGTGTTGAAACGTTCAGACATTTTTATATAATGTATACGTATTATGTCTCGTCTTGTCCTTCGTAGTTTGTATGTGTGTTTATATGTTTGTGCCAAGTATGTCCCTTATTGTCCTCCGTAGTATGTTAGTTGTATGATTTACACAGTACTCCATACTCCATAGACTATTCAATAGTCCCACTCGTACATCAATTTCTAATATTTCCACTAATTGTCCATTAACCACATGGAAGGGCCTCTTATTTTTTATTTCGCAGCTAATTTACACAACAACATGATAATTATGATTGTAAATTCTTTATTTATAGAAAGTATATATGTAAATATCTAAAGTAACATGTACATATATATCAAGGGAACGTTAATATACGTTAGTTAAAACATGGCATTCTCTAAATATTTCCTTAATTAAAGTATTCATTCTCCACATGGGCCTTGTGGTTTCAGAGAAGAAGATTTTTAAAGTTTTCTTATAGAAACGTACGTAAAATCAAGTGACCCCTGAGGGCGGGGTCAATTTTGACCCGGGGGTTATTATATGAACACTAATGGTAGAGACCCACTAGACAATGATTCATGCCAAATATCAAAGTTCTGGGCCTTACAGTTTGCAGAGTAGAATGAGAAGAATTGTTTTTAAAGTTTTTCCTATTTGTCCCCATAGCAACCAGAGTTCTTCATGGAATAAAATTCTTTGAACAACTTTGATAGAGCTTCGCGCGCACACATTGATGATGCAACAAAAGCGAGAAGTGTTAGCGATGGTACACCACTGCCGTTAGTCAGCCGATTAAAGGACACGTCAGTAAACCGAAAGTAACAAAAAGCTACTTAAAGTAACATGAAATCTTAAAACAAATTGGTTAAAACATCAAATGAAAGGTAGGTATCGAGCTTGTAAAACGTTTAAATATAATAGTCGGGCATGTATATGTCGTAAAAATGGATTGATAAAAGCCGAATGATGACGGAAGTCCCCTCGGAAGATTTCCATCTCTTTTTAGAAGAAATATTGGTGGTTTGCCGGCGTGATAATACAAAATGTCAAATGCTAATGCGACATCTTAATAAAGGAAAGAGACAATTACATGTACCAAAGTCAAAAATTGTGATTGTAATAGCCCAGATCAGTTGCTGTAAATTTGGCGAAATGCTTGAAATTCCACCATCGACAAAATATTTGATTTTGCCAACCAAAGAGGATACCACGCCACCACCCACCCGGACCAGCCCCTACCTGTCCTGTAGCCCTACGTTCAGATTTGATGGAAATCATATGCGGTTTCTATATTTTCCCAACAGTTATTACAACAGCAGTATTTGTATAGTTCCCGTAGCTGTTGTGTGTGTGTTCTTTAAAAGTATTAAGACATCGTATTCATTTCATCCTTTCTGAGAACATGTAAGCTAACACAAAATTATTTCCTTCTATTGGAAATAAAGAGAAGCGTAAAGAAAGTCATTGAAATCAATAAAATAAAAAATATATGGTCGTACTAGGGCTCGAACCAGTAACTTTAAATTAAAACGTACATATTTTACTCTCAAATATCTCTGTTATGACCACGCCAGCAGTTTTGCGCACTATTTCATATCAAAACTAATGGTATATTTTAAAATTTATTGACCCGACTTACCTCGGCATTGGAGCAGTCTATTTTAAAAGTACAAAAACTCGTATGACCTAGAAATCGACTTTTTTTGTAGTTTCCCCGACCTTTAACTTAAAAATAATGTCTACAAGCCTTTGTGCCCAAAGCATACAATTCATATCAGTCAACACATAGACTTAATTCGCGTAGCTACGGTTACCAACAAAACAAGATTTTGATTGGTCTATATTACAAAATATTTCCCGCCTAATTCGCTTAGCTCAACCGACGGAAAATATAAAATACCAGAGACACAGTAGACTAGCCTAGGAAATGGATATTACCAACCATATCAAATACAAGATGGTTTCCAAGAATCCACTAGTACTCGATGAGTGAGGATGACACTATATTAATAAATTTGACTAGCGACACGGGAAAATGGGCCTTCGGACAAAATACTTGGAAACTAGCTTTCTTGCATATTTTGAACAAATAATATTTCAATACCAATATTGGAAAATTTCAATCACCTACGTCCAATACATACAAAACTACAACATTTTGAAAACGTATACCTAAGGCGTCATTGTTCACTCTAAAAATGACGTCACAAACCACAATTGGCCGTCAAAACTCACTTCAATTTACAATTCCGGTAATCATTTCCTAACAATATTATTAATTTTTGGTTGCAATATTATATACTCTTTCAATATATATCATATCTGGTGAACTATTTCATGTCTTCTTTCCACGATATGCCTTTTTTCATAGGGTATAGCCAAAATAAAAAAAAGACCGCTTCACCACGGCCCCACCCTAAAAGCCAGAATTACCTTTTTGCATTGTATAACTTTAGTTTTATTCGTGCATACATCTAGATTCAGACTGGTAACTTAAATAACAACTTTTTCATTTCAGCAACACAAGTCAAATATCGTTCATGCAAGGGTTGGTCTTTCTACTTATTAACGCAGTTTTTACGTACTTCATATATACGAAATGTATAGCCGAGCCGAGCACACCACAAAACACACCACCAGCGCCGCCAGCGTCTTGCTTCAGACCAGAGTATATACCTAACCCTGGAAAAGGAATCCAGCCCCATTACCAAACAGCCCGACCACCACAATTTGCTTCACGTATATGGAGTTCAACCACAAGTAAGTTTTATTTAGTTTGTATTCATTTCTAAGCCTTTTTACCAACGTTTAGCAGACAAGTAAGGTTTTTTATTACTAGTTGTATACAGGAAAAGTATCACGCGTAAGTAATATTTTTGTGCCTTAAAAGATGCTTATTTCATTTAAGGTGTTAAAATTTTTGAGCAAAGGGTAATTGGTAAATACTTGAATGACACTTTGCTGATTTTTTCTTCTTCTATTCACAAGTGACCGAAAGCACTCATCACACACATTATAGCCAGACAGTCCCACCACCTGTATCTAAAACAGAAAGCACCAAAGTTACCACGAGTTTAGAATATCACAGTTCTGGAACTAGAACAGCATCAGGATTTGGTGGTACCTCAAGAAGGAATTATACCGAGACAACAACACCACCTAAAACTACCACAGGAAATACAAGCACCACCACAGAGTACAGGAACAAGAACAGCATCCGGGTTTGGAGGCACTAAGCGGAGATGAGACGAAAACATTAAAAACTGTTGAATATTGACTTATATAGTGGGTGATTGTTCAATAAAATAAACCATGACTTCTAACTGACTGCGTGTAAAAGCTTTAAAACTAGTAAAATGGCTGAGGATTGCTCTGTCAGTATTAAAGTGATCCTGGCAAAATAACTTAATGACTTTTATCAAGTTCCTCCAGTATTCTTTCTACATGTATTGTGCAATAATGTATGTATGTTTATACATGTAAGTATATCAAGCATTTCTAGCTGATCATGCTAATTATTATGAAGGGTTTGATAGAGTTGACAAAAACGGATCCCTGTAAAGTTATCAGACACGTTTATTTTATGTGAATGGTTTTCTTCAGCATTATTTTTGTACCAGTCACATTTACCGTTTTAATATTTATTACACGTTTTCGACATTATGATAGAAGAAGTAGATTTTATTTTGACTTAAACTATACATTTCTCGTCATAACATACATATACAAATTATAAATACAGAGTACAAAGATCAAATCAGTATTAAATTGACAAAACATACAATTTTCAATACATGAGGGAGGATCATCATCTACTTATTCAGTTTTTTTATCAAAGTTTAACTACAAACAAGGTCTTTCAAATATTATTGAATACTAGCTGCAAATAACATCAGTTCACATGTGACATTACCTTGATTGAGAAATAGTAATCTTTATACATGCTCGACTTTGCTAGAATTGTATTGTTTGTTTCTGCTGTATAGATATTTGTTTTTGCAATAAAGATTATTTCAATCGCTTAGACTTTCAAGTATTTTGATATGATACATATAAAATAAGAAAATTAATCCCTTAAGCACTGACAAAAAACAGCATGGACCAACTTAACATACGCACAGAAATGTTATCCTCCAACTATGCCTTTTTATAGCAGATAAGATAAACACTGTACAGCTTAAAAATAACCATACAAAGGCAACACGTTTGCCAAGTAAGGCAAATCAAAGCATAAAACAAATGCATAATAAAACAAGTGACTAAAACTAAAACAGTGTTGATAAGTAAGGTCTAAGTATGGTGACTGATTTCTGCCATTTTGTTCTGGCGTTTTGATTAACTCTTACGAAGATTAGCATAAGTTTTTGTAATATTTATTTCCTCTACACCGCAAAGGGCAAATCATCATCGGCATTACCTGAAATCAGGTCCCCCTTGGGGACGGGTTGACAAACATATATAGAAAAAAAAATCTTCAAGTTATTGATTATGATTTAACAAACTAAGACCAGGGATGAACAAACGGGTAATCGCACCTTTTTCGCCATAACACTCAGATTGCCGGCGCGGGGTTTGGAACCCCATCCCCCAAGAGGCCCCACTACAACCCTGGTACCCCATATACTGATTCATTAATTTTTTTTATAAAATTGAAGAAAAGAAATTCAGTATATACATATAGTACTATTATTATTTTGTTTTAATATATCGGTATATGTGGTACCAGGGTTGTTATAGAGGGGCCTCTGGGGGGATGGGGGTCCAAACCCCGCGCCGGCTACCTGTGATAACACTTAGGTAACTCACTATTTTCCTTAGTAGGTGGGGTACATGTTTTTTTCATTTTTTCCTTTAACATCAAATGTGTTTCACTTGTTTGGGATATCGTAGTATTGTATTATACTTACACTAATAATTCGCGTAAAGAGAAATAGAAATTAGTGAATTACAGTGAAGAATGGATACATTTTGAAACAGTTTCTTGTTCGTTAATGAACAAAGACAGTGTGGCAGAATCAGTGGAAATAAAGGAACTAAAGCATAGTTTACACCGCTATCAACAAACTCGTGTGCTAAAATTGTTTATTTACCTAGCAATTTAAAAGATTTTGTCATAGTCTTTATTATAATTCACTAATTTTTATTTTTTCTTTATATGATTTATTAGTGTAAGTATACTACAGTATTATGGCATTCCAACCAAGAAAAAGAAACGTTTGATATTAAAAAAAAAATTAAAAAACATACACCCCATCCACTAAGGAAAATGGTGCGTTACCTTGGAACAAATTCATACAATTACATGCATACAATGTATATACAGTCAAACCTCTGAACAAAGACCACTGTTGGGAAGCTACAAATGTGGCATTTGTTTGCAGGTGGTCTTTATTCACAGGTATGTGTACTTTATATTAATAGTGCACGGTGATCTCCCTGCACAGTGTTTAACGATTGTTTTTTACTTAACACCGATAAAGTGTTTTGCCTGGTATATAATGTCAAGGATATAAATCTCATTTTCTGTGTTTCCACAATCAACTTAATTCTTCGTTTAACAGGAAAAATTCGTTATGTTACATTAACAAAAGGGTATAATTTTTTTAATACCTTTGGAACAGCGACCATTAAAGGCTTTCACTTCTCTGATTAAATGCAAAGGAAATCTGAGACTGCCAAAAAATTTAACTGCCTATGGTTAGGCATATAGGACATAACGGATGAACTGTACAGGGCATAGCATGTATTTTATAGTGTATGCAAAGTAAAATATGAACGGATGCATGCTATTTACAGCAACAACAAAAACCACAATGATGATGCAACAAAAGCGAGAGTTACGGGTAAAGTGGTGTTTGATACACACTGCTATTTGTGGAAAATCGTAAGACGATTAAAGGACACGTCAGAAAACCAAAATTAACAAAAAGCGACCTAACATGAAATCTTAAAACAAGTTGATTAAAACATATCAAGGGAGATATCGGATGAAAGGTAGGTGTCGAGCTTTTAGTGTTTGAATATAATAATCGGGCATGTATGTTAAATAAAGGCCTAACGATGATGGAAACTGTTCTCGTTTCAAGACTTTAAAGTTTATAACATTTTCAAAAGTAGGAGATGGAAACATTTTGTTAAATGTTAATCACGATGTCCTCAAACTGGCAAAGAATCGTATGGGATACTCGAGAAAGCCACGAACAGATTCTAGTACCACATAGCATTCATTTCCTAGTTATTGGCACCGTGAAATTAACCGCATCTGCTTTGAAGTTTGTCGATCATCGTATTTAAATATTTCTTTTCAGTAATTTGTGTGAAAAGTTCAAAATGGAACCGTCTACATGGGCGTTTATGACGATCTTGATTCTACTTAACAATGTGCAGCCTTTTTCTGGTAAGTAAATGAAGGTAAATGCATGTACAAATATTAGTATATTGGCTACAATGTATAAATATAGGTCCATTTAATCTGTAATCGCGACTACAACGGCATCTAAAATCCGAATCAAGACAAACTCCCCGCAGCGGTTACTTCCTTCACCACTGCCATCACAAACCCATCCTCGGTAACCCAGGCTATGACTGCAGAGAAGCGGAGGAAATTAACCGCGGGTTCAGACGATGTCACAAACCGTATTCACGTCCGACCCCCTAGTATTTTACAAAATTTTGTTAAAATTTCAAAAAGTACAAATTTGAATTTTAGCGTTAGTTTTTTGTACTGCTTTTGCAGTAAGGTTAATTTTATGATTTTATCAAGAGATCAAACACCAAAAGTTAAATAAAAAATATGTGCTTTTGATATAATTATTTGTACATGCCGTCACATGACAATTTTTCATCATCACGTGTTATCTTGTGAAAAGGCACTGCAGTGATTTGTGAGCAGAGCTCATCCAGTCAAATTGAGTTTGGAATTAAGACTACTATAAAACTGTGTGACAAACTATTCTTTATGAAATGGGGGTTGGGACATGCCACTTTCTAATTGCCACTTGCTAATTACCACTTAAAGTCTCGCTTATTGCTAATTGCAGGTTTAGACATGCCACTTTTTAGTTGCCACTTGCTAATTGCCACTTGCTTATTGCTAATTGCAGGTTTTGGCATGCCACCTACTAATTGCCACCTGCTACTTTCTTATTGATAATTGCTAGTTGGGACATGCCACTTGTTATTTGCCACTTGGGTATTGCTAATTGCTAACTGGGACATGCCACTTCTTATTTGCCACTTGCTAATTGCTAATTGAGACATGCCACTTGCTAATTGCCACTTACCACTTGCTTATTGCTAGTTGGGACAATCCAATTGCTATTTGGCTCTTGCTACTTGCCAATTGCCTTTTCTTATAGCTAATTGCCAGTTGCCAATTGCTTATCGGTATGAGTACCGAACATGACTAGAAAAAAAGAACATTAGCTATTATCATTTTATTGAAGTAAAATATTAAGATTTTGATGAAAGGTCCATTACTAAAGACCAAATCGCGTTTTCTTTTAAATCTGTAATTGTAACGGGCGTCTTCTCAGAAGGAAACATATGACATACAGCGTCAAATGTGACCATCTTGTGTTGAAAATGTGAGTTATAAAACACTGTGGGGAATCACGTGACTTTGTTTTGATAAATTTCACGGACAATGGCGGATGATAAACACCGGTAAGTGCCTGATTTTCGTACTTTTTCGTTCATATTACTTTCCACACATATTGATGATATTCAAGACGTATCCTATACCCTGGCCATTAAAATTCCGCGTGTTTTGGTTCCTTTCCCTCCGAGAATTGCTCTTTTATATGACACAAGTAAAACAAAGTTTCAAAATCAGTTTTCATTATTGAAACATTATCTGAGTTTGATCCGTGTAATATGTGCAATTGCAGTTGAAATGTGTTGGAGGAAGTGCAGCTGGTGCTTTCAAGCCAAAGACTGTACAGTGTATAAACAGAGGCTCTAAGGGCTATGACGTGCAGGTCAGTTACATTCTGATGGTAAAAATGTAGCTTATATATGCAGTTCCTTTGTCAATGCCAGTGTATCTATACATTTCGCATGATAAAGACTTTAAAATCAAGAGTCTTATGTGGAAGTCATGTACATTATTATGGCACATGTATACTGTTTAAAAGGTTTGAGTTAAATTCTTTATTGTAGTCTGTTAAAGTTTATGCAAGTTTATATATAACTTACATAATTTCATAGACTAGAAAATCGCGTATTTTCATATTTAATCCAATTTTCAGTGGGTGTGTAAGACAGACATAGACAACAGTTACAGGTTTGGACAAGTAGAAGTGACATGTGAGGGCTATGATTACCCGAAAGATCCATACATTTTGAGAGGCTCCTGTGGGGTATGTTACAGTCAGCTTGTTGTCTTGTCATTCGTATTTTTGACCTAAATACATAACATGAAAAGAATTGAGGCACCGCACAATTTCATTCATTTGGGGCAGCAGCATTAGGTAATGTACTGGAATAAGGCATTTAGATCACCCTTAATGTCAATCCCTACGCCGAAAAGCACATCAAAATGCTAGATGTAACAGTTAAATTACTTATCCGTCCGAGATGCCTTCCTTTGATAAAAATAGATACATGTTCTCAAGTTCTTTGCAACATTGTAGACGTATTTTTTTAAAACAACTGTTGTTATTTTCAGTATAAGAATATGTTTAATAAAACGTTTCTCATTTGACATCTGTAACAACATTTTGGCGTTTCGGTTGTCTTTGTGTAGTCTAGGGTAATTAGATGACCCGAAAGGATCAGTTTTGAAGTCAATACGATTTCTTTTTTATTATTGACATTTGACATTTTACACAGGCATTGTTATTGTCAGTATAAGAATGGGTTTTTATTTTTTAACAAAATCATTTTTTTTTGGAAACAATTAAAAAAAAAGAAATAGTTCAGCATTTAGTGACCGCTCCTACCATGGACTTGCGACAAAATGCATTTCATGTAAGGATCCGTTCTCAAGGGCGGCGCCAATATAGCTCATTCATCAGAAGTATAACATGTACGACAGTTCCTTTAAGAAACTTAAAATTATGACAATGAAATGGGTGGGGGTGTAAAGTAAATGTGTATAACAACAAAATATATAGTAAACCCTTTCTCGGTAGTTTCGTATAAGCGATTAAGTACTTGCTTTTTTCGACATTTGTTACCAGGCAACAGGCAGCTACTCTCTGTACATGTCTGAACAATCAAAATGACCAAAGGTGTCATAAAAGAACTACTAGTGCAGGTATGTGATCCATATGTTACTATGTACCACAACCGCAAAATTGTAATGGCTTTGAAAATGAATTTGGAATCTTTACTCGATATTTAATTTAAATTTTCAGTTGGAATATACATTAAAATTTACTGAGGAAGGCTGGGCAAGAAAGGCGGCTCAGGGGTATAAGAAGTACTTTTCCTGGAACCACTACGCACAGATCAGGTAAAAAAGGATGCTTTCGAATTCTTTACATCGCAGTCATTTTTCGTGTTCAATAAGAACATGTTTGGCAGAACATTAATCGTAATTATAGCAAGAAATTCACAAATATACAGTAGTAATATTTTGTCACCGAAGTGTGAAGTCATTTGTACTAGTACTTAGTATTTAATTTTACCAGTACATAGGTGCAGACAACATTTTTCAGACTGTTATCTTCTTTACACCGTTCTTGTAACCCTGGAGACTACTTATACGGAAAAAATGGATTCAATTGAATGAATTTGAACCAGCGACCCCTTGGTCAGGACTCAGCTGGTTTTCTCCTTCACCACGGCACAACCCTAAAGATCAGAGTTACCCTTTTACATTGTATAAATTAAATTTTACTTATGCATACATCTAAATCCTGACCGCATTTATTCTACTACTATGTAACTTAAATAACTTTTTTTCCTTTCAGCAACACAAGTCAAAGATCTTTCGTGAAAGGGTTGGTCTTACTACTTATTATCGCAATTTTTACGTACATCATATATAAAAAATGTATTGCCAAGACCAGTAGACCACCCAACACACCGCGTGATAATCCCCCATCATATGACGAAACTGTGGCGTCTGGGGATTATGACCATGACAACAGACAACAATCTAAAACAGAAAACACCAAAGATACCACGAGTTCAGCATATCACAGTTCTGGGACTAGAACGGCATCAGGATTTGGTGGTACCTCAAGAAGGAATTATACCGAGACAACAACGCCAAATGACTATACCACAGAGACTACAAGCACCACCACAGTACAAAATAGTACAGAAACAACAATAGCATCCGGGTTTGGAGGCACTAATATTAGATGAGACGAAAATATTAAATACTCTTGAATATTGACTTATCTAGTGGAGGATTGTTCAATAAAATAAAACATGAATTTTTGAAAGCTAGTTAAACTCTGCCAGTATAAAAGTGATCCCAGTTTCCATCTTCAGACTTTATTGTAACTTAATTACCTGGCCCGAGATGCCTATAGATACAGCTGGCATGGATTCTATATGGTTTAATATATTCGAAAAAGACACGTCTCCCAGTATTCTGATTAAATCACATATAACATTATTTTAATGACCAAAACCAAATGTAAATAATAAGATTTACAGTGTGCATAACCCACGTGACTTGCGACGTCATTTTAGCTAGTGCGCCAAGTAAAAAAGCTCCCGACTCGGAGTTTCAAAAGGCTGTAAGTATTTCATTTTTAGGTCTATTACTTTGAAATATAGCTTATTCTAAGCGGAAAACGGTCTTCTTTCCATAGATTATAATCTATCCTTCACCAGTTTAGTCGTTTGGTCCCCAAAATGAGGCAAATGGTCAAATTTGAGAAATCTTGGGAGCTAATGTGACAAGTGTTCACACATTTTTGTAACCTAGCCCATTACTATGTACATAAAAAATGTTTCTATCAGTCAACGAGAGTTCACGAGGATGATTAGCATCTGAAAAATGATTTAAAAAATGACTTAAATGCAAAGAAAGCTAAATATTTGTTCTTTTGAAAATGGGCTACGGTGCAAGCAAATTTAGTAAGGGCTAAGTCACTTTTAGAGTACGGTGCAAAAAATTAAACAATTTATGTTGAAAAACGACAGAACTTTGAAAGAAAAATATATATATCAGAATTGTTTAAGATAACTGCGGACCTTAGGACCAGAATTAAAAAAGTAGATGGAAAAGTACGAAATTCGGCCCAGGTAAAGATCTACATCTATATTTTCATGAATTAAATTCTGTTTTTCTATTTAGCTTTAACATTCATATGGGGGCACCCGTTTCTCTAACGAAAATTGATCATTTTTCTATCATAATTTCAATAATATTTTGGCGATTTCACTTTTTTCATTATTTTGACAACAACCTTTATTTGGTAGAAGCAATTTTAATGTGTCTCATGCATACAAAACCAATATTTCTGCGAAAACAAATAGTCCGAAACCAAAAACGTAGTGAATTTGTTTCGTCAAAATTTACGGATTTTGACATATAGCGCGTTATCCGCGAGGTCAAAGTTTTTTTATAGATTTATATTATGTGCATCAGGCTGTGCTCTTAAAAATAATCGAATAAAAAAGGCACGTATTCACGTTGGTTTTTTCCAAAAAATACCTTTTAAAATTACGATCAAATGCCTAAATCGCGCCATTGACAACGACGTTATGCGTCGCTATTACAATGTGTTATGACAAACACTGAAATAATTAATGCGTTTTTTTTTATTATTTATGCAGAAAATCTTGTGGGACATATATGCGTATAAACTCTTTCAACTGTATTTTTTTAAAGTTAATATAATCATTCTTCATAAAGAAATTTGTACAAACGGCGTTTTTAGCAGTTTATATAACTAATCCCGATTTGAAACGTGTTAACATTTCCTCTTCAGTGTGACGAACGAAGGAAGGTTCTCCGGGTCCAAAACCGCACTTCAACACTTAAGACCGTTAGACAAAAAATTATGATATGTAGCGTATTTATAGTTGTTTAGTTTTTGAAAGTGTCTCGGGTCTTCGTCCGCACCCAAAGCCCCGGATCTGGAGACTAAGCTATATATCTGTCACTTCGAGCCCTGGACATATTTTTGTATTTTCTATATATTACTTTCTTTAAAAAGTCATCTTTGACAAGATAACGCACCACTTTAAGAAGATAGAATGACTGTTTGACATAATAACACGTCACTAAGACAAGATAACACAAGACTTTAAGAAGAAAGCATGACTTTTGACATAACAACATTGCACGTTGACAAGAACATAACACTTAAGAAGATGTAACGGTTCATTAACAAGACATAACTACTATTTGAGAAGACAGAAAACCAAGAAACAAGACAAGACACTCTGTTAACAAGACAACTTGTAATGTATCAAAATAAGACAGCTGCGGCGTTCCATACTTCTGTAATAAAGCGCTATCCACCCATTAATTGTACAACAACTTTACTGTATATTTTGATTTTACCGATGATGACTGGAATGTATAGCTTAAACGTTCAGGTTAAGTAATAATACTTGCAAATATTCAGTTTTATTTATGCTTTTGAAGTTATTAAATTTGAAATTTATTTTAAATTCAATATTACGTTAAAACCAAAATAACATAGATAGGTGTGATGCATTAGTTACGGATGGATGGCAGAGATGTAAATGTGCAGATTGGTGCATTTTTTCCATGCATATCCGGGATGATATTGATAACCATTTCGTCTTCAATGTGGCAAATGTTTCCTTATGGAAATACAAGTGATTGTATCAATAACATATCCTTGTACGCCCGTTTGAATTTTACCTGTTTTCACAAAAAGAAGATTAAATCATTTTAGTCAAATAGTTCTGACATGAACAAGCCTTGAAAGCAGTGTTTATACATCCATGACTGTTCAAAACGGTCAAGCCTTGCTACCAAATATGATTATGTGAGAAATTTAACAGGTTACAAAACAAATTATTTTCCGCATGTAAATCCATAGTCTGCACTTCTTTTAAGGTCCATTACTAAGACAAATCGAATTTTCTTTTAAATCTGGAGACACAGTTTGAAACTGGCTTCTAAAACTGTGCAATGACCGTGGAGTATTTCCCTGTTTGAAATACTGCTGCAGAAAAACGAGTGAATGTTTTTGTATTTCCTTAGATTGACCTGGGTGGTCTTTTTGTCCTACTTTCGCTTTATTGCATGTCGTAAACAGTCAGAGATATACGAGATTTTGTAACCTTCGTGGAGAACTGTAGTACGTTTACTGTCACTGCTACCCATTTCAGCTTGGTGGACTAAGGTATGAGTCGGGATTCGAACCCTGGACCAATCACACCGGATTATAACATAAGAGCTATCAGTTTAGGGTCCTTATCGGGTGTAATAATGTAATCGAATTTGGGAATTGTTGAGCTAGTTTATAGGACTCATATCGATTTTCCTCTACCATAAGGATCATCCTTATGAGTGAGTTCTTTTTTGTGAACTTTTCATTTAGAAATGGTAGAATAAATCAGACGAACTTACGACTCTCTTTAGAAGTCCTACGAGTCCGTCTGTATGCTACTCCTAAAAAAAGACTGCCTGTCTAAACTAATTGTCAAATGTACCTATGCTATATGACCGTTTTTTGTTGTTGTTTTTTTTTGTTGAAATATAGCTATTTCGGGATTAACTTTTCATTTGATTATCATAAATGAAATTATTGAATCTGAAATCTGATTACATGAATCGTTTCATTTACTTATTACTAGTGATGAATTTTTTTGTATTCCTATAAGAATAGAAAAATGGCGAGAGGCAGGCAGCGGAACAGTCGCGTTTCTTTTTGTCAACAATTTCCATATTTTTTCCGTTATTTGCTCCTTTTGTTAACATATCAACATTTTAAAATAATTTAAACTTCATGGCCATTTATAATTGATTCTAAATTTACTCAGACGTTTATCCTTTAGAATACAGTTTTTCACCTTACCAAGAACGGAATTTCCGATTAATGTAACAATTTTTCGTATTTCGGCATGAAACGAATGACGTCATGGTTTGTAAAAATTGAAACGTCGCGTTTATATAAATGCATTTACTGGTGAGATTCGAAGATTTTTAACAAAAAATCAAACGTGAACACATGCCCTTTTTTATTTGATCATTTAAAAGAACAAAACCTGATGATTATAATATCAATAAATAAAAATCTTTGACTACGCGGATAACGATTTATTTTTGCAGAAATAATGGTTTTGTAATGCATCAAAAACATTAAAATTGCTCTTACCTAATAAAGACTGTTGTCAAAATAATGTACACTTGAAGTGAACTTTCGCCAACATCTTATTGAAATTATGATAGAAAAACGATCAATTTTCGTTAGAAATACGGGTGCCGCCAGATGGCGCTTTTTAATGTGAATGTTAAAGCTAAATAGAAAAAAAGAATTCTATTTTTCGAAAATATAGACATGGATCTATACCTGGACCAAAATGCATACTTTTCCATCTCCTTTTTGAATTTTTGTCCTAAGGTCCGCAGCTATCTTAAATAGAACACAATACTATCATTATGGTATTAAAAACATTAATCATGTACTAATGTGTATTTTAAGAGGCAATGGAACTTTAAACGTTTTCAGTATAAGCATTAGGGATCCTTAAAGGGTCGTCTTCATGCTTTAAGTTGGTAAATGATAAAAAAAAACAAGTGTACATATTTTTCATGTTTTTTGAAACTTAAAAATAAAACACGATGAAACTAGAAAAACTATTTCACAGTTGATTCTATTATCACAGTGATTTTCAGTAGGAATATATGGTTTTGTATATTGTGTTTAAAAGATAATGTCAAAAACGTATGATATACTTTCTTTCGAATATACAACGTATCACTTACATGGTTGGCATTATCCCTGATTCGAATCAAAACACAAATCACATACAAAGTATAGCAATAAAATATAAATCACAATTCCTGAAAATGATTGCACAACAATAATATAAATTCAATCTCATATTTCTATCAACGCATAGAAAACGGTTAAAGTAAACCAAAACACTTTTCTAAATGATAACAAACTGGAACACAGCTTACGCCAGGGCAGTGGAAAATATCTTATAAAATAGCATTGTCCTATTATAGCTAGAAATCTCTGCTAATATTGTGGTAACAACATATCGACCTTTGAGCGAAAATGTTCGATTCATAAGTTTACAAAACTTATCTGTATTGTAATGTATTGAAACCGGCTATTTGTGGTATTGAAACTGTAAATTCGTCACAAAATATCTGTGCAAATGATGTTTGATAATTTTTTAAGGTATAAGTGTTCAGTCATTTGTTTATACTAGATGGGTGTTCAGTAGAACACTTGTGTCGCCCTCTTACGCTTTGTCAGAATAACCAATACTTTTGTGACACAATCTAAATACAAAAAGGGGCATAACTCTGTCAAATATGACCTTGACCTACAAAATTTAGCGGCATCACAACCCTTTTGTCATAAGCAATGCAATTTGAAAGTTTGATGAAGAAATCTTTTGAAATGGCACAGTTATAGCCAACGTTAATTTTCGTGACAAAATTATGTACAAAAAGGGGCATAACTCTGTCAAGTATGACTTTGACCTACAAAATCTGAAGGCATCATAACCCCTTTGACATAAGAAATACAATTTGAAAGTTTGATGAAGAAATCTTAAGAAATGGCAAAGCTATAGCCAAAATCTAAGTACAAAAAGGGGCATAACTCTATCAAACATGACCTTGATCTACACAATTTGGCGGCATCACAACCCTTTTGTCATAAGCAATGCAATTTGAAAGTTTGATGAAGAAATCTTAAGAAATGGCAAAGTTATAGCCAACGTTAAGATTTCATGACAAAATCTAAGCATAAAAAGGGGCATAACTCTGTCAAATATGAAATTGACCTACAAAATTTGACGGCATCATGACCCATTTGTCATAAGCAATACAATTATAAAGTTTGATGAAGAAATCTTAAGAAATGGCAAAGTTATAGCCAACGTTAAGTTTATGTGACGGACGGATGGACCGACGGACGGGCAAAGCGATCCCTATGTATCGCCTTTTCTCCGAAAGGGCGACACAAAAAGTTATAGTTATAGTTTTAAAAGGATAGATACCAACAATAAGTTTCAGAGTCTTCCGCATCTTATCGTGTGTTAGTTTATTTCATTTATCCACTCTTACATAAAACATATATCTAGAATAGCATACAATATATGCCAAAACAAGTATATGCCACAGGCCGTAAAGATCTAAATTAAAATTGCAGTTTGCATCGGACCGTAACAAATTGATTTTGAAAGCAATAAGTGCATACGTTTTCTATGATCTGAGACCAGTGAAATAGTGTAATTTTTGTTTTCATTTGTTCTAATTTCGTGTAAATATACATGCAAATGAACATGAAAAGTAAACACAAAAACGCACGCGTATAAAAGACAAACTTTTTGATAGCAGTTAACGTAGTCTCTCCTCTTTCTAAAGTGACTTGTCGCATTAGCACTTACTAAATTTGCTTGCACCGTAGCCCATTTTCAAAAGAACAAATATTTAGCTTTCTTTGCATTTAAGTCATTTTTTAAATCATTTTCCAGATGCTAATTATCCTCGTGAACTCTCGTTGACTGATAGAAACATTGTTTATGTACATAGTAATGGGCTAGGTTACAAAAATGTGTGAACACTTGTCACATTAGCTCCCAAGATTTCTCAAATTTGACCATTTGCCTCATTTTGGGGACCAAACGACTAAACTGGTGAAGGATAGATTATAATCTATGAAAAGAACAAAAATAATATCAAACAGGGAATGCCACGTACCAAAAACGCAGCCTCCCCAAAACGAGCCCCACAGCACCCAGAAGTGCACACCACCAACACACACACACACACACACACACACACACACACACAACACACACACACACACACACACAATCATGTACACACACACACACACACTACCGACACACACTAGGATACAAAGCAAACATACGAGGACAAAAGACTGTTTTCCGCTTAGAATAAGCTATATTTCAAAATAACAGACCTAAAAATGAAATACTTACAGCCTTTTGAAACTCCGAGTCGGGAGCTTTTTTACTTGGCGCAGTAGCTAAAAATGACGTCGCAAGTCACGTGGGTTATGCAAACTGATTCATGACTTTTATCGATTTCCGAAAACCAAATGTAAATAACGTAATGACTTTTATAAATTTCCTCCAGTTTTCTTTATACATTTACATTTGTATTGTGCATTTATGAAGCATATCTAGCTGATCATGTTAGTTAAATGAAATGTTTGATGGTGTTTTTGACTAAAACAGGCTGTTATGGGTATGTGAAATCATCAACAAATGTATACTGGTAAAGTTATCGACACTCTGATTTTATGTGAATGACTTTCTTAAGCATTTATTTTATACTGGTCACATCTACTTCATTTATTGTTTTAATATTTATAACATGTTTTTTTACATTATGATAGGGCCACTACTGTTGGAAATTATTTTTTGTGTGTCATTAAAACATCAAGTGGAATGTCATACTAAAGACATACTCATGACAACTAAATGCAGAATAAATACGAAATTTTATACCATTTCGCTGGAATGTTTACATGTTCGGTGTTAATCCATTGTATATACAGTGCATGTACATAGTAAATTACGAACACAAACATTCGACTTTGATATTTCCATACTTTAATCTCCATACGTACTCAACTTTTACTTGCAATAAAGATTATTATAATCGCTAAGACTTTCGATTAATGTGTTTACTCTGGACCTTAGGTAGCTGCGGACCATAGGACCCGGATTCCAAAAGTAAACGAAAAGAAAACTGATCTGTTTATTTGTCTCTGTATAGTATATGTTATTTATCCGTTTACTGGTATGTACATTAGTTGTTTTCCGTAAAATATTAATTAAGACGAAAACATACGGGATTATTAGTAAACCGTTCCTGTCTTTCGATCGATCATCTTTATTAATCATTATGTCTGGGTCATATATTGCTACGGCCAACAACTAGACCTACACACGGAGGATTTTTTCTCACCTATGAGATACATATTTCCGCGCATTTACCCATGTGAGATAAACTTATCTCACATCGCTTATCTCACATCGCTGCCGGACTATTTTTACGTTAATTGTAAGCAGACATAAAAATCGAAAAATGACTGTAAAATTGTTATTTTTGAAATAAACATAGGGTTGTTGGTATTCATTTTCTTAGTTAGATCATTTTCTATCCATCTATAGCAGTTTTGAAGTAAAAATTCGAGAAAAAGCTGATTTTCATTTTTTCATCCCCATCCTGTATTTGCACTTATTCCTTCTTACTTGTGTGAAAATGCGATTTAAACGGTGAGAAAATAAATCTACCATGTCCATTGAGTTGTGGATAAGGAAATCTCACCCTCTGGTTGAGATACGTCCAAAAATCTCGGCAGAGCCTCGTTTTTGGACGTATCTCAACCCTCGGGTGGGATTTCCTTATCCACAACTAATGAACATGTTAGATTCACTTTATCCTCCAACTATGCCATGCACAAAACGCCAGGATCAGATATTTGGATCGTTCACCGTCCGGCGTCCGTCCGTTCACCATTTCCTTCAAACGATATTTCTGAAACCACTGTGCCAATGTTGATGAAATTTGGCAGGGACGTTCCCTGTATAAAGCAAAGTTTATAGAGTTATATAGGGAAAACTTAAAAAAAATCTTCTGCAAATTCACAAGGTCTATACTTTAGATATTTAGTATGTAGCATTGTCTTATGGGCGTCTACCAAGTATGTTCAAATCATGCCCCCAGGGTCAAAATCAACCCTGCTTGAGGGTCACTGTTTTACATAGATTCATAAAGGAAACACAAACAAACAATTCTCCAAGCACCTATAGAGCTTAGATATGTGGCAGGTAGCATTGCCTTGTGGATCTCTACTACATGTAAGTTTGTTCAAATCATGCCCCGGGATTTCAGAGAAGAAAAATTTTAATTTTTTCATTTACAAAATCAAGTAACCAGGTGGGATGGGGGAGTATGATTTGAACGATCTTGATAGAGGTCCACTTGGCAATGCTACCTGCCAAATATCTAAGCTCGGGTCCATGAAGGTCACATTTGCAATAGATTGCCAATATAAAAAATAAGCCCCGCTGTGCGAAAACCAACCGTGCTACAGGCGATTTTTGTAAAGTAAAGGTCACATTTTCTAACGGATTTTCACAAAACTTGCTCATATAGTCATCTGCAACCTGTAGATGATCTATGTAGAAATTGAATCACGTTTTACGAAAAAAACACGTGCTACAGCCGCTTATTGTAAAATCTTGATAACACTCTACAGGTCACATTTTCCAACGGATTTCTCAAACTTGCTCAGAAGATTGCCTGCAACCTGTATATGATATGTATAGAAATTGAGCCACGCTGTGTGAAAACCAACCGTGTTCCAGCCAATTATTGTATCGTACCTTGGTGACACTACAGGTCACATTTCCAATAGATTTTACAAAACTTGCTCAGAAGGTTGCCTGTAACCTATAGATGATCGGTATTGAAATTGAGACATGCTGTGCGAAAAGTCGATAATTGCGAAACCTTGGTAACAGTAAACACTCTGTAGGTTACATTTTGCAGTGGATTTTCACAGAACTTGCACAGAAGGTTGCTACAGAAAATGATAGCACTCAAAAGTTTCACACTAGCACTCAGTTCTGAAGGCTGCCTGCAACCTGTAGATGATATGTATAGAAATTGAGCCACGCGCTGTGTGAAAACCAACCCTGCTACAGCCAATTATTGTATCTGACCTTGATGACACTATACATGTCACATTTCCAATATATTTTCACAAAACTTGTTCAGAAGGTTGACTACAATCTGTAGATGATCGGTATTGGAATTGAGTCTCGCTGTGGGAAAACTAATTTTGCTACAGCCAATTACTCTAAAACCGTGATAACAGGTCACATTTTCCAATAGATTTTCACAAAACTTAGAAATGTCCAGTCAGTTTAGTCTACTCTTCAAAAAAACAGAATGGAGAAGAAGGCGTCGCCCGTCTACATTACAAAAATCGCCACGTCTTCCTACCTATCTATCTTCCATTTAGTGAAACCCCTACTATACAGGGACCTAGACTTGACGCGCGTCAACTGACATCAATGTAAATGAGAACTGTAAATGTAAATGTAAATGAGAGTTGAATTAAAAGAATGAAGTAACGTTGGTTAAGAACAGGTTAAAAACAAAGCAGGCTTGTTTAGGGAGACATATGCTCATCAATCTGACCAAGAACGTAGAATATACATATACGTTGATTCTACGTTCCTGATCTGACTAACTACCTGACTGAACTCTGGACCAGACATCATGACAATTTCCAGTGGACAATGGCTCTAGGGAAAAGAGAGTATTTGAGGTAATCTGTTTTTGTTTGAATCTGATGGAATGCTTGTGAATGGGATGTTCTTCAATTAACGGATCTAGTATTCGGGATAAGATAGTTTGGACATGGAATGGCCACCTGGTTATACAGGATGTTGTGAAACATTACCAGGATTTGGTCAATGAGCCGAAGGTCAAGACGCCTCCACTGTAGGGAAGTCAACATGTCTGTGACACTGGAAATCTGACTATAGTCATGCTTGGTCCAACGTCCTGCGCTATACGGACACGACCAAGTTGTTCAATGAGGGTTCCTGTATAAGGGGACCAGGCAGTGGAGCTGTATTCAAGCTGGGGCCGTACGAGTGTCTTGTATGAGGTTGACTTTAACCCTTCTGAGTGTACTTTAATGTTACGTCTTAGGAAACCCAGTGTCTGATTAGCTTTTTTGTGATGCTGTCAATGTGTTTGGTCCGTGATAAGTCGATCATTTGTTATGGTTAAGCCCAGGTATTTAGTCCAAATAATTGTACTCAACGGGTGAATATCGTTATAAAAGCGCAGATATCTATAAAATGTTCGTATGTAAAATGGGTCTGCGTTTGGAGTCGAATTATTGAGACTACTTGTACCCAGGTACTTAGCTGAAAGAAACTGTTTCTAAGATTTTATTGAGCATTGTGTATCTTTGACTGACTTTCTTCATCGCCATGTTTTTAAGAGAACAAACATTTTACTAATGTTTTGAAGAAAAGAATCTTCCGATGATGCAACAAGGCGAGCTGTTACGTAGAGTATTCCAGTACTGGTACGGCTTTAGACGAGTTCTATCATACGCTCATTAGTCAGAAATTTGGGACACGTCAGGCAAAACGAAAGTAACAAAAAGCAGCTTCGGGAGAATTTTCGTCAAAGATTTGCTAATTTTGTTTATGGAACTACACCATAAGGTATGTGTTAAAGTTATTGCCATTCAACATGGTCATATTGCCGTATATTGCAAAGATGTAGCCCAACAAATTGTGCGCCAGGGCTTTTTGTCATATACGACGGCCGCCCTTCGTAAAGACAGACATCTATGCAATATCAGTTTGTAAAATCGGCCGGTCTTGCAGTCCAAATATTGAGGCTAGCCGAGATGCTAACACTACGAAAGCCAATTACCAGGATATTCTTATTACCGTGAATGATCATTAAAAACAAAACATAGTTTCCTTTTTAATTTGCTGTGCTTCAAATACTTTCATATGTCAAAACCATCTGAAAAACATTTTATTTCAAAGGTTTGTGTTCATTTTTGGCAAGCAAGAAAAATATTTTTTAATTTTGCATTGTTTTTTAGATTGAATGATAATCTGACGACAGTTGGTTTAGAAAAAACCTCAATATCAAACTTTACAAAAACACCACTATAAATTTTATATAAAAATGTTCAGAAAAAGACAAGCTGTCAGATAAGAGAAAATTTGTTGTGGTAGAAACAAACTTGAAGAAGTTTCAAACAGTTTTCTTTCAAATTTACAGTAATAAGTATCTTCAGAAAAATGAAGATGACTGTCAACATGGATTTAATAAAACTTGTTTTTAACGCGTTATACTTAGTTTAGGATTATGATTTGAATTTTTTCTTGAAGATAAATGGTGAAACTTTATTTTAAAAACAGATTATGTTTTATGCTTTTTGAGTATAAAACTGTGCACCTTCATTAACCAGTTAGACTCCTGGTAATTGGTATGACCTGTATAAAACTAAACTCAAAGCTTTCGTAGTGTTAGCATCTTGGCAATATGCTTATGTCAAGGTTTTTCATAAAAAAATCCTGAAAATAATTTTTGGATGTCAGACGTCTGGTATAGAATTATGCATGATAAGAAAAGACAGGAAGTGTATTTCAAAATTGGCCTTTGTAAAATAATCCATATTCTATTATATTCTTTCAAGTTTATAATACATGATGTATATATGTCTAGAGACTAGAATCTATTAGTAACAAAAGTTTAACAAAACATTTAGATCTATTCATATCTATAGATCTACAGGTAGATTTCCTGCTTGTTCAACACCTTGCAATTTTTTTTCTCGTATGGCTGTAAATTCAAATTATGAGCCCTGGGTCAAAATTGATCCCGCCCGGGGGGTTCACTTGGTTTTACATAGGCTCATATAGGAAAAACTTTAAAAATCTTCTTCTCTGAAAACAAAAGGCCTAGAGCTGAGATATTTAGCATGTAGCATTGTCTAGTGGACCTTTATCAAGATTGTTTAAATCATGACCCCCTGGTTAAAATTAACACTTCCCAGGACGGGGGGAAAGCACTTGATTTCACATAGGCTTATATAGGGAATTTTAAAAAAAAAAACACAAGGCAGACAGGCGTAATAGATATTTGAAATGTTACTTAGCATTGTGTAGTGGACCTCTACGAATTATGTTATTATATTATATTATAGCAAATGGTAGTCAGGTGAGCGATATAGGGCCATGATGGCTTGTTTAAGCATGAAATCATGCATTTCGAAGGACGTATTTGACATTTTTTGCTTATTTACACAATAAAAAACATCTATTTCAAACATTAGTTAAGTATTCTCGTAGTAATGGCCCACATGGAAGATTGGGATACCCAAGTGTATAGCCTCTATAAATAAAGATGTTATTACTATCATTATTATTATTATTAATGGTTCACAGAAACGCTTAAATCCGTGTATCTTTATACACTTCGTTTTTTAAAAGAATGCTAATAATCCAACGATGATTCAACAGTTTGCATAAAAAATTTGAGGTAAATTTGATTTTAGCACAGCTCATCTACTTTACTCGCAATTCAGGGTAGGTAACTCATGACTCCACTTGGTACCCTTTGGCTATTTACGTTGTACAGTATTGAAACTGTCTAGAGGTGTATTTGACACTTATTTAGGAAGATACTGTAACTTTAATTTCAATGAAATTTTTGAAACTGCACGAGTCTTAGATTAATTTATGATTCAAAGAGCGCATTAGAAAATTGAGGATAGCATGAAAGCCTTTGAATTCTGATGTGTGTGAATCTTGATGTCGAACTTACCTCATTTTAAATATTGTAATAAGTCAATAGATGGAGACTTTTGCCATCTCTTATTAGGATCAAGTTTTAATCATCAGTGTAAAAAAATACCTTCCACATTTTAATAGTTTGTAAGTCATGTGTATGTATAGATCCAGATCATTTCGAGGTAATCTAGCATATTTAAGAATCAAAATTTTCTTTTCCCTTTTGATAGAAACAGAGAATAGAACAGAAGTTGGTGTCATTTGTATATAAAAAATGGACGTAACTTTTAGACTTTTATACTTTAATCAAATAATTTCTTAACATTACATGGAATTTGCTTTATTCTATATTAACAAGATGGCAGTTGTTTTCACCTCAGACAACGTTGCTATGCTTGAGCAGGTGCGCGCAATGGCAAAATGCTTTGATGTCTGACCTGATCAATCATTTAATATTTGCAAGGGCCATGATTTTGAATCCCACACTGGGAACAGCTTTTTCCCCATTGTGTCATTACTTTGTCTTGTGAAAGTGATCATGATGAAATAGCAGTTAAGATTTAGTGTTTCAGTCATTAAATTGTGTTATATTTCAAAGGTAAACTGACCAAGTTTGATGAAATAGCTTGATTGATCAAAAATGTCCACAGAGACCCAGCCTATTTAACTTTAAAAGCGGATGAAAATCAAACATTACAAAATAGGTGGATTATCAGTTTTTTTACTTAGTAAGTAAAATAAAAGTTGCACTTTTTTCACCAGGAATAAGACATAAATTTTAAATTGAAAAATTTGTTCCCTATCAACATTTTAAATATTTTCTCTTTTTCTTATTAGGCATCTCTTGAAGATTTATTTTAACTGGAATTAGTTTCGAGAGCGATTAATCTAGGTTGTAAGAGCTTCTTCCACAATCGAGAATAAATAAATTATTATAAATTAAATTAATTAATTAGGGAACCGGATTTGGTGCTGTAGACAACAATTTTAGTGAACTGGAATTCTTGTCATATAGTACATATTATTGCTGATAAAATTATGGTATGTAGATTCCAATAGTGTAAAAAAGTGTTACTTAATATTTCTTTACTTTGTTAAATCACTCAAACGGAAAGTCAAACATTTGTTTACATGTTTTACTTACCTGTGGGAACAGTCTTGTTTTGTAGCACAGCAACTACAGTAGGCCATTTTTGTATGATACCATTGGAGGATACGCCATAATCAAATTTGCAGAAATGTTAACCAGCATTTGACTTTCTGATTTGAGTTAAGAAATATTTATATTAATAACACCTTTTACACCATTGCTATCCACCTAATAACAGATTAATAAGAATAGGAAAAATATTTTGGGTTCACTACTACCGTTGTCTAGAGAACCCCTAGAGAACCCCGGTTCACTAGCCACTGTCAATTAATATATCAGTGGTATATCTCAGTTTACTATGACTATACTATGGAAATTTTTTACATTCATTCTTTTACAGAATTCTCAGAAAGACTAAGGATGGAGCCACACACGGTGTTTCTAACGCTTATATTCTTGTTCATCAACACACAAGGGCTTTCAGGTAAATTTCATTTGATTTTACGTAAAATGCATTGTTTGCGATGCGGCCATCACCTGACCATTTTCTTGTACGGGCATATTTATCTGTCGTTGGTGTCATGAGTTGAACAAAGGTGCCAAAGTGATAATTTTGTAATGCATTTATCTGTAGTATTGCACTGCCATCAATTAAATTGCCTGAGGGTAAGATGTAGTTAGTAATTATTATTTAGAGTTATACTATGTCTAACGAGGCATCAAAGACACGGCAGCTGGCTTATCTCTTCCAGTTAAAGTTGAAGAACAACTTTTTTGATTTTGGGGCAAACATATAAGTGTATGAAACAATGACAGTTTTCATCTTTAAATATTGAAAGTTTATTTAAATGCTCTGGACTGATCATATATAACTGTTTTATATCCAGAGATGTATAAAATGTCTCTGTAAAACAAAGGACATGTTGACTGACAAATTGAGTACGGTATAAAATGAAAACATAATGGAACTGGAAGTTTTTAATCGTCGTGGTCATGGTTGCTGTGCATTATGATGAAGCTAATGACCTTGCGTTTGGTTACAGTGGCTTATCTAGACAAAGCTTACATTCTTAATGAATTTTCAAACTGGAAAGGTGCCAGAAAAATGGAAAAGGGGGGGGGGGGGGCAGGGGGGGGGGGGGGGGGGGGGGGGGGGGGGGGGGGGGGGGGGGGGGGGGGGGGGGGGGTCTAGATGCTTCCTTATAAAAAGCATGAATCCCTTATTCCATAAGTGTATTGGGTTATCATGAATCACTATTACTGGATCTTATATGTTGTTTAATTTAAAACTGTCAGAAATGCAAGAATATAAATAAATAAAAAAAAATTCCCGGAAACGGGGGGTCGCCAAAATATGTTTCAAACGAGGAATACTAACTGTACTCAATTTGGTGTTGTGAATTAACCATTGAATATTTCATGGCCCAAGAAATTTGAAAATTGAAAAATATTTGAAAATTTTTTCAATTTTTTTGTTTTTTATAAAGTTTTTTCTTTTATGCAATCAAATTTTAACTACAATGCCTTATGGGGGGGGCACTTTTTTTGGGGTATATATAAATTTTTTTTTTTTGTGAATTTTTTTGTGGAAATAAAAATTGACCCAGAGGAAACACCCTGGATGCAAGAAAACGCATCCTTTAAAAGTATACAAAAATCATGAATCACTATTACGGATCTGGCTGTCAGCAAAAAAAAAAAAAAAAAAAAAAAAAAAAAAAAAAAATTTTTTTATAAAAAAAAAATTTTAAAAAAAAAAAAAAAAAACCAAAAAGAAAAAAAAAACAATCAAAAAAAAAAAAAAAATAGAAATTTTTTCAGGGAGAACCCCCTGAACCCCTTAACAATATCCCATTCATTCTGTCCACATATCATGCTTTGTTACTGTTGGAACCCCATTATCCCACCGCAGGACCACTTTTCAGAGACCAGTGACAGCTCTAGATTTCCGTAGATATATCAGCAGTTTACGCGACCTGACTTGATGTCTGCCATTTATCAGGTGTCCATTCAAGGTCCATCCACTATTTGAGTATGTTTACTTGTTAGAAGCCATGTTATTAAGAAGTCCTAATGAGAGTCAGACAGAGTATATACGGTCACAAAATCTGAAATAAGTTTAATTCTATTACCAATACCAGATTGGACATGTATATCCTGAGATTTGGTCCCATTTGCTTTATTTTTTTCTTGTTTACATTCTACAACTTTGAAGCCAATTTGCAACATTTATACCTCAAATACTGGATAAAATCATGGACATGGATATGGTCACAACATTTAGATAAGGTCAGTTATGGTCCAAGGACATTTGAGATTGACAAAATAGACATTTAGTTTTCGGCAAAACAGTTTATCTGTGATACTCTCAGTCACTTGTACTACTGTCAGGACTGGTTTGCTAGCCATAGATTAGCAAGATGAAATCCAACACTGATGGCAAAAAGATGATTAAATGCTCTAGTTTATCAGACAGTAGATGTTTCTTCTACTAAAGGTGTTATTATACCCCCCGAAACGAGGTTTAGGGGGGTATATAGGAGTCACCCGGTGGTTGGTCAGGCGGTCGGTCTGTTGCATTTTCCTTGTCCATCTCCATCTTGAACTGTATTATTTAAAAAAATTTTTTAAAATGGTCAAGCAAATTGGGAGGAAGTGCAGTGAACAAGCCATTACAGAGTTATTGCCCTTTGTTACTTTTCCTTGTCCGGAGCATAACTTGAAAACTACTGGTTGGAATTCAATACAACTTCATACAATGGTCAAGCACATAAGAGGAAGTGCAGTGCACAAGAACCATAACTCCATCTTGACTAATTACAGAGTTATTGCCCTTTGTTACTTTTCCTTGTCCGGAGCATAACTTGAAAACTACTTGTTGGAATTCAGTACAGCCTCATACAATGGTCAAGTACGCTGAGAGGAAGTGCAGTGCATAGGAACCATAACTCTATCTTGATTCATTACAGAGTTATTGCCCTTTGTTACTTTTCCTTGTCCGGAGCATAACATAAAAATTGCTGGTTGGAATTCAATACAACTTCATACAATGGTCAAGTACATTGAGAGGAAGTGCAGAGCACAGGAACCATAACTCCATCTTGACTTATTACAGAGTTATTGCCCTTTGTTACTTTTCCTTGCCCAGAGCATAACTTAAAAACTACTTGTTGGAATTCAATACAACTTCATACAATGGTCCAGCTCGAAGAGGGCAAGTGCAGTGTACAAGAACCATCTTGACAAATTACAGAGTTATTGCCAAGAACAATATCTCAATTTGAGTTTTTTTTGCAAGGTATTCCGTTACTACGAACTTTCTCAGTTTATAAAGCAGTCTTTTTGGGTAATAATCACATTTATTTATAGGTCTAGTTTCATGTTGTTTTATAATTGATATCCACAGTTGCCATACCTGTTCTGTGCCAGGGCGTCAAACACATTGTATACATGTAATTAATAAAGGTGCTATATTTTCTAACTCTTTCATAATCAAAATGTTCCATAGCATTTCCTAAATACATGTACTATCCTACAGTGTAAATAAAAGTAAATATTGTATTTTATTTGTATTTTAATCTTTATATTTTGCTCTTACTAATGTCCAATTTATTGTTTAGGAGCTCGCTCGGATCGTGTACTACTTAAAGATGTGCAGGCTATCACCTTGTATAATGATCGAATGACAAGTGCTGGGAGATCTCATGCTGTACCTCAAGTAAGTTACAGTAGGAACGTTGAAATTTTCCCCATTCACTCTCAGGGATGATGATGATGATGATGATGATGATGATGATGATGATGATGATGATGGCAATACAGATGAAAATTATTTCAGTGGTGACAATTTACAGAAGTCACTTGTGGCAGCAGGACTGGTTTCCTTCTTTTGGGGTTAACATTGGACAGCTGTAACTGTTTTCCTCCTGTTGAGTTCATTTTACCACATAACAGTTCATTTGTTGCTAGAAAGTTTTTTATTGATTGTTTTGTTTACAGAATATGAATTGGGCTGCCTTTTGTAAAATTATTTTATCCCACTTAAAAAATTGACTCATTCTCCTAAATTTCTTGTACTTTATAATGGTATCGCACACAAATCTACATTTATATCTGTAATATACAGAATTGTGTATTTGTTCCTTAAAATATTACATGTTTATTGTAGCTAGGATATAACAAATGTACATGTTTATATGATCACATGCTTGTAATAAGCTTTGATCAGAAATAAAACTTGAAACTTGAACTTGTTGCAATCAGTTGTAGTCTGTAATACTATTTTACTTTTAACATATCTTTCAGTTGAAATGCACAGGAGGAAGTGCTGGCTGCTCCTTTAAACCACAAGTTGTCCAATGTCAGAATCGAGGTTCAGACGGCTTAGATGTACAGGTATTTAATTTGAGAAAAACTGCATGATCAATACAACACAATTATGTTATCAGGTCATACGTACTGTGACTGCTGGAAAATATGATTTAACATTGAAAGAGCTGGCACTTGAAAACTATTTAATTCACTGTTTTGTTCCTGATTATTGACTGATGTATTCTTGACGGGCACACAGAATTTCTTATACATGTATATATATTCCTGCTAATTACAAACTTGTTTATGACACTCAGAGTGTGTGCTTTACCTTTGTTGCTGCATGGTTAAAATGGCTGTCTCTGACTGTATTGCTCTTAATGAGACATTGATTAAATCACAGCTGACTTAAATTAAGTTGCTTGCACGCCCACACACCCCTTGCTGTCTTCTTTGCCAAATAATTGCAGGCACCCATGGGAATTTTCACTTTCAGTGAAACTGAAGTGCTACAGTTGTCACATAAACCAAAGAGTTATTTTAGTAGTTCATATTTGTATATATATTATTCATAGAGCACTAATATTAATCAGCTGGTACCTAAAGATGGGTGAAAATTGATCCACTATACAATGTACTTACACTTCTTTGTGCAATGTATGTTGCACTGTTGCTTTAGGGAATACAATAACTTGTTGGTAAAAACTGCTATAATAAGTACTTACTATAATATGTGAAAAAAGCTAATGCTGTTACATATATTTCAGTGGGAGTGTAAGACGGACATGGACAACAGTTACAGGTTTGGACGTTTGGAAGTAACCTGTGAGGGCTATGACTATCCTGACGATCCGTACATTCTCAAAGGCTCCTGTGGGGTATGATAGCTTTTACTGTTATGAGGTGTTTGATATTTTGAAAAGGCAATATAGACTAGGGTGTGTGGTAGTCTTATGTTAAGAGGCAACGTAAGAATCATAAGGAGAACTGATTGTTTCATCTCATATCTTGCACTAGGAAGGCATTGATCTCGAGCAACTCTGATGATAACCTAGTATACCAGTTAAAGTCAAAATGCTCAAAATATTTACTTGACAATTGCCTTTCAAAGTCTGAGAGATTTTAGGTGTGAGAAAATCGTTGTTTTTTGAGAGGCAGATAAATGTATGAAGTAATAATATTGATGGTCAATATCTTATGTAAGAGTAATAGTAGAGTAATTAAGGTATATGCAAACTGAAGCTAGAACGTATTGCTGCTTTAAAAGTTTGTTATGTTAAAATTTTCAGTTAGAGTACACATTAGACCTAACAGAGGAAGGTCAGGAGAGGAAGAACAAAGGTGGGCACCAGTACTCAGGTGGTCACCAGTACTCCGGCGGGCACCAGTACTCGGAGGATTACCATGACAGATCACAATACCCCAACAGGTAACAGTAACTGCTGTACTATCTTATTATTTTTCATTGTGAATATGATAATTGATTTATGTACGAGGGGTGATCTAAATATTTTGTCACACCAGTTGGAAAATTGCTTTAAAATTGACAGCTGAATGTGAAAATTTGAATAGATATAACACATTGTATTGCCAATAAGCATGCCAAATATCACATAGATATCTTACAGATTCACCATGATTATATAAGCATTTACAAAGCACACATCATCAGTCACCGTGGCAAACCAACAACGTCACAATTAATATAAGTCTTCAAATACTAAAATATAAACTTTTCATGAACGGTTCAGCTTGTTACATTTTTAACATTGATCACTTTACATTGATCACCATGTGATTTATCTTATAAACTTACTTATAATTTTCTAGCTATTCAAAGAAGGCATCATCTATTGTATCAGATTTGATCTACCTGGGCATTATTGCTGGTATAATATACGTCATCTACAAGACATGTATAGCCACAAACAATGTGTCTAGTGATGACCCACCCCCGTATAATGCACATGATCCCAATGCCAACAGGCAACAACCGTCAGCGCCTCCACAACCACCTCCGTACGGTTTCAGACAAGATTATATGCCAGACGGAGGTATGTTCAGTAAAAAGCAGTTTCATTTTCATATTTTAAATGTATCTATTCTGAGGAAAAAATGTAAATCTGACAGTTTAACTTTTCTTTAGAATATGGCTTTTAATCCTAAGGCATATAGTAAAAATCACTTTGTCCTTCAAAGTTATATAGCCTACTTTTGCCCATCAGAGTTAATGTGGGATAGTGATACCTTTTATACATGTGTACCATGGAATAGGGATGGCTGTTATATGCTGAACTAGAATAAGTAACATAATAACTGCCATATCTTTATACAGAATATCTTCCTAATAGTTTGAAATTCATTGTTTTAACTTCTTTGGTTTGAAGGAGCATTAGAAATAACCTAAGAAGATTACATAACACAAATTATGACAAAATATTGGTACTTACATAGCGAAAAATGATGATATTCTACTACAGTAACTGTGTGTATAAACGCATGAAACAGTTACTAGAGATAATGTTGAAAACTGTATGTCCAGTAAGGAAAACTGTATGTCCAGTAAGGATTTATTAGCTCACCTGGCTTTGCCAGAGTGAGCTTTTCTAATGGATGATTGTCCGTTGTTGAAACTATGCAGGGATGTTCCTTTCATGAAGCTCTACCAAAATTGTTCAAAGAATTCCATTCCATGCAGAACTCTGGTTGCTATGGCAACAAATAGGAAAAACTTTAAAAATCTTCTTCTTTGAAACCACAAGGCCTAGAGCTTAGATATTTGGTATGTAGCATTCTCTAGTGGACTGCTACCAAGATTTTTCAAATTATGACCCCCAGGTCAAAATTGACCCCACCCAGGGGGTCACTTATTTTACATAGGCTTATATAGGAAAAACTTTAAAAATCTTCTTCTCTGAAACCACAAGGCCTAGAGCTTAGATATTTGGCATGTAGCATTGTCTAGTGGACCTCTACCAAGATTATTAAAATTACGACTCCAGAATCAAAATTGACCTTGCCAGGGGGTCACTTAGTTTTACATAGACATATAGGAAAACCTATTTGTTATATTACATTGTCTAATGATCTTCCACTAGGCAAGTGGACTTGTACTAAGGTGAGTAATATAGGGCCATCTGATTCTGTATTTGATCAGAAATAGGTGAATTGTATATTTGACTAGACTGGTTTTAATAAAGCTGTTTTTTGTCTTTTCTTTGCAGGTTCCTGTTCAGCTGGGGCTGGTTACAGTGGAAGTCAGAATCAAACATTTACACCACCCGGACCTAATACAGGTGGTGGTTTCTGGTCAGGAGCCTTCACTGGAGGTCTCATGGGATACCTGTTTGGCAGCCGAAACAATGGATACAATACTGGATACAATACAGGCTATCAAAGACCACATACAGGATGGTGGGGTGGCAGAAATACCTGGGGCAATGGTTGGGGAACTGGATGGGGCAGTGGTTGGGGGTCAGGTAGCGGATGGGGCTCAAGGACTTACACCACCACTTCAAGTCACCGAGGCTCGGGTTTCTCCTCGGCACCTAGAAGTTCTGGAACTAGGACTGCTTCCGGGTTTGCAAGTACATCTAGAAGATAAACATGTACTTCTACAAGATAAACATGTACTTCTACAAGATAAACATGTACTTCTTTAAGAAAAACATGAGTAAATAAAACATCAAAATACAAGTTTTATTGAACTTTTGTTGCGGAAGAACACAGCTTGGTCATTGTATTAAAAGATAGGACAAGATGAATAGCAAAGTAAAGATTGTAAATATGTAACTTATAAGTACTAGCATGTTTTTCACATTGAAATTTGGGATACATTACCTATGTGAGGGATTTTTTCATCTTTTTAAAGATTAAGTAAAATTCTCAACATATTGTTCTCATTTGTCCTTGGTGGAAGAAATTCATCCATTTCCAGAATGTCACACATGCTTGTAATTTATGTAAAACATACATCTGTGAATATTTGTGTATTTGAAAAGTTGATCCAAACTGTTTGAAAATTTCCATATTTTGTCTCTTGATTAACTACTGATGTGAATCTAGGAGGTGACAGAACAGCCAATGTGATAGTAAGCACTCCTTTAAAATGGACCTTTAAATTTTCTTGGAAGATATATAATTTATTAAATGTGGTATGTGTGTCTTACGGAAGCCTAATGGTATGAAACTCTTCATAGATATGGCACTGATATTTTGTTTTAACATGTATGTATACCTTTATGATACTTAAGTGGGAGAAGCATATATATCTGCAGGTTGTAAATGATATTGATGTTAACAAATACATACATAATTACATATGTACATTTACTATCACATGTAAATGCTCCCTACTTAGCATTTCAATATCATTGTAAATATTTCTTAACATTTGAGCCTGAATCAGCATTCTGTTGTTTGATAGTATTTAGGGATTACTTAATATATTTAATCGTTCTGATTTTATCAGCTCACCTGGCATAAAGTGTCTGTGTGAGCAGTAGGATCACTCACCATTCGTTGTACGTCATCAGTTTGTCTGTCCCCCATTTCCTTCCAATGACATCTCTGAAATCACTCGCCCAATGTTGATGGAACTTGGCAGGAGTGCTTCTTGTATGATGGCCCAGTGCTTAGATATTTGGTGTATGGCAGTGTCTAGTGAACCTCTATCAGGATTGTTCAAATTATGTCCCTTGAGTCAAAATTGGCCAAACCTGGGAAAGGGGGGAGTCATATGTTTTACATTGAAATATTATTAAACTTCAAAAATCATTTTGCCAATCTGTAAGACAAGAGCTTAGATAATTTGTGTGCAGCTTTGTGTGGTGGATCCTTAACAAGTTTGTTCAAGGCGTACCTCTTGGGTCAAAATTGGTGAGGATTCACTGATTTTATACAGACTTTTATAAGAAAACACTTTAAAACTCTTCTTATTCAAAACCATGATGAGTTTAGAAAGTTGTAGTGATCCTCTATTTAGTATGTTCAAAGCATGCTTCTGGGATCAAAATCGGCCCCAGCCCCATGGTTTACTTGTTTGATATAAACTTTTACAAGGAAATATTTTTTACTCTTTTTGTCACTGTTGTTGACCTTGTATATCGGCCAATGGTACCAAGATGAGGAGTATAGGGCCATCGTGATCCTCTTGTTAAATCTTTGTCCCTTCACCACTGCAAGCTGACACAAAATGAGTGACAATTTTGCATTTGTTATTTGTCAGTGTCATTTTTTCATCTCTTTGCAAGTTGTTGCCAGGTGAGCTGTTGCTGAAGTTTATTTTTGTTTTACTAATCCAGATCATGTTAAGGATATCCTCCCATGTAAGCTTGTCTTTTGTAATCAGAAAAGCCTCATCAGATCAAAAAGAACTGTCTTTCTTATATAAGTTATTTTCCATTATGTTTATAGAATCAAGTTACCAGTACAACACTATAAGAATCTTTCACTGGTTGCACGTGCAGATGAGAATATCTGGCATGAGGGTTACTGTTTTTGGCGAGTTCCCATCCAGGGATCACGCTAGCCCAGACTCATAGGGAGAAGTGACTTCTCCCTCCAGAGACATAGGGAGAAGTTTTTCAGAACAGGGAGAAGTTTGTACAACGTGTTGATAACATTTAATGTAAAATCAGTATACCCTTTTCATACTTAAACAACTGCATAAAACAAACTTTTTTATTCATAAAAAATATTTCTAATTAATAAAACACTCTTGTTACCCATATAGGGCCTCAAAAGAAAAAAAAAAAACATTCTTGAGTGATAATATTGTTCTGTGGGTTCCTTGGAGTTTTTCAACATTTTTACAGTGAAATGCAATGTGATTGCATAAAATATTTTATAAAAACTCTTTTTCCTGATTTTTATCGCCGATTAATGAATTGATTACCGAGAAAAAAAATGCAGCAAACGGTCAACAACTAAACAAAGCAGTGTCTGATATTCTTTGCATAAAAAAAAGCGTGTCAATACGATCAAAGAAAAAGAGCCAGTCTAATGTAAGCAGTGTATTGGTCCTCATTGTTCCCAATCAAGCAATCCGTTTAATAATCGATGTTTACTCAACTATCAAATTGACAATAAACATTATACATGTCAAAATAACCTTTAAATCGCGATGTTGTCTCGCCGCTTTTGATTGGCTTACTGTTTTTTATTGACCAATGAAAGCTGATGTAACAATCGGTAGCGAGTAGGCGGTGCAGTGTCGAGATTGACACTCGAAAACATTGTCCGTGTTTACGAAAAATAGAGCGACTTTGTTTTCGCTTTTTTATGCGATCACGGCGAAATGGCCGAGGATACGGCGACTATTTCGCCCACGTCGCCCTCAAACGTGATCCCTGCCCATCTGCACATGCAGCCAGTGATAGATACTTTTTATTGCATACCATTTTCTACTAAAAGTAGCAGAAATAAAAGAATATTAATTACTTATATTAACGCGCTATTTTCTTGTAGTAATGTATGAACTTACACATTCATTCATAAAAGTAGTTTGTTATGACATCATTAAGTCGTCTTACACCCAGGGGTGTAAGATGAGATTTTCCAGCACTGGTAAAACTTGCAGATATCCTGATCTGGTATGCAAGAATTAAGTGGTAAAGTTAAGTTGTACTTTGTTTAGTTTATACTTTAGTTGTACTATGTTCAATTTCTGATTGTTTGCATCATTATAAATAAATGTTCAAACTTAGTTGAGCCATGTCTAATAGCACAAATATAGCATTAACCCTGCCCTGCTGAAATGCTAAGATAGTTTATCATCCAATTTTAATGGAGCACTACAGTTAGTTCCTAGATATTGTGAGTGAAAATTCAATTGTTGAAAGTCAAACAATGTAGAGCATTATCATTCTGCTCATGTAGGTTTATCATGATCTGCAGTGCTTTCAAAGGTAAGAGTGTCCTCCTGCAGGGTAACGTGTGATTATGGATGTATCTACTCTCTTAATATCTGCAATATTGCCATTACACTGACAAATCAATGCTTTCACTAGAGTTCTTTATACAATAAGTGTGAGTTAAAGGGGCAGATAACAGTTTAATGTACTTTTTCCCCCTGACCAACTTTGAATAAGAAAGTTTGGCAATTTGATAGAAAACACATTGGGAGACCATTGTGTGTTAGCTCTGGATACGCACAATACTGTTGCTCTAATTATTGACATACTTATGATTTTGAATTCCTGATCATATTCATATTAACATTTATTTCATCCTATTACATACCGTATTTTTGTTATCTGTGATAATATGTTACACTGTTCTGTAAATAGTTTCTGGATTGTATGATTATAATTAAAATTAAAAGGTTAAACCAATAGTTATTGTTAAATGTTATCATAAAGTGCAGGGTAAGGAAATGCATGCAGACTAATGTTGGTCATGCTTTTCTGACTCGAGCCATTTCTTGGTACTGGTTTGTCAGACTTTATTATAACTGGGTAGGAATGTATATATATGTGCGTAGGGGAATCATACACATCAAATGCTATCACAATCTGCATATTTATAGCCTAGATATGGCCCTTTGTTACATTAAAGTAGCCATAGTATAAAGGCAATTTTTCCTTCCGAAGTCATAACTTGGGGATTCTAGTGATAGAATTTCAGTAAATTTCAGATGGGGAACAGATATTGAAAAATGCTTCACATTTGTGTTAGGGTTAGAGTGACCATTTCCACAGTTTGGTAAGGATTAGAGTGACCCTTTTCAAATTTGGGTTAGGATTAGAGTGACCATTTCCACAGTTGGATTAGGGTTAGAATGACCCTTTCCAAATTTGGGTTAGTTAAAGTGACCATTTCCACAGTTGGATTAGGGTTATAATGACCATTTCCACATTTGGGTTAGGATGAGAGTGACACTTTTCACATTTGGGTTAGGGTTAGAGTGACCATTTCCACATTTGGGTTAGGATTAGAGTGACCCTTTTCACATTTGCGTTAGGGTTAGAGTGACCATTTCCACAGTTGGATTAGGGTTAGAATGACCCTTTCCACATTTGGGTTAGGATTAGAGTGACCCTTTCCACATTTGGGTTAGAATTAGAGTGACAATTTTCACATTTGGGTCAGAGTTAGAGTGACCCTTTCCACATTTGGGTTAGGATTAGAGTGACCCTTTTCACATTTGGGTTAGGGTTAGAATCACCATTTCCACATTTGGGTAAGGATTAGAGTGACCATTTCCACATTTGAGTTAGGGTTAGAGTGACCCTTTTCACATTTGGGTTAGGATTAGAGTGACCCTTTTCACATTTGGTTAGGGTTAGAGTGATCCTTTTCACATTTGGGTTAGGGTTAGAGTGACCCTTTTCACATTTGGGTTAGGGTTAGAGTGACCCTTTTCACATTTGAGTTAGGGTTAGAATCACCATTTCCACATTTGGGTAAGGATTAGAGTGACCAATTCCATATTTCAGTTAGGGTTAGAGTGACCATTTTCACATTTGGGTCAGGGTTAGAGTGACCATTTTCACATTTGGGTTAGGGTTAGAATGACCATTACCACATTTTGGTAAGGGTTAGAGTGACCTTTTTCACATCTGAGTTAGGGTTAGAATCACCATTTTCACATTTGGATAAGGATTAGAGTGACCAATTCCATATTTGAGTTAGGGTTAGAGTGACCATTTTCACATTTGGGTCAGGGTTAGAGTGACCCTTTTCACATTTGAGTTAGGGTTAGAATCACCATTTCCACATTTGGGTAAGGATTAGAGTGACCAATTCCATATTTGAGTTAGGGTTAGAGTGACCATTTTCACATTTGGGTTAGCGTTAGAGTGACCCTTTCCACATTTGGGTCAGGGTTAGAGTGACCCTTTTCACATTTGAGTTAGGGTTAGAATCACCATTTCCACATTTGGGTAAGGATTAGAGTGACCAATTCCATATTTCAGTTAGGGTTAGAGTCACCATTTCCACAGTTGGATTAAGGTTAGAGTGACTCTTTCCACATTTGGGTTAGGATTAAGGTGACCCTTTCCACAGTTGGATTAGGGTTAGAGTGACCATTTCCACATTTGGGTTAGGATTAGAGTGACCCTTTCCACAGTTCGATTAGGGTTACAATGACCATTTCCACATTTGGGTTAGGATTAGAGTGACCCTTTCCACAATTGGGTTAGGATTAGAGTGACCCTTTTCACATTAGGGTTAGAGTGACCCTTTTCACATTTGGGTTAGGGTTAGAGTGTCCCTTTCCACATTTGGGTTAGGGTTAGAGTGACCATTTCCACATTTGGGTCAGAGTTAGAGTGACCATTTCCATATTTGGGTTAGGATTAGAGTGACCCTTTTCACATTTGGGTTAGGGTTAGAATGACCATTTCCACATTTGGGTTAGGGTTAGAGTGACCCTTTCCACAATTGGGTTAGGATTAGAGTGACCCTTTTCACATTAGGGTTAGAGTGACCCTTTTCACATTTGGGTTAGGGTTAGAGTGTCCCTTTCCACATTTGGGTTAGGGTTAGAGTGACCATTTCCACATTTGGGTCAGAGTTAGAGTGACCATTTCCATATTTGGGTTAGGGTTAGAGTAACCCTTTCCACATTTGGGTCAGAGTTAGAGTGACCATTTCCATATTTGAGTTAGGATTAGATTGACCCTTTTCACATTTGGGTTAGGGTTAGAGTGACCCTTTTCACATTTGGGTTAGGATTAGATTGACCCTTTTCACATTTGGGTTAGGGTTAGAGTGACCCTTTCCACATTTGGGTTAGGATTAGAGTGACCCTTTTCACATCTGAGTTAGGGTAAGAGTGACCATTTTCACATTTGGGTTAGGGTTAGTGTGACCATTTTCACATTTAAATTAGGGTTAGAATGACCATTTCCACATTTGGGTCAGAGTTAGAGTGACCCTTTTCACATTTGAGTTAGGGTTAGAATCACCATTTCCACATTTGGGTAAGGATAAGAGTGACCATTTCCACATTTGAGTTAGAGTTAGAGTGACCGTTTTCACATCTGAGTTTGGGTAAGAGTGACCATTTTCACATTTGGGTTAAGGTTAGAGTGACCATTTTCACATTTGGGTTAGGGTTAGAATGACCATTTCCACATTTGGGTTAGGGTTAGAGTGACCCTTTTCACATTTGGGTAAGGGTTAAAGTGACCCTTTTCACATTTGAGTTAGGGTTAGAATCACCATTTTCACATTTGGGTCAGAGTTAGAGTGACCCTTTTCACATTTGGGTTAGGATTAGAGTGACCCTTTCCACAGTTGGATAAGGGTTAGAAAGACCCTTTCCACAATTGGGTTAGGATTAGAGTGACCCTTTCCACATTTGGGTTAGGATTAGAGTGACAATTTCCACATTTGGGTCAGAGTTAGAGTGACCCTTTTCACATTTGGGTTAGGGTTAGAGTGACCATTTTCACATTTGGGTCAGAGTTAGAGTGACCCTTTTCACATTTTAGTTAGAGTTAAATTGACCCTTTCCACAGTTGGATAAGGGTTAGAAAGACCCTTTCCACATTTGGGTTAGGATTAGAGTGACCCTTTCCACATTTGGGTTAGGATTAGAGTGACAATTTCCACATTTGGGTCAGAGTTAGAGTGACCCTTTTCACATTTGGGTTAGGGTTAGAGTGACCCTTTTCATATTTGAGTTAGGGTTAGAGTGACCCTTTTCACATTTGGGTTAGGGTTAGAGTGACCCTTTTCACATTTGGGTTAGGGTTAGAGTGACCCTTTTCACATTTGGGTTAGGGTTAGAGTGACCCTTTTCACATTTGGGTTAGGGTTAGAATCACCATTTCCACATTTAGGTAAGGATTAGAGTGACCAATTCCATATTTCAGTTAGGGTTAGAGTGACCATTTTCACATTTGGGTCAGGGTTAGAGTGACCATTTTCACATTTGGGTTAGGGTTAGAATGACCATTACCACATTTTGGTAAGGGTTAGAGTGACCCTTTTCACATTTGAGTTAGGGTTAGAATCACCATTTTCACATTTGGATAAGGATTAGAGTGACCAATTCCATATTTGAGTTAGGGTTAGAGTGACCATTTTCACATTTGAGTTAGGGTTAGAATCACCATTTTCACATTTGGATAAGGATTAGAGTGACCAATTCCATATTTGAGTTAGGGTTAGAGTGGCCATTTTCACATTTGGGTCAGGGTTAGAGTGACCCTTTTCACATTTGAGTTAGGGTTAGAATCACCATTTCCACATTTGGGTCAGGGTTAGAGTGACCCTTTTCACATTTGAGTTAGGGTTAGAATCACCATTTCCACATTTGGGTAAGGATAAGAGTGACCATTTCCACATTTGAGTTAGAGTTAGAGTGACCATTTTCACATTTGAGTTAGGGTTAGAATCACCATTTTCACATTTGGATAAGGATTAGAGTGACCAATTCCATATTTGAGTTAGGGTTAGAGTGGCCATTTTCACATTTGGGTCAGGGTTAGAGTGACCCTTTTCACATTTGAGTTAGGGTTAGAATCACCATTTCCACATTTGGGTCAGGGTTAGATTGACCCTTTTCACATTTGAGTTAGGGTTAGAATCACCATTTCCACATTTGGGTAAGGATAAGAGTGACCATTTCCACATTTGAGTTAGAGTTAGAGTGACCATTTCCATAGTTGGATTAGGGTTAGAGTGACCCTTTCCAGATTTGGGTCAGGGTTAGAGTGACCCTTTTCACATTTGAGTTAGGGTTAGAATCACCATTTCCACATTTGGGTAAGGATTAGAGTGACCAATTCCATATTTCAGTTAGGGTTAGAGTGACCATTTTCACATTTGGGTCAGGGTTAGAGTGACCCTTTTCACATTTGAGTTAGGGTTAGAATCACCATTTCCACATTTGGGTAAGGATTAGAGTGACCAATTCCATATTTCAGTTAGGGTTAGAGTGACCATTTTCACATTTGGGTCAGGGTTAGAGTGACCATTTTCACATTTGGGTTAGGGTTAGAATGACCATTACCACATTTTGGTAAGGGTTAGAGTGACCCTTTTCACATTTGAGTTAGGGTTAGAATCACCATTTTCACATTTGGATAAGGATTAGAGTGACCAATTCCATATTTGAGTTAGGGTTAGAGTGACCATTTTCACATTTGAGTTAGGGTTAGAATCACCATTTTCACATTTGGATAAGGATTAGAGTGACCAATTCCATATTTGAGTTAGGGTTAGAGTGACCATTTTCACATTTGGGTCAGGGTTAGAGTGACCCTTTTCACATTTGAGTTAGGGTTAGAATCACCATTTCCACATTTGGGTAAGGATAAAAGTGACCAATTCCATATTTGAGTTAGGGTTAGAGTGACCATTTTCACATTTGGGGTAGGGTTAGAATCACCATTTCCACATTTGGGTAAGGATTAGAGTGACCAATTCCATAATTCAGTTAGGGTTAGAGTGACCATTTTCACATTTGGGTCAGGGTTAGAGTGACCCTTTTCACATTTTGGTTAGAGTTAGAGTGACCATTTCCACAGTTGGATTAGGGTTAGAGTGACCCTTTCCACATTTAAGTTAGGGTTAGAATCACCATTTCCACATTTTGGTAAGGGTTAGAGTGACCCTTTTCACATTTGAGTTAGGGTTAGAATCACCATTTTCACATTTGGATAAGGATTAGAGTGACCAATTCCATATTTGAGTTAGGGTTAGAGTGACCATTTTCACATTTGGGTCAGGGTTAGAGTGACCCTTTTCACATTTGAGTTAGGGTTAGAATCACCATTTCCACATTTGGGTAAGGATTAGACTGACCAATTCCATATTTCAGTTAGGGTTAGAGTGACCATTTTCACATTTGGGTCAGGGTTAGAGTGACCCTTTTCACATTTTGGTTAGAGTTAGAGTGACCATTTCCACAGTTGGATTAGGGTTAGAGTGACCCTTTCCACATTTGAGTTAGGGTTAGAATCACCATTTTCACATTTTGGTTAGGGTTAGAGTGACCCTTTTCACATTTGAGTTAGGGTTAGAATCACCATTTTCACATTTGGATAAGGATTAGAGTGACCAATTCCACATTTGGGTCAGAGTTAGAGTGACCCTTTTCACATCTGAGTTAGGGTTAGAGTGACCATTTTCACATTTGGGTTAGGGTTAGAGTGACCATTTTCACATTTGGGTCAGGGTTAGAGTGACCATTTCCACAGTTGGATTAGGGTTAGAGTGACCCTTTCCACATTTGAGTTAGGGTTTGAATCACCATTTCCACATTTGGGTAAGGATTAGACTGACCAATTCCATATTTCAGTTAGGGTTAGAGTGACCATTTTCACATTTGGGTCAGGCTTAGAGTGACCCTTTTCACATTTGAGTTAGGGTTAGAATCACCATTTCCACATTTGGGTAAGGATTAGAGTGACCAATTCCATATTTCAGTTAGGGTTAGAGTGACCATTTTCACATTTGGGTCAGGGTTAGAGTGACCCTTTTCACATTTGGGTCAGGGTTAGAGTGACCCTTTTCACATTTGGGTCAGGGTTAGAGTGACCATTTTCACATTTGGGTCAGGGTTAGAGTGACCCTTTTCACATTTTGGTTAGAGTTAGAGTGACCATTTCCACAGTTGGATTAGGGTTAGAGTGACCCTTTTCACATTTAAGTTAGGGTTAGAATCACCATTTCCACATTTGGGTCAGGGTTAGAGTGACCCTTTCCACATTTCAGTTAGGGTTAGAATCACCATTTCCACATTTGGGTAAGGATTAGAGTGACCAATTCCATATTTCAGTTAGGGTTAGAGTGACCATTTTCACATTTGGGTCAGGGTTAGAGTGACCCTTTTCACATTTGAGTTAGGGTTAGAATCACCATTTCCACATTTGGGTAAGGATTAGAGTGACCAATTCCATATTTCAGTTAGGGTTAGAGTGGCCATTTCCACATTTGGGTCAGAGTTAGAGTGACCATTTCCATATTTGAGTTAGGGTTAGAGTGACCCTTTTCACATTTGGGTTAGGGTTAGAGTGACCCTTTTCACATCTGAGTTAGGTAAGTGTGACCATTTTCACATTTGGGTTAAGGTTAGAGTGACCATTTTCACATTTGGGTTAGGGTTAGAGTGACCATTTTCACATTTGGGTTAGGGTTAGCATGACCATTTCCACATTTGGGTTAGGATTAGAGTGACCATTTTCACATTTGGATTAGGGTTAGAGTGACCCTTTCCACATTTAAGTTAGGGTTAGAATCACCATTTCCACATTTTGGTAAGGGTTAGAGTGACCCTTTTCACATTTGAGTTAGGGTTAGAATCACCATTTTCACATTTGGATAAGGATTAGAGTGACCAATTCCATATTTGAGTTAGGGTTAGAGTGACCATTTTCACATTTGGGTCAGGGTTAGAGTGACCCTTTTCACATTTGAGTTAGGGTTAGAATCACCATTTCCACATTTGGGTAAGGATTAGACTGACCAATTCCATATTTCAGTTAGGGTTAGAGTGACCATTTTCACATTTGGGTCAGGGTTAGAGTGACCCTTTTCACATTTGAGTTAGGGTTAGAATCACCATTTCCACATTTGGGTAAGGATTAGAGTGACAAATTCCATATTTCAGTTAGGGTTAGAGTGACCATTTTCACATTTGGGTCAGGGTTAGAGTGACCCTTTTCACATTTTGGTTAGAGTTAGAGTGACCATTTCCACAGTTGGATTAGGGTTAGAGTGACCCTTTCCACATTTGAGTTAGGGTTAGAATCACCATTTTCACATTTTGGTTAGGGTTAGAGTGACCCTTTTCACATTTGAGTTAGGGTTAGAATCACCATTTTCACATTTGGATAAGGATTAGAGTGACCAATTCCACATTTGGGTCAGAGTTAGAGTGACCCTTTTCACATCTGAGTTAGGGTTAGAGTGACCATTTTCACATTTGGGTTAGGGTTAGAGTGACCATTTTCACATTTGGGTCAGGGTTAGAGTGACCATTTCCACAGTTGGATTAGGGTTAGAGTACCCTTTCCACATTTGAGTTAGGGTTTGAATCACCATTTCCACATTTGGGTAAGGATTAGACTGACCAATTCCATATTTCAGTTAGGGTTAGAGTGACCATTTTCACATTTGGGTCAGGCTTAGAGTGACCCTTTTCACATTTGAGTTAGGGTTAGAATCACCATTTCCACATTTGGGTAAGGATTAGAGTGACCAATTCCATATTTCAGTTAGGGTTAGAGTGACCATTTTCACATTTGGGTCAGGGTTAGAGTGACCCTTTTCACATTTGGGTCAGGGTTAGAGTGACCCTTTTCACATTTGGGTCAGGGTTAGAGTGACCATTTTCACATGTGGGTCAGGGTTAGAGTGACCCTTTTCACATTTTGGTTAGAGTTAGAGTGACCATTTCCACAGTTGGATTAGGGTTAGAGTGACCCTTTTCACATTTAAGTTAGGGTTAGAATCACCATTTCCACATTTGGGTCAGGGTTAGAGTGAGCCTTTCCACATTTCAGTTAGGGTTAGAATCACCATTTCCACATTTGGGTAAGGATTAGAGTGACCAATTCCATATTTCAGTTAGGGTTAGAGTGACCATTTTCACATTTGGGTCAGGGTTAGAGTGACCCTTTTCACATTTGAGTTAGGGTTAGAATCACCATTTCCACATTTGGGTAAGGATTAGAGTGACCAATTCCATATTTCAGTTAGGGTTAGAGTGGCCATTTCCACATTTGGGTCAGAGTTAGAGTGACCATTTCCATATTTGAGTTAGGGTTAGAGTGACCCTTTTCACATTTGGGTTAGGGTTAGAGTGACCCTTTTCACATCTGAGTTAGGGTAAGTGTGACCATTTTCACATTTGGGTTAAGGTTAGAGTGACCATTTTCACATTTGGGTTAGGGTTAGAGTGACCATTTTCACATTTGGGTTAGGGTTAGCATGACCATTTCCACATTTGGGTTAGGATTAGAGTGACCATTTTCACATTTGGGTTAGGGTTAGAGTGACCATTTCCACATTTGGGTCAGAGTTAGAGTGACCCTTTTCACATTTGAGGTAGGGTTAGAATCACCATTTCCACGTTTGGGTAAGAAGTAGAGTGACCATTTCCACATTTGAGTTAGGGTTAGAGTGACCATTTTCACATTTGGGTTAGGGTTATAGTGACCATTTCCACATTTGGGTCAGAGTTAGAGTGACCCTTTTCACATTTGGGTTAGGGTTATAGTGACCATTTCCACATTTGGGTCAGAGTTAGAGTGACCCTTTTCACATCTGAGTTAGGGTTAGAGTGACCATTTTCACATTTGGGTTAGGGTTAGAGTGACCATTTTCACATTTGGGTTAGGGTTAGAATGACCATTTCCACATATGGGTTAGGATTAGAGTGACCATTTTCACCTTTGGGTTAGGGTTAGAGTGACCATTTCCACATTTGGGTCAGAGTTAGAGTGACCCTTTTCACATTTGGGTTAGGGTTAGAGTGACCATTTTCACATTTGGGTTAGGGTTAGAATGACCATTTCCACATTTGGGTTAGGATTAGAGTGACCCTTTTCACATTTGGGTTAGGGTTAGAGTGACCATTTCCACATTTGGGTCAGAGTTAGAGTGACCCTTTTCACATTTGGGTTAGGGTTAGAGTGACCCTTTTCACATTTGGGTTAGGGTTAGAGTGACCATTGGGTTAGGGTTAGAGTGACCCTTTTCACATTTGGGTTAGGGTTAGAGTGACCATTGGGTTAGGGTTATAGTGACCCTTTTCACATTAGGGTTAAGGTTAGAGTGACCATTTCCACATTTGGGTTAGGGTTAGAGTGATCATTTTCACATTTGGGTTAGGGTTAGAGTGACCATTTCCACATTTGGGTTAGGGTTAGAGTGGCTCTTTTCACATTTGGGTTAGTATTAGAGTGACCCTTTTCACATTTGGGTTAGGGTTAGAGTGACCCTTTTCACATTTGGGTCAGAGTTAGAGTGACCATTTCCACATTTGGGTTTGGGTTAGAGTGACCATTTTCACATTTGGGTTAGGGTTAGAGTGACCATTTCCACATTTGGGTTAGGGTTAGAGTGATCATTTTCACATTTGGGTTAGGGTTAGAGTGACCATTTCCACATTTGGGTTAGGGTTAGAGTGGCTCTTTTCACATTTGGGTTAGTATTAGAGTGACCCTTTTCACATTTGGGTTAGGGTTAGAGTGACCCTTTTCACATTTGGGTTAGGGTTAGAGTAACCCTTTTCACATTTGGGTCAGAGTTAGAGTGACCATTTCCACATTTGGGTTTGGGTTAGAGTGACCGTTTTCACATTTGGTATAGGGTTAGAGTGACCATTTCCATATTTGGTATAGGGCTAGAGTGACTATTTCCATATTTGAGTTAGGGTTAGAGTGACCATTTCACATTTGGGTGAGGGTTAGAGTGACCATTTCCACATTTGGGTTTGGGTTAGAGTGACCATTTTCACATTTGGGTTAGGGTTAGAGTGACCATTTCCACATTTGGGTTAGGGTTAGAGTGATCATTTTCACATTTGGGTTAGGGTTAGAGTGACCATTTCCACATTTGGGTTAGGGTTAGAGTGGCTCTTTTCACATTTGGGTTAGTATTAGAGTGACCCTTTTCACATTTGGGTTAGGGTTAGAGTGACCCTTTTCACATTTGGGTTAGGGTTAGAGTGACCCTTTTCACATTTGGGTCAGAGTTAGAGTGACCATTTCCACATTTGGGTTTGGGTTAGAGTGACCGTTTTCACATTTGGTATAGGGTTAGAGTGACCATTTCCATATTTGGTATAGGGCTAGAGTGACTATTTCCATATTTGAGTTAGGGTTAGAGTGACCATTTCACATTTGGGTGAGGGTTAGAGTGACCATTTTCACATTTAAGGTTATTACAATACCTCTTTAAACCATGGCCTCTTTCTAGACATTGATATTTATGGGGCGCTTGGGGGATACATAACTGTCAATGACATATCCAGACAGAGTGCTATTTCCCGTAACAGCACCAGTCATTATAATTTTCTATTTAACAAAATGCAAACAATATGCATAAATTAAGACTAATGGAAGGGTAGACATAACTGAGTTGCGAAATACATATTTATACGATGTTATACAAAAAAGACATATATCTGATAAAGTTTTCACTGTATATCACTTAATGTATGAAGCTGCATGTACGCTTGGTGCTTTTCGCGGATCTCTCTTAATTACTTTTCGTTTTATATTTTCGATAAGATTTTCTGATAAAGGTGCACAAAATATGTTAAGTTTTATAAAACCAACGCTTAGTCGAGATATGTTTGTCACCGACGCCCCGCACCTAACACATCGGATGAAGTTCATACGGCAGTTATTTTGCTCAAAGTTTAGCAGACCAAACCTCAGCATGGTTTATTTAGGAGATATATTTCATTATGACTAGAAAAACAATACTGCAAGGCTAGCTAGTAATTGAAGTATATGCTGTGCATTTTATAGACCGTTAGAAGAGTTTTCTTCTTCTTTTTTTGCCCCATAACGGACTAAATGTTGACACATTAAGATGAATGAATGCGTTTACGATAATTTAAATGTTTTGCCTATAAAATTCATGTAATGTTTGGTAAGTGTGATGCATTATCGCGAACCAGCATCAATCTGATTACATGGAAAAATTGGCAGATCTATACGTTAGCTTACCAGAAACAAAGATTTCTTGTCTAAGACAAATGTCATTTCAAGCCATCTTCGTATTATGTGTGTATCTGAAGAGACTTTAAACCGCCAAGCTGAAATTTTGAGATTTGAATTAGATTAAATATGATATATATCCCATTTAACTAGTCATTGAGAAATAACATAAAGATGGTAAAACATTAATATTCTGTTACATAAAATGTGACTTTAACATTAGATATACATGAACGACAAAGACCTAAATAAATCAAACTTATGTAAAACTGTGGGAGTACAAAAGAAGTCTTCGCAGTACGTGATAATTGGACGATCTGCTATTTTATTTTATTTTTCCGGGTTGATAAACACAGATAAGGCAGTTACAACAGATCGACCAGGAAGATCAGTTATATACACTACCTGTATTTCTTTTTATCTTCTATGCCTCAATGTTATATTTTACTGCAGTGATATAGTACTATAGGAAATGGGTGACAGGATTAAACTTGACGACGAGGAGTTTGAGAGACTCGAGGTAATGTTTACTGACTTTATTCTTCCATTTTGTTTTATATAGTATATGTTGAAAATGTTACACAACCTTCTTTTTTATTTATTGTTGTTTTTTTAACTGAACAATTCGAAGATAAACAATGTATTCTGTATTAAAAGTTTCAAAATTAAAAACGACCCTTAAAATCCATAGTATATATAATATTACATGTAGGACTGTTGCTAGCGATGAGCACTCCAGAAATGTGTTGTATAAACTGTTATTACACATTCACTATTCTAGAATGTGATTTATAACGTCATATGTAATGCAAAGATGCTGAATTTGTCTGTCTAAATCAAATAAAATACATGTACCTGTATAAGTTAGTTTGCAACACTTGTATTGTATTGTCTACAAAATGATATACATGTACTAAAACATAAAATATAAAAATTATGGTTAGAAACAACACTAGTAAAGATTTACACAGCAATTAAGAATGATGACCTTGGTTTGACGCAGCACTACAGTTTATATTGTAACGCTCTATTATTTGGTAGCTTATAATTTCCAAAATACAGCAGCATTTAACCAAACTTGTTGTGATATATCTAACCTGGGTAATAATATAACCCAGATCTAACCCAGCACATTTGCGGCGCTTTTAAATAGCCCATGTTTTGTTGCATTAATAAAACATTGCGTTTCAAACTTTATATACGCAGCATAAAACAAAACTAAAACATATCAATCATCTAAACACAACGGTACAAAGCAAAGGAATACAAATAATTTGTAAACTTCAAAAAAAAGATTGGGCCACAAATTATATACTGTATTCAAATTAAAAAAAAGTAGCCCTCTCATTGAATATTAATATAACGAACATTTGGCTATTTATGTAATTGATGTTATGACAGAAAATTTGGGTTTGATGGAGTGAACGTTTTTTTTATATATGAATTGGTCAGGGGTAAGGAGAATGTCAAGTCGAACAAGAGCCATGTTACACATGGTTAATCCCCCCGCCAGGAAGAAGTTACCTGAAGGTTGTACTTTCGTACATTTTACTTGGTGAGAGGAAATCCTTAAAAAGCCGTATAGTTAATGGTTATGCTGAGTACAGTTTTCAAGTAAGTGGAAAAAGAATAAGGCAATGAAGAGAAGGTTTGCAAAATTATATTAATGTTCATTATCAGTATAGGTATGATATTTTTCTATTTGACTAAAAGTAGGCAAGGAAGAGTTATTGTTCTTACACACTGCACTTCCTACCACTGTGCTATGTCAGTGTATTAAGTTTGAAGAAAATCCCTCAAGTACTTTTGGAGTTATGCTCTGGACAAGTAAATCTGATAAAGGGGAATAACTCTAAAAGTAGGCAAGGTAGAGTTATTGTTTTTGCACACTACACTTCCTCCCAATGTGCTATGTCAGTGTATTAAGTTTGAAGTAAATCCCTCAAGTACTTTTGGAGTTATGCTTCTGACAAAACAATAAATCTGATAAAGGGGAATAACTCTAAAAGTAGGTAAGGTAGAGTTATTGTTCTTGCACACTGCACTTCCTACCTAATGTACTATTGTCAGTGTTTTAAGTTTGAAGAAAGTCCCTCAAGTACTTTTGGAGTTATGCTCCGGACAAAGTTTTCAAGTAAATCTGATAAAAGGAGAATAACTCTAAAAGTAGGCAAGGTAGAGTTATTGTTCTTGCACACTGCACTTCCTACCAATGTGCTTTGTCAGTGTATTAAGTTTGAAGAAAATCCCTCAAGTACTTTTGGAGTTATGCTTCGGACAAGTAAATCTGATAAAGGGTAATAATTCTAAAAGTAGGCAAGGTAGAGTTATTTTTCTTGCACACTGCACTTTCTACCAATGTGCTATGTCAGTGTATTAAGTTTGAAGAAAATCCCTCAAGTACTTTTGGAGTTATGCTCCGGACAAAGTTTTTCAAGTAAATCTGATAAAAGGGGAATAACTCTAAAAGTAGGCAAGGTAGAGTTATTGTTCTTACACACTGCACTTCCTCCCAATGTGCTCTGTCAGTGTATGAAGTTTGAAGAAAATCACTCAAGTACTTTTGGAGTTATGCTCCGGACAAAATTGGGACGGACGGACGGACGAAGACCATTTCTAATATCCCCTTCGCCTTCGGCGGGGGGATAAATAAAGGCGGTTTGTGTCTAATTTAACATACTGCGTGACGTGTTTAAAAACACAGAGGATAATTGTTGGTTTCGGTGTTACATCAAGTTATCGAATTTCACTGAGAGGGCATTAAAAGTGATACATCGATACCAACAGTTTGTCTGTTTATTTTATATCTCAGACTCTACGTTTGTTGAGTTTATTTCAATAAAATGTTGAAAATCGCGGAAAACGTCACCAGAAAGCATATCAAAAATGACGTGATTTAAACGACGTCATCGCCATATGGTTTCCGGCATTCATTGCGCTCGGTATATCTTTTGACGTCAATCTGGGTAACATACTTTGATAATTTTCACTGAGAGGACAGTGAGTTTATCGGGATACAATCCACCGCTACATTTCGATAAACCAGCGATAAACATAAAATAAAACGTTATCTTTGATGCTTTGAAGAACAAAACCAAAGCAATGTACGTTTTTCGGCAATAGAGAACAACCACACTATGATCACGCATTTTTTATTAAATGGACCTGAAAAATCGAATGGATCATCGTGTTTGTATGTTTTACATTGTTTATAGTACCGGCCGACCGTGGGATTTCTCCCCAATACCCTTAACGGAACATTGTAGTTTCTTCTAGCGTTCGCTAATGTAAAACTCGGTCAGGATTGGTTCATAACTTCATATAGATCTATACATGTTCTTCTCAAAGGCTCAAAAGAACTAAAACAGATTTCCGTGTGAAACCAAAGATTCAAGAAAAGCTTCGAAAATTTATTAGTTATACCGAAGGAAAGTTTAATATTTCAGGTAAACAGAAATGAATGGGGAATTCAGGGGGAAAGTAAATTGCACACTATAATTTTGATAAGTCATGTGTCAGGTGTCTGGTTTATTTTGTTATGCGGCTGAAAATTAAATTCAAAATACGCATACATTGTATAATGTATTTAGGCAGTTCAAGTTGATTTAGCTTTAGTTATTTGTGTTCAAAAACTCGAAGAATTTACCATTCTCCTATACTTACCTGTCGGTATAACAACTATTTAAAACTTCTATTATATTTTATTCCAATCTGTTCTATTTTATTTTATCGTGTTGTGTTATGTACTATTCTTTTGCAATCAAGCTAATTCCTCACGGGTTACATTTTCCCCGAAACATCACATATATGCAGCATTCTACGAAACTCTGCTCAAATGTGAAAGATTTGGAGTTCTAATGCACATAATTTAACCACGAATGCCGGAGGCCTGATCGAGTGGTTTATAACTGCGTATCAGGACGACAAACTGTTTGTTCTGGAGGCGGTACTAGTCTCTATATTACAAAAATTGAATAACTGCAAAGGTTTTTTTTTCTACGCGGATATCTATTAAACGTCATGCGACACAATATAATTTTGACATCATAATAATCGGTCCGCGTGTCAAAACGTTGACAGTGTACATTTTGTATATGGCATAATAAAACCCCTTTTTACTCTTTGTGTAAAGAGAGAAAATTGTGATTCATGTTAGATTAATACATATACATGTACTACAGCAGGACACATCCTGTGACAAATATGTCTGCTTCTTTTATCTATATAGTCTAATAACGACTTTGTACTGAATATGCGTGTTCGTTTTGCATACTTTTGACAAGCAAATCCACGCTTTAACTTCAATTTGGTATTCACAAATGTAATGTTTTAAGGTTTCCGCCGGTGATTAAAAACGCAATTTTCAAACGTTATTCTTGAATATGCTAAGCTAACTCAATCTTACCACCATATTTCAGGAAATTCGGCGTCATGGAGATCGTTGTCATGGAGACGACGAGGATGATAATTACTATACACTGCCACCACGCCGAACTGGTTTAATGCACGAATGGACTTCCTGGCGAACCCATATTAATGAGATAATGTGTGACGCTATTGCCGAACACCCAAGCCCAAATGAGATGAAAAGGGAGAGAGATATGCTTACTTCACCTACAGAAACAAAAACGCCGAAATTTTTCAGAGATAAAATGTCAGTTTATGGTCAAAAAGTAAAAGATCAATATGGCGGTCCTGTCATTGAGGAAAACGATGACATCGCGACCAGGTATGAGAAGAAAATGATGGAGGGAAACTTTTATTTATTTGGAATTCCCAGAATTTCTGTTGGGCGTTGTTTTGAAAAACAATACGATACTCCTGGCAGCCATACAAATTTGCGTCACCTAGGTAGCTCTAAAAGTGGACGCTCGGGAAATTTTGAAGTTTTAACACCTGAAATAAATGCAAGCAGACGAGACTTAGACACTTATGCTACATCAGATAAACGGTCGAATAAAGGTCTGGTGCGGAGTTGGTCAGTTACAGCTGAGCGTCCAAGGGTTGCCCATAACTCTCGGTCATTCAGTCAGTTTGATATACCAAATATACCCCTAAATCGTAATGCTTACAGTGCCTCTGGGAGTGGTTGGGCCGGACACAATAGACGATTTGCCTATGTGACTTCTCCGTCAAGCAAACAACACAAAAGGCACGTAATGAGGAAGGGACAGGTGAGAACAGAGATGGTTTTCAAAGATGACAGATTTTCATAATAAAAATCTTCATTTAGACTACGAAAAAGTATCTTTGAAGGATAATTGAAAATTCACTCTTCTCGGAAATTGTGTTCTTTAGATGAAAATCACAAGGTGCAGTCCTACAAGGAGCAACACGTTTAGCATGTGCTTTTATCATCAACAAAATCTCTGAATCATTTAGACAACATACGTGTATTGCGAATGAACTCGGTATCTGAGATGTCATTTTCGAGTACATGTATATGAACGTTAACGGTCTTATTACAGGAGCATTTTTGTCAACGTTTTTGTTTTTCGTGTAACACCACAACTGCATGCATCATAAAGATCAACGGCCGAGTTTACGACTGAACCTAATGATAGAAAATAAGTGAAGAACCACGTCCAGTATAGAGTTAGATGTTTATCATGATTATGTTGATGATGCAAGTGCAAGCATCAAATTCATCGAGTAGGTTTTGATTTCTCAGCTCCCCCAAAACGCTTGCGTTTGTGTGCATACATATAGAACGCACTCAGATGTTCTTTTAGCAAAAATCAAACTACTACAGTTTGGTTTTGTAGTCCTTATTTTGAGGAGTATAGTTTACGACATGCTAATTTCATTGAGGTCACAGTTTTACATTTTTATTGTAGGCTTGTAAAGTTTACAAGTAATTGCCATTTTCACGTTTTTTTCGACAACTTACACTTGCCTCTAAGCATGTCAGGTAATATTTTCCAAGAAAATGTTTCACTAATTCTTGATAAGGTTAGTGCTAGATATGACAATTATGTTGTTTTAGGAAATTTTAATTTTAATATACTGGATGAACAAAAAAGTGAACCTTTATTAGATATTTGCGATATATTTGATTCACAGAATATGATCAAAACCCCTACTTGTTTTACCAAAAATCATAAACCTACTCTTTTTGATGTAATTCTTTCAACAAATCAGTTTTTTGGCAACATATGTAATTAAAACTGTGGGTTAAGTGATGTTCACAACATGACTGCCTTTCAACTAAGTATAAGTTAGAGTTTATCAAGTCAAATTTTAACAATTAAGAAACCCTAAGTGAGCAAGCAGTAGCACATTTCTAATATATGTAAGAAAGTCTCCAGACAGCTAAATGTGTTAAAATTGATAGGAAAAAACTGGCAAAAAAGCAAATTACTTTTGACCCAGGGGTCATAATTTAAACAATCTTGGTAGAGGTCCACTAGACAATCCCACATGCTAAATATCTAAGCTCTAGGCCTTGTGGTTTCACTCTGAGAAGAAGATTTTTTAAGATTTTCCTATTTGTTGCCATAGCAACAAGAGTTCTGCATGGAATGGAATTCTTTGAACAACTTTGCTAGAGTTTCATGCAAGAAACATCCCTACAAAACTTCATCAACATTGGCCCAGTGGTTTCAGAGATGTCCGCTTGGGAGGGGGGGGGGGGGGGGGGGACGGAGGGGGGCGGATGGGGGGGGGGGGGGGGGACGTGGGGGGGGGAGTGATCCTTAGCTCACCCTGGCACTTCGTATGCCAGGTGAGCTAAAAACTAGAGAAAATCACAGAACAAGCTTTACGTTTTATCAATGATGACTATACTTCTGATTAAGACCTACTCCTTTGTAAATCTAAACTACCCACCTTGAAGCTACAACCAATGAGGCCAATAGCTCTAGAAGAACATAGAATTAATAATAAGCAAGGTCCAGTATATCTCCATGATTTAGTTAAAATTAGAAATAATTTAGATACACAATTTTGGGCAAAAATTTTGGGGGAAGGACAACAAACATGGGGGGAAGGGGGGGGGGGGGGGGGGGCAGATCCGTCCGTTCCAGTGCTCCAAAACTGTGGAATTCACTACCACTGCATTTTAGAGAAGCCTCAAACTTTTCCCATTTTAAAAGCATGATAAACGCCTGGAACGGAACAGTCTGCTCCTGTTCTCTCTGTTCTTAGATAATGCTTACAATAGTTATTTTTCATTTTACCAATATTGTTCCTCCTTTGATTTTGATGTTTCCCTTTTTCATTTTCTTCCTTTTTATTTATCCTCACATTTGGCTATTGCATACTTTTTTCTGCTAAGCTTCCAGTTCAGTTCAGTTAATTTTAGTTTTAACTTTTAAATGATTTAAGTTCATTTCTGCTTTCAGTTCATTTTGCCTCTAGTATATTTTTGTTTTCAGTTCATTTTGCCTCTAGTATATTTTTGCTTTCAGTTCATTTGACTGACAGGAACTAACCTCATTCAGAACTATGCAGTCGTCTTCTATCAGCTTCCATACAAGCATGTACAATTCTAATGATTTTATGTGAGATAGGCTGATTGATTTGGGATGATAAATATTTTTACAATTATCTTATTGGTTGCACTTTTGTGCTTTTTTGAGTATCTTATTTCTCTCCTTTTATGGTAGTTTTTAGGCTTAGGTATGGATCAGCAGGTTTCTCACATTTTTTTTATCTTTTAAAACCTTTTTTTCAACTTAAAACATGTGTATTGTGTTATTCTATTCTTAAATGTTTCTAATATGATGTAATAATTTTTTTATCTTACAGGTTTAATATCGAAAATTTATTGTATTAACCATGTTATCATGTACTATTTTAACCATGTTTGTTATTTATTGAGATTGTTGTTATGTCCGTCTAAAGCTATACATAGCTTATGTTTTATCACGTTTGTATTGACATACCCACTTAAAATAAATGTCGTATTGTATTGTATTAACAATTTTCAGTTGTTTTTGTTCCCCGTTCGAATCTTTGTCCCGATTATTTTTAAGTTCAGTTGCTTTTTTCTTTGCTTTCCTTATTAGAAACGCTTATCAATGTAATGGCTTTTCAGAATGTTTTGTGTTTGTCACAACTCCAGTCCAAAATGAAAACCTCAATGAGTAAGTTTTTTACCGAGATAAATCAAACCTTGCTGAAATTTGCTAAAATCTGCAACAAGCAACAGTCACGAAAATGCTGTTCGACCTGGTGACACCAAAATCAATAGAGATCACTTACTCTTAATTAAACATAATCAGACCGTAGGTCAAATCAGTGCATAATTCAGCTAAAACAGCTTTTAAATGCAAGGTCACAGTTCTTGAACTTTGACCTAGTGGCTCTAGTCATAAGAGTGGTGGTGGTCATATACTTTTTAAAAGCTTTACTTCTATCAATTTTGAGGACGGTTGCTCACAACATTTTTGATTTATTTGGCAGAAATAATTTAAGATGTAAGATCACTTCAAACTTGACCTTTGACAGAGTGACCTCAAAATTCATCTTCATTAACTATAACCTTGGCATGATTGAAGATTTGAGGTCAAAGCATTGTTATTGAACAGAAATAATTTTTAAAATGGAAGGTCACCATGACCTTAACCTCACAATCAATATTTTTCATCTACTGTCCATGACCAAGTTCGACAACTCTTGGTCAAAGCCTTCTCAAGTTATCTAGGGCATATGGTTTTTTAATACAAGGTCAATGTGGCCTTGACCTAAAGTGACCTTGACTGTTGATCTAGTCACCTCAAAACCAAAAGGGGTACAATGTATCTGTTGTCCATGACCAACAACCCTACAAAGTAAGAGACCTATGGTCATAGCCATCTCAATGATTTGTTTCTATTTCAAGGTCACTATGATCTTTACATTTTAACCTCAAAATCAATAGTGTTCCAATGTCCCTACCAAGTTTGAAACTGATGGGTGAAAGTGTACTAAAGATAATGAGTGGAAACCAAAAGCCTATTGACTGACTATCCGACTGGTAGCAGCCCATTTCTTCCAAGGAATGCATAAACAAGAGGCCCAAAAGGGCCAGTATCCCTCTCCTGGACGGACTGGACTGTTGTTAGTTTTGTGACAATCTTTGGAATTTTATCAAGACAAGCTAACGAGATTACTGTGACCTTGACCCACTGACCCCCACAACAGTAGGGCTCATCTACTCAGTAAGAACAATCATCATACAAAGTTTGAAGATTGTTGCAGATAATTAGATCTAAAAACATTGAGAAGAAATGATTTTCAAAGTTTGGGTCAATGTGACCTTGACCTTTGACCCAAAAAACAATAGGGATCATCTAAAGATTGTAGGCAACCTTCTGAGCAAGTCTCATGTCAAGAGAGAATTGTGACCTGTAGTTTACTAAGGAAAGGCTAATGGAGGTCACTATGTCCTTGACCTTTGATACCCTGACCCTGAAAACAGAATGGATTATCTACTTACCTGTATTAAGATCAATCGTCCTATGAGGTTTGAAGACTGTGGGTGATATAGATCTCAAGATATTGAGCTGAAACAATTTTCAAAGTTTGGGTCACTGTGACCTTGACCTTTGACCCCCAAAACAGTAGGGATCACCTACAGGTTGAAGGCAACCTTCTGACCAGTTTGAGGAAAGTTGAATGAGAATTGTGATGTGTAGTGTGTTATCAAGTAAACCACGATGGTATAAGTTATGCTGCATTTTGTCCAGTAGAGCTAAAAACTCAAATCCACTATCTAAAAAGTGCCCAACAGAGCTCACTGTGACCTTGACCCCTAAACACATTATGGATCATCTACAGGTTGCAGGGAACCTTATGAACAAGTTTCATGAAAGTCTAATGAAAATTGTGACCTGTAGTATGTTATCAAGTATAAACCACGATGGCATAAGTTCTGCTGGATTTTGTCCAGTAAAGCTAAAAACTCAAATCCATATTCTACAAGACCCAAAGAGCCTCTTAATCTAGATTTCTGGACAATTCTAGTATTGTAGTAACTCTGCAGTGACATTATCATTTCTTCTGTTTTCACCTATGGAAAGCATTCTCTTCATCTAGGGCATTCATTTTATTTTCAGTTTGTCTGAAAGCTTGGCAAACCACTGATATACGAGGATGATGAAAAGTGAATAATCTATTTAAGCAAGAGGGTCATAATGGCCCTATGTCACTCGCCTGAGTGAACAGAGAATATCTGCAATACATGATCAGATCTGCATAGTTCCTGATAATAAAGACAACTGTGCATTGGAGAATGCCATGCAAAACTGTTTAAACAATTTTTGGTAGAGCACCATCAAAGGTACAATCCTGTGGTGTTGGAGCAGTAAAGGAGGTTTTTAAAAATGTTGTTTTTAGCTCTAGTGGTGCATTGGTGTGCAACCATTTAAGCAACAATCCTGTGAATTAAGTTGAAACAGGACCGGTGATTTTTTTAAAGATTTTTTTTTTAGCAGTGACTGTAATTTTTTGCAGTTTAGTAAAACTGTTTTGTAGAGAACCATCAAGTTAAGGTTCGAGCCCCACTGGGGTCAGGACGATACCTCCTGATATGACACCAGTACTGGTTTTTCCAGGAAGCGGACTCGAGAGTAACTCAATAAGCTTAAGCATTTTTCACAGTCAAGCTAAAATAAAGTAGTATAAACTATCCAGGTTGAAGGAACAATCCTGCGAAGTTTAACTGGTTGCCATTTTGTGCAGCTGAACAGAACCATTTCATGGTTTGAACGCATCTGGTAGAGGGTCATCCAGTATCCAGTAAAGTTTGGTTGAAACTAGTCCAATGTTTAAGGAGATGTCATTTTAAGGTTTTTCTATTTTTAGCTCTGGCCGTCATTTTGTGCAGCAGAGTGGAAGAATTTGAAATCCTCCAAAAGAGGACCATCCAAGCAACAATTCTGTGAAGTTTGATTTAAATTGGCTCCTTTTAGCTCTGGTGGCCACTTTGTGCAGCAGAGTGGAACCATCTGAACAATTTTGGTAGAAGAACATCCAAGTTGAAATTGGACTGCACTGATTAAGGAAAAGATGTTGTTTAAGGGTTTTTCTACTTTTAGTGCTGGTGGGCATTTTGTGAAGACAAGTGGGACAATTTTTAGTATAGGACCTTCCAAGCAACAACCCTGTGGAGACTGGTTGAAATTGGCTCAGTGGTTCAGGAGCAGATGTCATTTTAAGCAATTGTTGATGACATACAATGCAAGCCGACAGACATCAAACAGTCACAATAGCTCACCACGAACACTTTGTGCCCAGCTTAGCGAAAGATAAACAAACAAGCAGATTTTTCTGTAGATATTTATGAACAACCCTCTTGTGTTCTTTTCCATTTTAATTGACAATATAGTTTGTACCCATCTGTAATTCTAATAACAAAATTAGGAAATCCACAATACTTCAGATTTCATACAATTTTGCAACAAAACCTCTTAATCTGACAAAAGAAAAAAGTTTCCATTGAAGCCATTACAATTTGGTAATCATTTCCAGTACTTGATTCAATATACAATTTCTCTCTATAGGTAACAATAAGGACCCTATAAAATGCTTTCATAAACTACACTACCTATATCTAGTTCATTACCAATTCTTACAAATTGAATAGCTTTAATTCTTAATAATTATCTAAGACTGTTTCAAACAATCTTTACCATCAGAAAAATGTTTGTCTTTGAAAAAATCACAGTTAAAGTGAAAGTAAAATAACTTTCAACTTTCAAGAGTAAAAGTTAAATTTCACATGCAATTCTCAAACCATGCCCATGGTATTTACTGCACACTTTGCTCTCATTTGCCTGTTTTAAACAGACTTCTCAGATGGTACCAAACATTTGTTTCTTAACACTGTGACTATCTGTGCTTTGAAAAGTCTACTTTATATTCTGACAACCCTTTTACTGACTAAGCTATAGCTGTATAATAAAATTAACATCTTCATTTAACTAAAAAAATATTCATTTCTTCTCTATCAACATATTTACAATCACTATACAATGTCTATTAATGACACGCATATCTAGCCATTCATTAGATTCATAATACTTTGATTCTTGCAATATGATACCAGCTCTGACCTAAAAATTAACTGTTAAAACCAGAAATCGCACTTTTGACAAAAAGCATCCATATTCATCCACTTCAATGCTATGGATCAAGTGCCCAATTTGAGGCAGGTAAATAAGATTGATAACTCTAAGCCCTTGCCAACCTGACTTTATCCTCTTCACAAAATCCATAAATTGGTTTCTGTTTTAACATTTCTTTCTTCGGCGTTTAAAGCTTGACACAAGCTGTTATTAGAATGTACATAATTATCTTAAATCAGTGAACATAAAACCATTGAGAAAGACCATTTTATTAACCAGTGTCTATAACCAGTGTCTTTAAAAATAATGTCTTTAAAAATAATGGTAAGTTTTTAAGGTACTAACACTACAGACTGCCATGTATAACTACATAATAAAAACAATAATTGACAATGCTCCTTCAGGTATAATTTATTCACAATCAGTAAGATAATGAGAGTGGGCTTGTTTGTGGCATTAAGTTTAAAACATTTTAAATAACTTTATACAACTCTATGCAATCATTCAAACTTCTTCAATGAAAATAACTTTAACAAAGCAGAGCAGTTACATATATGTTTATCAGCTATGCAAAACTTTGGCTTAATTTCATCATACAACATCATGGGCAACATTTGAAATTTCTCCACTTTGACAAAACATTTCTCAGTATACATGTCTTCCTCAAAATCTCTCATCTTGACTGAAAGTTTCTCAGCATATCTTCTTCAAAATACTTAAGCCTTAAAGCCTTAATGTTTATCAGCGTATATCTTCCATTAGAAGTTAAAACCTACAATAATTATTATTCAGGCCTTATTTTTCCCAGCATGCATCTTCCTCAAACATCTCTAAATAACAGAACCCTTCACATTGTCTCTTTACATGTTGACACAATACAGCTTTTTATTTATACAGATACCACTGTGTTCTCTTTGAAATTTACAGTCCTAGGGAAATTCAACAAGAGCTGTCCATAAGACAGCACGCTCGACTATTGTGGGTGTTTGCTAATAAAACAAAACTTTTATCAGTGTAATAGCAAAACAAAATTCTGCTAACTATTAAGTATAAACTAGAAAAGTGAACATAAAAGAGGGAAAGGTCTAAAATCTATAACTATAGATTTAATTTTTGGTAAATTAATTGTTTGATACAAAATTTACCCTGAACACTATTGCAAGGTTTGATATAACTACCTAAGTGGTTACTGTGATAGTGCATGATAGTACCTTGCATGCAAAACTTTACCAAATTTTCAAAGTCAAACAAGGGCCATAATTTGCAACTAAATTTAAACAAGAGTTATCTGTCTTGACTGTGTGACACCTCTTAAGACATTAAAAAAGTTTCAAGTCAATATCATAAGTGGTTACTGAGATATGTGCATGATAGGTACCTAGCAGGCAAAACTTTAACCAAAAAAAAATTTTCAAAGTGCAAAACAAGGGCCATAATTAGTACTAAATTTGTAACAAGATTATCTGACTGACTGTGTGACACCCCTAGAGACATTAACGAAGTTTCAAGTCAATATCATAAGTGGTTACTGAGATATGTGCATGATAGTACCTAGCAGGCAAAACTTTAACCAAATTTTCAAAAAGTCAAACAAGGGCCATAATTTGTACTAAATTTTTTCAAGAGTTATCTGCCTTGATTGTATAACACCCTAAAGACATGAACAAAGTTTCAAGTCAATATCATAAGTGGTTACTGAGATATGTGCATGATAGTACCCCCAGCAGGCAAAACTTTAACCAAATTTTCAAAAGTCAAACAAGGGCCATAATTTGTACTAAATTTTTTCAAGAGTTAATGCCTTGATTGTATGACACCCCTAAAGACATGAACAAAGTTCAAGTCAATATCATAAGTGGTTACTGAATTGTGCATGATAGTACTTAGCAGGCAAAACTTTAACCCCGGGGGGGGGCCCGCCCCCGCCCCACAAGTGACTGTAATAGCTCTCCATATTCTCCGAATAGTCGAGCTAAAAACGAAGAAAATCTACATGACTAATGGCAAAGATTTGAAATGTGCTCCATTGCTCATTCTCATAAAAGCATGCTTGTAATTCAGGATCATAAAAAAGCTTGATCTTAAAGGCATTTCAGTATACATAATATTTTTGCTAAAAAACAACTAACAGTCATGTTCTTCGACTGACTTCCAATGAAATAGTAGAATAGAAAGTGCAATACATAACACTGTAAAATGTCATGATTATTATACCATGTAAATTTTGTAAATCAAACATCAGCTTTGTACCCAGGCTCTTCTTTACTTTATACCAATTGTCTTGCACAAATTACAGGCTCTCATTCAAACACACCTAGTGTGCATTGCGTAGTATGTAACAAGATTAATTGCAAAACATATGACAACAAGATTATTTACTAGGCCTAGTGCCTTAACAGTGGGAGGGAATGAGTTTGGGGCAAGCAACTAACTAGTTACAAAAGATTGAGGAAACAAGTTAAATTGTTCTAGTTGTAGGTAACCATGTTTTGACACAAATTCCTTGCATCATTACTCAGAAAGGCAACAAACTGGCTCCCAGGTATCCCAAGAAGCATGTGCCAGCCAGGTACTAGCCAGACTGACAGTGTCATTGAAAAGCTTAATTATAGCACCTATAAATCACAAAAGCATCTTAATATTTGCATGTTAAGCACTTTGTGCTAAGCTGGGAAAATGTCTTATGAATTAGCAGGAAGAAACAATGTGTATAACATGGCACAAAGACTTTATGAACACAATAACTTGTGCAGCAGCTGAATTATTTATGTCAAACACATTTCATTTATACTGTATGTTTATAATGTATGTATCTTACAGTGAGAATAGCAGGATGTATGTCATCTCTGCCTTTCATAACAATGGTCACACTCCATAACATATTTAATAGTTTATAATATCATCTCTGGATTTTTTACATAATAAAATTACATCCTAATAAAATTTAAAAACCGAAATAGGTACATAATTAAATATACAAAGTAACATCCTGCTTTATACCATATTCAGCCCATTCAGTGTCTATGCCCCAGTAACAGTGGGTAGAGAGCATCATTCTATTTGAACAGTATTTCACTTACATTCAGGTGAATACTCCAACTTCTGTCCTCAGTTAGAAAACTGCCAGCTTTCTCACATAAAAAGTTTTATAACTCTACACTTCGATTTGCAAATAAATTAGCACCCAGTGTTAAATCATTATGAGAGAAAACATTTTACTTCCAAATTTCAAAGACAGTCATATGAAGACAAAGATTCTGAAATTTCTGCTACATTAGAATCAAAGCTGTCATAACTAGTTTTTTATTGGTTCTACACAAAATTTAAATTTTAAAATCAATTTGAAAGTTTGAAAAAAAGTAACATACTTTCCTTAATTGTTGAGATTTTTCCCAAAGACAAATATTATACTGAGTACTGTATAGAGACTTTAATAGAGCTAAGTATTGCTACTGAATCCATTATATGATTTTCATGTTAGAATCTCATTTATTGCCCGCCTTACATTTCCTTGACTGGGCACTAAAAAGGAGGAATACGGTATAAAACAGTCTGTTGAATGCAGTATAACCTGTGAGACATTACATCATTACATGGTTTTGTTAAGAACATGTACAGCAATAACACTAAATACTGTACTTCATGATATTCTGTATGAAATGTTACTCCACATTATACAGTGCCTCACTGCTTTTCACACTAACAAGTCTATCACCATACATGCTACAGGAGATTCTTTCAAAATTACCAGGTTTTTTGTCAAAATCTTTGGCAGGAAAGCATTTCTAAGGATGTGTTTGATAACTACCTGGGTAATTGTGTATTTTAAACCAGCAACGCTTATCGTTCTCGTAGTAATGGTTAATGGAAATGCCTAAGTCCACATATTTTTTACACATAGCTTTTGGAAAAGTATGCTAAAAATCGGATGATTCGACAGTAAACATAAAATTCTGCGACAAGCAGTTTACAAATCATAATGGCCTACAATACACCATTTCAAAACGGATAAAATTTGAAGGTGTCATCCTTTAAGAACTCTCAACCAATCAGAATGCAAGATTTTCTTGGTGCATATAGGTGCATGATAGAGAATAATTTATTAATATGGACACCAGACAATTAATGTACGAATTCATTATGGCGCTGTAACGAAGACACCAATCTTTTAGTTGTATTAATCGGATTAATGATGATTGTATTGGCAGAATGTTTGAAGAGTAGGGATTTGTTTGTCAGTTCTAAAAATTATCGGCTAATCACCACTGTCTGAATCATTTATGAAGTGCAGCTTATTATCTTCCATGCATTTACCTATGATGAAAGTGACAAACGCCCATCAACACAAATTTTGTCACCAAATCCATGGGAAGAAGTGTACTCAATACTTCTTGCCTAATTTACCAATTATTGTTATCATGCATCAGCGCTTTATAAAATATGTTTTCAAATTTTAATTTAGCTATCGTTTTTGGGTTTTTGCAAGCTTTTCCAGGCTCCAAGGCTAGGGTCTTGAAACAGGGATATCCCCCTGAATACTGGAAGAATGGCATGCATATCTATCACATGCAGCTGCAACAAGACTGAATGGCTGCTACCAGTACACTAACGACAAACCTTACCTGCTCAATTCCATGTCATTAAAACAGATCACAGAGATTTGTATAACTTCAAATTGAAGTATCTTTACAACTTTGGCCATCACTGGATTTTTAGCTGCAACTTTTTTAGTTGTGGCATTCTATTGCCTATAAAATACTGGTTTATCTTTGATACAAGAATGTCAGAAAAACTGATTATTTTTTGTGGCGTATAATTAAAGAGGCACTCCCTAAAACTAGTGTCAAACTAAATAATATCAGAGGCATAAACAAGAAGGCTAAGATGACCCTATATTGCTCATCTTGGTACAGGTCCACTTGCCTGGTGGAAGATCACTAGACAATGCTATATACCAAGACCCCAGGGGCATAATTTGAACAAACTTTGAAGAGGTCTACTAGGCAATGCTACATGCCAAATCTCTAAGCTCTAGGCCTTGTGGTTTCAGAGAAGATTTTTAAAGTTTTTCCTATATAAGCCTTTGTAAAACTAAGTGAAGCTCTAGGCCTTGTGGTTTCAGAGAAGATTTTTAAAGTGTTTCCTATATAAGCCTATGCAAAATTAGTTTTAGAATTCTTTTAACAATTTTGGTAGAGCTTCATGCTTCATGCAAGGAACATTCTGATGAAGGCTTTCGCCGAAACGTTAATATGAAAATGATGATATAAAAACGTTGTTGTAATAATGTGTTGTTGTTGAATTTTCCATTTTTATTGAGTATTATTACTTAACTGAAAATGGTAAGCTATCCTAGTCGTATCGGTAAAAACTGTGTTTTAAAATATGTTGCAGTACCATAAAACATTCAACAATCTATATAAAGTTGTTGTTGTACAATTATTAGCTGGATAGCGATTTACTACAGAAAGCCTTGATAATTTGTGCGAAAATGAGGCATTTTTCAATACATGTTGTTCTTTTAATTTTATTTATTATCATTTTATGTTCATTATACACATCATGTTTGGAGAATAATTTGCTAGATGTAGGGAGTGTCCCTTTAACAACCAAATACTGACATATTTTAGACTGACACAATCTTCGCCAGTTTTTCACCTTAGCCATTTCTAAGGACATAAAAATAAAATGTAACCTTTATAGCATGCCACAAATTTTTGGAAAATTTTGCTATCAAATCTAAAACAAAATATTTTGTTCATGATACATAATATTCTATACATGTGGCAAGAACCTTAGGTAGTTAAACACTTTGGTACTTTGTAAGTCTAACTTCAGCACTTCTGCAGAATGTTTATTGCCCACTATCTACTTATAAAGTACACAAATTCTCAAAATGACACTTGGTATGCAAAAACACTCTGGACCCTCCTCAGTAACTGAAAACAAAAATCAAATTGGTATTTTCAGTACTGAAGTGGATATACTTCTGCTAAACTGCCGTTCTCATTCCCCACAACTGATCAGCAGACAGTTAAAATGCTGATCACACTGAATTCATGCACACTGTAATCTTTGAGATTTGCACAACTACAGATCCTTGTAATTCAGCTACAAAGAACAAATACATGTGGTCCTTTCATACAGCTGTGCTGTGCTTAAATTCAAATACCTAACATAATCACAATTCTGAGAAACGCCGCTGAAAATTTCTTCCATTATGTGTGTTAAATGACTTGTTTGCCTGTTCCAAACAGTGTATAAACAACCCAACCAAACACAGACACTGCTGCTGTCTGGTTGAAAACAGCTCCCCAACTTTTAGTCACCTCCAGTATATGGCCAGCCATATATACACCAATGAACCCTGGGATGGCTCCTGCCATGTTCATTATACCTGAAAAGGTAAGATTACCGGTACAATAAATAAATCAAAGATAATCAGGTTATGGTTCGACACCTGTCTTGTAAGATATAAAAGGTCAACATAATTATTATGCTTTAATAGCATACACATTCAACTGTTATAATATTTTGTTGTAGTTGTTACTACCAGCAACATTCATTACTGATAAATGTAAGAAAAGCCTGGGCGAGCAGTATTCAATAATCGGTGGTACATGTAACACATGCCATGTCTGTGTGGAGATAAGACTGCCAACTAGACCACAGTCAGATCACATTTGAAGTGCCACCAGGCTAACTGGCTCTATAATAACAGGCTATTTATCAAAATACTTTCAGGCCGATTAGTATGACCCAAAGAAGATCCATACACCATGTAAAATGGCCTTTCCTGAACAATGCAGATGTTCTCTCATCACATGACCAGGTTTGGTTTTCTCCACTACTTGTTTCAAGTGGGCAAGTTTTCTTCACTTGCAAGTATCGACTTAAATTATATACACTCAAAAACAATTCAGGAAACCCGTAAAAGAGACTGGAATGAGTCTTCTACACTGAGACAGACATTTAACCCCAGTAAAATGCAAATGATCAGTGAAACAAGGATACCTACCAAACACAGATCCAGCATGTTTCGGGGCAATGTCTTGAGGATTTACAAGAATGCCACTGTTATGGAAACCACAGCATGCGACAGCTAGTGCCATGCAGACAAGAGCACCGAGATAGGTAGATGTGTAGGAAATTATTACAAGGAAAAATGCTGTACCTAACATTGTTATAGTCTGAAAATAAATAACACACATATACAATAAACTGTTACTTCCTTGAGATCAACATAAACCATTGTTAATATCTCAAAGGAAAATCATAATACAGATGAATTCCTTTTCACATATAGTTATTACATTTTAAAATTATGCATGAAATCTCAGATTTCTTCAGTGCGCAATTCAATGAAATTCAAGTTAGTGCACTGTGCTGCAATTTTTTTATATCTTATCTGCTTTCATTATTCAAATTTTATCATAAAACCATACTTTTTATGATTCATAACTACGGGTACTTACATTCATAAACTTTCTCACAAATGTGACACTGAAACCTGAAAGAAAAAACAAGAGTTGTTAGATTACAGCAGGCTATTTGAATCACTTTGAAAGTACATTGAAAACATTTCTATCGAAAAGGTTTAAAATTGTTAAAATTAAACTCATATAACTCTATGATCATTTCTTGTTATCAAAACGGATTTATCAACACTTTCTTGTAGTTTCTAATGAATCCAATACGTACCGAGATATGAGCATAAAATAGCATGCATAAAAAACATCAACAATTTTTTGAAAGTAAAACAAATTATGATTTGCATCAATTTCAATCAAGAGCTATGTAACTTGAATGTTTGTATGCCCTGAAGGCTTCATGGAAGTTTTAAATCAATCCAATCATACTTTACTGAGAAATGAGGTTGTAGCAGTTTGCATGCAAAACATTAACTGAAATTTCTAAGTTGAACAAGGGCCATAATTTCCATCAAATATGATCACGAGTTATTCAACTTGACTGTCTGATACCCCTGAAAAGCTCTATGAAGTTTCAAATCAATATAATTATTCAGTTACTGGTACTATTTATGATCATACACAACTGTCACAAGGGTGACCTCATGTATGAAAGTTTGAAGCATATCCTTCCATTAGTAAAGAAATAGTTAGATACAATGTACACAAGATTTTTTCACCACTTGATATAAACTGAGGTCAGCCATAAATCAGAAGCAAGTGACAAGAAGTTCCACGAACAGCAGACCACAGCCCCCTAATACATTAACCTTTGATTTACTGACCCAAGTATCAACACGGGTCATCTACTGACCTCAATCAGACCACCAGCAAAGTTTGAAAGAGAACATTAGATCATTTTCTTAAGTAATTTAGCAGAACCTTAAAGTCATACAAGGCTATCATTTTATCAATATCCCTAGAATTTAATTCATTCACAACAAGCAACTTTAATTTATTTCAAACACTAGATAAGTTTGTTAGTTTTTTGCAACATAAATTGAAACACCCGCTATGCTCAACTCATCTTTTAATCAGCTGAAACCTTGGTTTAAAGCAGACAGCATGTATTCTGTCACAGGTAACATCAACCAGATAAACAATTACATTTAGAAAACCCTTATATGTTAAATCGTGTGTATCAAATAATAAAATAACAAATTGTATTTTCAAAATTGCATAATTGGATAATGTTTGTAATAATCTTTTTTTTCGCTGGTGGTCAAAACGACACTCATAGAAAATTTAAAGACTGATTTTACATATTGATGTTAAATAATTATTTATAAACAGTATGTAAAATAGCAGTATGATACAGTTCCATGATAGGGCGCTTGCCCGATTTCTATCCAGGGGGGTAATCAGTATACTGTTACTGTTTGTTATACGAGTAGGAGGTTTTATCAGAAAGGTTTTTAAGAACATATAACATCATTATGTGGTTGTATTATCTAACAATAATACACAATTATAATACAAATTCTCATGAGAACCCGCTTTTTTTTTTGGTGGATAAGTGTTTTTTTTTTTTTTTTTTTTTTTTTGGGGTTTTTTCTGCGGGGGCGGGGAGGGGAAAAAGTCACCTGTTTATTTCCTTAAAGCAAAGAGCTAAAGAATTTTATTGCCAACTTTTGAATGTCTGAAGCTTTGTAAATAAAAACATTTTAAGAAAACCTTCATTTTTTGGCGGAAACTGTTTGATACCAGTCCGTATTATCCGTGTATAATCCTCCACTTTTAATTCAGATTTTAGGCTCTAAGGAAGGAGTGCGTATTATACACATTTTTTCCAGCATTGAAAATTGAAATCGTACATATTGGATTGGGATTTTCACTAAAGCGGATGTTACCCGTTTTTTACGGTAGAACTTCATTATAGCGGAGGTTTAAAGCCGATATCCGATTTCAGTTAGCTAAAACACTGCGGGGTAAATTATAGTTTTCTTCAAGTTTCAATAATATATTTAACTTTCTATAGATCAAGTGAACATGCTATGAAATAGTATGCTGATTACAAATAACCCGATGTTTTTTTTTTTTTTTATTTTTAGAAATTAAGGATGGGGGGGGGGGGGGGGGGGGGGGGGGGGGTGGGAACAAAATAAGATGGGGTTTTTTTGTGTTTTTATTTTTATAAAAGTTTGTTAGGTTTATTCTAGCATAAATAGCATTAAAAAATCATAAAAATAAAGCTTACTGGGTTCACGGGGGGGGGGGTGGGGGGGGGGCCATATTTATGGCGGGTATTTTGAAGCCCGGCACTGTTGACGCTGTACATGATGTAAGATCTTGGGAGACAGGTCCATTGTTTACATTTGCCCTGTACTGCGCATAAATGAAAAGGGTTTAGGCAGGACTCTCCCGTTAACACACGTTTTATCTCCTGTTAAAACACCGGCAAAATAGGCAAAAACAGCACATTTTATGCTAGAATTGGTAAACAAACACGCTTATATGATATAATTGCATTGATTTTCACATGTCTCTCTTTGATGGCGCCGTAATTACCGATATGAGAAGTTTGTTGAGAAGGTGTTGACATCTTGAGAAAATAATTATGTTCTCAATGTACCCTTGAATAAGCATGACATTTTTGAGTTTTTCATATCTATGCTTATCAAATTTTCATAATATAGTCGATAACTGCCGTATTGTCCTTTTTACGTGTATAAATCGTTACGGTGCTCCGATTACCATGATTACTGAATAATTTTCGTAACGAAAATGGCATAATTTTCGGATATTTAAGGTGCGTATTATACACTGATGTAGGCATTTTCCCCCATTTTTAAAGCCCAGATCGAGGGTGCATTAAAAAAGAGGGTTTTTTTTTTAAGGGTAATAAAGGTAACTTTTATTTCTAATTATTGTCTGTCTAATTCCCTTTCATGAAACCCCCCCACCTGTACCTGACTTAGCCTTGAAAAAAAAATCAAAGTAGGCAAACACCATCATTATCTAATCCTCCATCACTGTCTCTATGTAAAGTGTTAACTTGAAAAAACAGTACATATGATTTTTATTTTATACTTTATATCATTTCAGTTAGCTCAATGGCTAAAGTAAGTTTCACAACTGATATTTATCTTTCTATCGTTCAATGAACATGCTATGAAATAGTAGCTTACAAATACCCCATGTGTAAAATATATTTCTTTACTGCCTAAGCTTTTGCCACTGTAAGGAACATCTGACATGTCATTTTGTCTTGAAAAGCAGACTTTGTTGGTAAGTTTGGAACCAAGTAAGGAACCAAACACATGTTAGCTATTGAAAGAACAGTAAAAAGGGAATAACTTAAAAAGTGTTGATGAAATAGTTGTGTTTCTTGTGTTTTGCATTTCTCTTTTAATACTGCTGATATATCAGTCTGTGTTCCAATTTTTGAAGTCAATCTCTTTGAGGGATGCACTGTTTTAGGTAATTAAGTAACAGTATGACAGACAGACGAACAGATGAGAGACAATATAATCCCTGAATATCTCATTGCTGCTTCTCAGACAAGCAATACAAATGAACTAAGGATAAAAAGAACTGGTCAGATGACAAGGTGTTACTCACATCACAGTATTGCACAAACCTATTAAAGTGCATGAAAAGTACACTGTTCAAGACATAAAGTCAATCAAGTCTATAACTACAGTGTACAACTCCCATTCCCATTTGTAGAGAAAAGAAACATTGTTAGAAACAAAACAAATGAAATGGTTAAATGAACTATTTGTCACTTTTGCATAAACACATCTGAAATTTATGAAGCATTGTTAAAAAGCGAATCAGTTTGAAGCAACAAAGTTAAAGCTGCCTCTATCAGAAAAAAGTGTAATCCATCATGACACTATATCAACCAATTGTGAAATATTGCGTAACACAATAATGTCAAGTTTTATGAAATCTGTAAAGTATCTAAGAAATTTGATATTACTTGATAAAGGTTTAGGTTAGGTTAGGTTTTCACCCTAAAAATAGTTAAAGGGTCGTAACTGTGTGAACAATGATCAAACTTGAACACATTGAAACTTACAACTGAAGCTCTCATACAGAGTTACCTTTCATTGAATTTAAGGCCGTGGTTGCTAAGAATTGGCTGAGACAGGAAGGTACTTAATATGCAATGCATACTATATGCTGTAATTATCTAAGATAATAATTATGTGTGTCAAAGGAATATCATCGATCTGGAACATTCTGAGAATATACGTATCTCCACTTGTTACTTCTCATTCAGTTTCATGCAATGGTTGCTGAGAACATGTGTGGACAAGAAGATGCTTAATACACTGTCATAAATAACAATCAAAGGGCCAAAACATGCCACAAAATCACTGAGCCAAAACATTACTTTTCCCGTCTTGGTAATAAATTTTCACATAAAGTTTCATTGAATTCCTGACAGTGGTTGCAGAGATATTGAGCTGAACGGACAGATGCACAAGTGCTTAAATTGACATCCAGTGTGACTATTCCTTGGTTCAAAACTGCAACACAAGACACAGAAAGTCACACAGAATTAATGGAATGAATGGAAATCATTGTTCTGTAACCGTAATCCATTTTAAAGTACCATAGGTCATTTGCTGTGTGGACAGATGGACGAACAGCCAAACAGACGAATATATGTTTCGCCTTTGTGGAGCATAAAAACAAACAGCATAAACTGTTGGCACAAGCACTCTTGTAAACCAATCTGTAAACCTGAAAATCTGGACAAACTGGACTATGTAGATCAAGCAAACAATGGCAATCCCTGTATAGTAACCATGCATGCCTATGCATGTGGACACAAAATGTAAAACATTACTGTGTGCTTTATTTCAGATTTCCTTTTTTGAGTTTGTAGTCAGCTGCTAAATGGTGTGGAAATACTATACTTTGTTCATAGATTACCTTGTGCTTGTGAGAGATCTAAATTACATGCATCATCAAGTTTGTCACTTTTGACACAAAGACTGAACCCATATGTACATGCAGTAGATATGTTATATATGTACTTTCATAATAAGCAATTTAACACCTCATTTATCAAAGTTAAAAATTATTTGACTTGTAACATTTTAATAGTTAGGCTAAATGATGTGCCAAATTTTGGTTGTGTTGTAAATATAAGCCAGTAAGGTAGTTACATCTTCATACCAAGAGTTTTACATGTAATGAGAGACTTCAAACATTTCAGTAAATTTAACATGTTAACACGTCTTGATTTTTCTTCAATGTTTAATACAGTTGCAGATACAAATGTGAACTCCATAATTCCCATGTAGAAGTTAGTACAAGGTAAGTCACAAATAGATGAATATTAAAGCAGTAAGAGATAAAGCAGTGAGTGGTGGCACTTACCTGAATCTTTTAACATAAATTACATAAAATAATTTTAACGGAATGTATATAAGACAAGTAAATGATATTTTTCAACAAAGTCAGAGGACAGCGCGACTTTTTTTTTTAGTGCTTGCCAATAAAACAAAACTTTGACAGTTAAGGGCACACAAGACTTTAACTAGGAATTTCTAAGTACAAATCAAGAAACATTTTCACAGAGTTATCTTCTCTGCTTACAGATAGGTCTCATGATGGTACATAAGTACTCCAACTTTCAAAGTAATATCTCAAATGGTTAAGTCAACAAGTGGACAAGAATGAAAATTTTAACTGAGTTTCTAAGACAAAAAGGGCCAAATTCACATAAAATCCTTGACAGAATTACCTTCTCCTGCCCATGTTTTGGGATCATGATGGTAAACAAGTATTCAAACTTTCAAAGTAATATCTCGAACAGTTTAGTCAAAAAGTGGACTGGTACGAAAAACTTTACCAAGATTCTAAGTCGATAAAGGGCCTTAATTTTTAAACAAATCCCTCACAGAGTTACCTCTCTTGTCTACAGATGGGGGTAATGATGTAAACAAGCATTCAAAGTTTCAAAGCAATATCTCAAAGGGTTAAAGGCAATAAGTGGATTTTACCCATATTCAAAGTATTTTCTAAGTAAAAAAGGGGCATAATTCTGTCAAAAACCTTGACAGAGTTATGTACTCTTGTCTGTTGATGTAGGTCATGATGGTAAACAAGTATGGTTAGTTTCAAAGCAAACCTCTAATGGTTTTGAAATAAAGTGAGGTGGTAAGGAAAACTTAACCAAGCTCAATACACTTTCTAAGTCAAAAAAGGGCCATAATTCTGCCAAAAACCTTGACATAGTTATGTACTCTTGTCTGTAGATGGAGGTTATGATGGTAAACAAGTATGGTAAGTTTCAAAGCCATACCTCCAATACTTTTGAAATAAAGTGGGGTGGTACGGGAGAAAAGGGGGGGGGGGGGGGGGGGGCGGGGGGGGGCCGGGCGAGTGGTAGGGATAGCTCCCCTTTTCATAGAAAAGTTGAGCTAAAAAGGAACTAGTTGATGAGTTTTTTAGAACAAGATTGCCAAGATAACCCTATATTTCTCACTAGAGTCAACAGAGATGCAGTCATGATTTTTTTTTGGGGATCAACCGAGTTCCACTAATTTTGAGGAGTTACCTTACAACAGTCCATCATCAACACATAATGCTCTAAGACAAAATGAAACAATAACAACAAAACAAAGGCACTGCTTTAAATTTGACTGTCCATAGACAATGATGTTAAACTGAGCAGAGAATAACTTGTAAAGTTTGTCACAAAATAATAAAAGGTGCACAAAATAACAGAATAAATATCAGCACTATCATACAGAGGAAGACAGCAAGCTTGACTATGACTGAATTACTCCAATAACAAAGGGGACATTTACTTTGTATTGTGTTATATAAAGTTCCAAGACAATAAGCTGCATCATCTTTGGTAAATTATGTAATACACTGCCACAAGTAAACTGACGTATGTAATACACTGCCACAAGTAAACTGACGTATGTAATACACTGCCACAAGTAAACTGACGTATGTAATACACTGCCACAAGTAAACTGACGTATGTAATACACTGCCACAAGTAAACTGACGTATGTAATACACTGCCACAAGTAAACTGACGTATGTAATACACTGCCACAAGTAAACTGACGTATGTAATACACTGCCACAAGTAAACTGACGTATGTAATACACTGCCACAAGTAAACTGACGTATGTAATACACTGCCACAAGTAAACTGACGTATGTAATACACTGCCACAAGTAAACTGACGTATGTAATACACTGCCACAAGTATACTGACGTATGTAATACACTGCCACAAGTAAACTGACGTATGTAATACACTGCCACAAGTATACTGACGTATGTAGATCTATAAATACAGGTAAAAGCAATTTCTGGGGAGACATGTAACAAAGGAGGTATTCATAACTGAAATACTGAAATACTGATTTATCTATTTTAAGAGGTATTATTATTCAGAGAATACTGGGACAACACTGTCCTTGACAGCTGGTCTAGTCAATAGAAGTCACATCTGACATTAATTATGTACAAATATTCCAACAGTTGCTGTCAAATCAAACATACATAATTCTGAAACTGAATAGACAACAATTTTCTGCATGTTATCTATAGTTACTTATATTTCTTTAGATATATATGGGTTATATATAATAATTCACGCTACATTGTATTTCTATGATAGAAGCGTTATTATGTGTATTTTGTGCCGCAGGCCTTGCATTGCAAATAAACTGATATTGTACTGTATTGCATTGTATAGTATTAGCGACTCTCTATAAAGCTAAGTCTTCTGGGAAAGTAAATAACGGCCGACTAGATTGCCAAAATTGTCACAAAATACACCCACCAGCCAAAAGTCAGATTGAGTGGTAATCAAAGTATTTATTTGTTAAAAATGTGACATTTCATGTTGGGCGAAATTATACGTCAAATTTTAGTAATTAAAGGACCATAAAATTAATTAAAATTTAAAACATTTCAACAATTAAAGGGTTACAGTGACAGCAGGTATTTAGCTGGCTATTAAGATGAGATATCACATTTTGACGAAGTTTGGTGAAGATAGCATGAACAAGAGCTGTACATAAGACAGCAAGCTCGACTATTGTGGGTGCTTGCTAATAAAACAAAACTTTTATCAGTATAATAGCAAAACAAAATTCTGCTAACTATTAAGTATAAACTAGGAAAGTTTAATCATAAAGAAGTCAAAATCTATCGCTATATATTTAATTTTTGGTAAATTAATTGTTTGATACAAAATGTACCCCTGAACACTATTGCTAAGTTTGATAAAACTACCATAAGTGGTTACTGAAATATGTGCATGATAGTACCTTGCATGCAAAACTTAAACCAAATTTTCAAAGTAAAACAAGGGCTATAACTTGCACTAAATTTAAACAAGAGTTATCTGTCTTGACGTGGACACCTAACATAAAAAAGTTTCAAGTCAAATCATAAGGGCTACTGAGATGTGCAGATAGTACCTAGCAGGCAAAACTTTAACCAAATTTTCAAAAGTCAAACAAGGGCCATAATTGTATCAAATTTATACAAGAGTTGTCTGACTTGACTGTGTGACACCCCTAAAGACATTAACAAAGTTTCAAGTCAATATCATAAGTGGTTACTGAGATATGTGCATGATAGTACCTAGCAGGCAAAACTTTAACAAAGTTTAGTACATAGCAGGCAAAACTTTAACCAAATTTTCAAAGTCAAACAAGGGCCATAATTTGTATCAAATTTATACAAATGTTATCTGACTTGACTGTGTGACACCCCTAGAGACATTTACAAAGTTTCAAGTCAATATCATGAGTGGTTACTGAAATATGTGCATGATAGTACCTACCAGGCAAAACTTTAACCAAATCTTCAAAGTCAAACAAGGGGCCATAATTTGTATTTAATTTATACAAGAGTTATCTGACTTGATTGTATGACACCCCTAAAGACATTAACAAAGTTTCAAGTCAATAGCATCAGTGGTTACTGAGATATGTGCATGATAGTACTTAGCAGGCAAAACTGTAACCAAAGCTGCAATGCCGACGATGACACAGACGCACAAGTGACTGTAATAGCTCTCCATATTCTCCAAATAGTCGAGCTAAAAATGTTCCACTAAGAGAGCAGACAAGGCTAATTTGACCAAAATTCAGAAGTATCTAGGGGCAATTTGACTGGTCATTGAGCTTGGCCAAGATATCATGTCCAAAAACATTTTTAATAAGGTTTGATTAAGTTTGGTTGAAAACTGTTTGACTTAAGGAGTAGAAATGGTGCCCACTGACGCAGGTGTTCCCTTAATATGTCCTATCTATAGAAGGGTGCATAAAAAATTGAAAAGTTGATACAGCAAAGGAAAAACATACTAGTGTTGAAGTTGTGCTTTGTCAAGAAATTCTGTCAGTAATAGATAGCTAAAATATTACATGCTTGGTTTTGTCATGTCAACTTTGAATGCATGCATTCTAATTAAAAGTTGTAGGGGATCTATCCTAAGTTTAGTTTTTCAATTTTAATTTGTACACTTACCTTTAGTTATCATATAATCTGCTAGCCAACCTCCAAATATAGAGCTTGGAATGGTAACAACCCATGGTATAACATTAAACACCCAGCCCTGAAATCAAATATACATGATCAGTAAAGGTCCGTGAAAAAAATAATCTTCGTAGTAAATGTGTAACAAGGTAGTCTCATTACTTCTGTAGACTAAAATAGTTTAAGCATATAACCATGTGTGAACATATCACAAAGGTTCTCCAACACGCTAAAAATCTCCGAAAGTGTTTTTTTATTATGTTTCCAGTAAAGTTTATAGACCTATACATTTTTAGACAGTATTTTTTTTATCATGAAAAACAAGAGCAGTCACACACAAGTGATGAATGCCCCCAAGGTGGTGATGCTTGAATATGGTTCTTGTGCATTGCACTACTATTCATTGCCAAAATCACCCATATTCAAAGTTTGGTATAAAGTCATAGTACATTGCATATATAGTCACCAGACAGAAAATAAATGGAGATTATTCACAAACAAGGCAATATACGGTTATGGTTCTTGGGCACTGCACTTCCCTTTAATATCCTCTTTCACTGTATGCAATTCGAACAAATTTCTTTTAGCACCTTTAGAGTTATGCCCCAGACAAGAAAATGTAAGAAAGGGGGATAATTATAAACTTAGAGGTAAAGGTAGAGTTATGGTTCTTGTTCACTGCACTTCCTCTCATTGTGCTCTATCACCGTATTAAGTTACAAGTAATTCCCTTTAATTCTTATGGAGTTATGCCTCAGACAAAGAAGTGGGGGGTGAACAAGTCGATTTCTATATGCCCATGACGTACCCGAAGTTCCTTCGAAGGCATTAAAAAACAAACAACAAAACAAGTGACGGTATTAATGAATTTTCAAGTTGCTTTTTATTCAAATTCAGATACAGGTAAACAGAACAAGGCTAATGCTGTATCAAACAGCCAATGGATTACCAAACAGGTGAAGTTCTGTGTTCAACAGAAATGTTTGAAACTAACATAAAACTTACCTTTGCATCTGGGAAGTTTTCATGAAAGTACGTTGGCAACCAGGAGAGAAGGATGAAAAATGCATTGTTTTCACAAAAATGACCAATTATCATTGACCTGTAAAAACAGAGTAAAACAATGTAGTGTATACAATACATGAAATTGATTAAAATATGAGTCAAAGGAGACATTATGTAACAAATATTTTGTGTATAAATTACACAACCGTTGACCTAATTTCTGCTGAAAAAGCTAACTGTAACTTAAAATACCAGCTGTGACAGGAATTTATGTTCAATTCACTTCTAGAACTGACCGAAGACATTATTATTGAGTGATTATTTTTCTCACAATGTTAGAACCATTTGTGAACAGACTTCCATATATGTTTTAAGCTATTGCTCAAATGTCATATTTTCACATGATATTGTGTGGCTGTAAATAACATAACAACAGTAGAATCTAGCTTTGTCTTACCAGAATGCAGATTTGAAAAATAATGAGACCCATGGCGTAGATGAAGTATCTTTTGATGATGATGGTGGTAAATCTTTCTTCTCTAGTATCACAATTGGTAAATACTTCTGTCTATGGCGATTTATTAAAATATATCTCATACATAACATCCAGATTAGGCCAGATATACCTGAAAAAGATAAAGTTTGTATTTGTTCTGAGAAATAAATTTAATCCCTGCTAAGTGAACAGGTATATTTTCCTGCAGACATTGTAAATACAGCCCAGCCTCCCCACAACACCTCCCTATAGAACATAGCAACACTTGTATGGAATAGAAAAATAATTTTATGGAGTCTATTTTTCTTTTTCTTTTTTGTAATATTCTGCCATTTGTAAAGTGGTAAATCCTGACATGGCATAAGTTTTATTAGATCTTATTTTTAAAGGGTGTAACTTCATCCTTTGTACATGGCTGGTCCCACAGTAAGCAACAATAACTCAAAAAGTTATTACAATTTATAGAACTTCTTCCTTATTTGGAACTTTTACTGTTTTTTTCTGGTCAAAAGCTGACATGTGAATGTCTGTTTTCCTTGTTTGATATTGACCAAATCTGTTTTTGTTTCTTCTCATGTTAAAGCTGCAGATACTATGGTCAAATAATGTGTGATAAAGTTAACCAACCCCATATTATTTTTGCCATTAATCTATTTTTTACAAAGACAGATGGGGGAGCTTCAAGTTTTCATTTTTGCTGTAGATTTAATTTTCAGGACTTGGAAACTGGTACTAAGAAATAAATTGAATGAAAATATGACTTACCAAGGAAATAAAAGACTATTTGCCAGCCATAAGTTTCCATGATAACTGATCCCAGGCTTCCACATAATAATGTCCTAAAATCATACCAAAAATATGATTATCATGCAATAAAAGAGAAGAGAGGAATTTCCTAAAGCAATCCCTGCCAGCTTTCAATTTACCAAACGTTTTTTTTTCTTATTTGATTATTTCTATTACATGCATATTATAGATTTTAGTATAGACATTTAAAGTACATACAAGCTTGTTTCCCCTGTGTCTCCCATGATACTGATAAATTATAATAATAAAACATTTACTAATAAAGAAATGACTATCACAATTAAATCCCACAAAACATCATTATTTAGCTTAAACAAATTGAAAAATGAAAACTCAATTTCATATCATAAATCAATGATGTTCATTATACTTAATGTCTGAATCATACTATATAATATACTATGATAAACTAAATCTGTCAAGAAGTTTGGTATGAATATGCAGGTACATATTTAATTTTAGCACTAAACTGTCTACTGGTATTTTGTGGAAATTAATGAATTTTACTGTAACCTTAACACAACTAAAGAAGAAAATAAAACAAGCTGTATAAATGAAATGGGTAAACTTTCATTGGTAGGTCCAGTTTATTTCACACACAGTCTTTGAGAGGATGTGAATATGTTCTGTTCTTCGCATCAACACAATGAAAGGAAAACAGCTGTTGTGCCAAAACATAAGTTACGGTAATTTTAAAATTCATCGTACATTTTAAAATTTAAATGATGTTGAAAGAAAACCACAAATACCAGTAGACTTACTACAACACAAAAATGGCATTTTCTTGGCAATGGCTTAAGTATGATAAATTTCAACAGGTAAACTTACAAAAGGTAAATCTTTCATCAAGCTGAAGTCATTGCTGAGAAAATGGCCACAATCATTTCACTTATCCCACTGAGGTACAGGGAAGGTTAAAAAAGTTTGACAAGACAGTAAATGGTAGGCAGGGAAAACACAGTAAAGGATTAAGCAGGTAGTACAACAGGGAAAGATATATTACTATAAATGATTTATGTCTTATCTTTGTTTAGATTGGCACAAACCATTCAAATTGATTAAATCAATATCTGAATAACTATTTACTTAATTTCTGTTCTGAGGTTGTTTGGAGGCTATCATTTGATGACTAAGACATACTTAAGTAATCTTGTAACTAAGTAATATAAACTTCTGCTTCAACTAATGACTGATAAACTGTTTCCATTCCCCTCTTCTTCCTGGAGAGCTTGCTTTTGAAGATTTTAAATTTAGCTAAAATACAATTCTGACATTAAAATACCCCCACAACAATGCCTTGTCACAAAAATGGCTTCACCCATTGCTCTTTCGTGTTTCTGTTAACCTCATTATGGTGAACATTTGTAACATGTAAATAGTGTGGAAACACAATACAATCGCATGACATTTGATCCCTAAGTGTGACCTTGACATTGAAAAATAATAACTGAAACTCACAGTATGCACATGACCTTGAGATGGTGAACATTTAACCCACATTTCATGTGTATCCTTCCGCAGATTTATGACATACATTCTCATAACCTTTGATCCCTAATTGTGACCTTGACATTAAGCCTGTACAGTTGGAACATGGGTTCTGCATGATACATCAATAATCTGAACATTGGACCCAATTATCGACAAATCCTCCAAGGGGTTAAGGAGATATAAGTCTCATAACCTTTGACTCCTAAATGTGACATGACTTTGGTTTTCTCAACAAGATGAAAATCTTGACCAAAGTCTATCAAAGTTTTCAAAGGGTTTTGGAGATACAGTCTCATGACCTTTGACCCACATTTGTAAAAATGCTTCATGGGTTAAAGAGATATGAACAGACAGGAAAACCAATTCTGCAGGTTCATTATATTTGGTGGTGGTTTTATTTGGGCTATATTTGTGGTCAGGCTTGCAGTTCCAGAATATAACTATCATCACTATTTGTCTTTTGTGTCTTGCTCAAATCTGTATGTCCACCATTTTATCATTATTGCTACAAGTAAGAATTATAAGAAAGGGGGCAAAAATCAAGTTAACTCAGTATAACCAAACTCCATACCAATCAGTGTTACTTCCCTTTTCCAATCTAGGAAAAATCACTTTCCATCAGTAATTCTATACTTCGACTCTTGAATATTGTCACTATCAAAATAACAATATAAAAATTTGTCATATTCAATGGCATATAGCAGTTTGGCTCTTTCTTCAACTCTCTTTCCTAGTAAGTATGACTGTTCAATTGCAAATACATCCATTTAATTAGATTCCCTTCTTTCACGCTTCATGTGTTTGGACAGCTTATAAGCTGTGCCTTATGCTGTAATTTGTACATGATTTTTGGCCATATGTTATATACTGCCCCTATTGGAAATCATATGACTATAGGCTCAACAACTGCTTATACAATCTTTGAAGCATTCACATGGACAATTTGAAAATCCAACAAAATCCAACAGATCTCAAATCAAGAGCTTCTCCATCCTCGAGCACAATGTGATAAATGGTTATTCAGAACAATAATGGGTGCCCCTGCTATTTTGATAAAAGTAATGGAATGGAAATTAAGAGTAAGAAATAATCAACAAGAGGGCCATGATAGGCCTATATCACTCACCTGGCTATCATTGGCTTTAGTACAAGGCCAACAACAGTGTGGCAGAAAACAAAGAAAAATTACAGTATACATTTGTATTGAAGCTCTAAAAAGTTTTTTGGGCAGGGTTGTTTTGACCTAGAAGAAAAGGTAGGCTTTATTTCGTTTTTAAAGTCCTATATAAATTGGGCAGGGTTGTATTGACCTAGAAGCAAAGCCAGTAGAGGATCACTAGGCAATAAGTATTTAAGTATTTCTTTATTTGTGTCAATATAGAAATATAATATAATTATAATAATATAAAAAGTTGGCCGTGGGGGTGTGGCGTGGCCAATGTTCGCCAAAAAAGCATCATTTGAGTAGTATTGGTAGAGGACCACTATGTGATGCTACACAGTAAATATCTAGGCTCTATGCCTTTTGGTATTAAACACAAAGAATAAGTCTATAAATTATAAAACAAGTGACCCCTGGAGCTGGGTCAATTATAACCTCAGGGGCATGCTTTGAATAAACTTAACACACAGACAGACACCAAATAATGCTAAACACCAAACATCTAGGCCTATAAGACCTCATAGCTTCTGACAAGACCCCAACACCCAAATTTTGACCCCAAGGCATAATTCAATGAATCTTAAACAAGATCTACTAGATAGTCCAACACACAAAATACCTAAGATTTAGGCCATGCAGTTTTGAAGAAGAATTTTCTTTAATTTTTCCTACCTATTGACATAGCAACCAGAGTTCTGATGGAATGGAAGTGGCCTACTGGTTTCATAGGAGATGTCCTTTGAAGGAAATAGTGGATGGAAGTTCGAGAAATGCCAGACAGTGAGTAGTCACAACAGCTCACCCTTGCACTTTGTGCTAAGTGAGCTAATTATGATGTTATAACAGTAAGTATAGCTTTTTTGTAAATGACTATCACTGAAGTAATTTGATATCCCCGCAGTGGCAGTTTGTCACAGGTTAAGTTATAGTTTACTATGGCAATATATCAGAGGAAAAGGTTATATCAGTCACCTGCTTTCCCACTAAAATTGTGTCTAGGAAATCTACTATTCATGGTTATAATGTGTACAAATATTCATTACAATCCTTTCAAAACTGTAGGAAGAGCTCCAAAAATTACCTATACCACATGAAATTTAAACAATAGAAATGTCTATGTTCAACGGTGCACAACTCTGTAAGACGTTGATACATACAAACAAAAATTGGTCTTTCACATCTATCGATCATGATCAATATTTGTGCAAATATTCATTGCAATTTTTTGAAAAATAAAGGAGGATTTAGCTCCACAAGCTATCTATGGTTTAAAAGTGGACCAAGGGACTGACTGACCCCCCTACCGACAAGGTGATTCCAGTATACCCCTGAAAACTGTTTTGCTGGGTTATAAATATCCTTTTCACAAAATTTTCAAAGGCACCCTCTAGATACATGTGGAAACAGTGAAATAATTCAATCTATATACACATATTCCAGTAAGAAGTATAGAAAAGAAGAACCTTACCCCAAATGTGCCCCTGAGCATACTACACTGTATGTAAGGGAACGCTCTTGTTCAGGAATCTTCCGAGATATTAGAGAACTAAAACCTGGGTAGTGAAAACCTGTTGGGGCAGAAATACGCCATACAGTATTGTATTTGTAAATAAAGTAAAACTACAACATAACACTCGACTCTTGTACATCTTCACACAGATAATAATAGATCTGAAGGATCAGAACAAAAATTGTTACAGTTAATGTTTTGTACTAAGGCACCTTAAACTTGTTAAGCTACACAAAATCACAAGAAATCTGACAAAACGAAACCTAGTTCTTGATTTTTTGTGTGCACTATAAGATTGAAAGGAAAGCTATACTCATGTGTCTGTTTTACTTTTTATGTGCTTTTTAGTTTTTTGTTTTAACCAGATTTCTTTTTTAACAATACACAGATCACACTTGTGGGTTCATGTGCTAATGGGCCAAGGGTCAGGATGGCCCTGTACCTCTGATCTTAGTTTAACTGCATTTCCTTGATACCATCAACTTCACTAGGATGTTATATTTTCAAAGACAAAGTTTATTTGATACACATGAGGTACAGCTATTGTTTTCTGAGAAGCAGTTTTTATTTTACCTAAATTTAATGAAAATTCCCCCTTCCCAACCTCAGCCATGCTTTTCATGTGAATATCTTCTGTTAAACTTGATTATAATAACAAGATTATCGCTAACATCGACGGATGCTCCCCAAAGCATACCTTTTCGAAGAACAGCACCCAATTTTTACTGTTCTGGTTGAGCAAATGAAAATTTAACAAGTTTCAATTCATTGGGAAAACTAAAGTTATGGTTCTTTGTCACTGCACTTCCTTTCTATGACCTCTATCAATGTGTCAAGTATCATCTCAATCTCTGTAACATTTTTCGAGTTATTCTCGAGGCATACATGCCACAAAGGTTTGGATTAATACTGGGAGAGTTTTGCAAAATTACCTGAGTTTTGGGATGAAATACTGAGGTAAAAAACTTTAGCAGGAAGCATGCGTTTCTAAGGACATACTTGGTATTTTATTGAGTATTTTATGTTGGACTTGCTAATTTCAAATTTTAGTTTACTATTTACGTGGGTCACATATCATCACGATCTACAATACACCATTTGGCAGCTGATAGAATTCGAAGGCGTTGAATGTTTGGAAAAACATAAAATGTGAAAAATCTGTAAAAATAAACATAAAATGTGATGTCTTTTGAAGGACTACAATACATCCAGATTCATGCAACATTATTACTATTTCAGTTGTTGCATTTCATAATTGTAACTACTACTTTATCTAACATATTTCAGACTTCATGTTTATCTTTTTGTATCGAAGGATTATGGTATTGCTCATTTCTTTGTTCAATCCTAACAATAACATAATTGTATGACATGACTTTTGTTATGTCACTATTTTCAGCAGGATACATGTTACCATGCAAGCTACATGTGCGAGCTACACATTGCCATGTCCAAAGACTGCTATATGAATACAACACTCAGGTACTATATACAGTATTCTATCAGAGCAAGACAAGCAAGACAGTTAGGTGAACCCATAAATGAAGAGACTGCATGTATTTAACACAAGTCACTGGACTTAACTGGACTTAACTGGTAAGACAATGTCAAATCAATGGGCAGAGATCAGAAGTATTCTGTACTTAATCCTTGCATAGTCTGAATTCTGGACCTGATGCCAGAATTTTTATTGGACAATTGTTTTAGTATTGAGAACTGACATTTATCCAAGGATAATATATGTGAGGAAATTACCAGTATATCAATTGACGTGACATTAAACATGACTATCAACATGTATGTCAAAACTGCAATTATGGATTCACCAAGAAGTAAGAGTGTGTGCATTGATGTAATACAACATAACAATGAGTGCATGGCTTATTTCTTCCCCAGTACAAAGCAGTGTAAGGTATTAGTATGTGCAGCAAAGAAATAACAGATACCTTCATATAAAGTCTTAATTCCTTCTAAATCATACAATAATTTTGTTTATGTAAGTCTAAATTCCTTCTAAATCATACAATAATTTTGTTACTTAAACAACTATATACACCAAATGGAAATGGAGATATTTTTTTGTTTTGACCATATCTGAAAGGTGACTACCACATATTAAAACAATCATAGTAAAGATCAGCTGAATACAATCAGTTTGCAGACAAAATGCCAATCCATTCAGACAAGTAAATACGAAAGATTGCTTCACTGAATATATTTCTGGAAAGGTTATTTTAATGTATGTTTTAGAAAGAAGCATTATACCAAGGTTGCACTGTATATCATTACTTTATATATATATGAAAACCCTTTTTGTTGTTACGATGATAAACATTTTTTTCCCCAACAGGAAGTCACTGCCTTTGTAACGGCAATAAACCACACGATACTCACCCCCCATACGTTCCCGACACAACAAATGCAGAGAATGACGACCTCTCAATTTGTTGAACATAATGTCCGATAAAACTTGTAATGCATGGCATATATACTCCTACAATTTTGCAAAATTCCAGATACCAGAAATGGTTACAAGGTACATAATACACTAATCACTAGTTGCAATGGAAAAACTTTCATAACAATTTGGAACTATCAATAGACTATCAGTAACTATTTATCTATCTTCCTTTGATGTCAAACCCCTCAAACACAGCGACGTATACGTACGTACGTAACACTGATGGATACTCGTTAATACATATATACTTGTTCAAATGATTAGCACACATTTTCTGCCTTTGCTAACCTAGCTAATTTCAATTTATCTACGTGAAACTTGTACAACTATTTTGCTTCAGGAAATTACATGCTTAACAAGTAAATGAAAGATAGGGAAATAACACAATCACTGAACAAGATAGGATCATGGTTCTTTGACATTTGACTTTCACTTGATGCATTCTATTACTGTATGAACAACAATTCAGTCCCTTGAATAGTTTTTAGCTATGTTCTGGACAAGCATACAGGTAAAACAAAATAGTAAAGGGGGATAATTAAAAAACAGGCATGACAGAGTTAATGTTCTTTGGCACTGAACTTCCTCTCAATCCCCATTATCATTGTCTTAAATAGAAAAATTGTGTAACAGTAAAACAGTTAGTTTAGAAAGATGTTTAAGTAAATGACTGCCAACTGAAGTGCTGATGACTCTTCACTACCTTGATAGTGGTGAAGACTGTGGTCAACTTCTACAACTGATGGACTGTGACAAGAGAATAAGGAGTTTCACACTCTTCCACTGGACTAGCACTAGCAAAAGAAAAGTGGTAGATAGACTGCAGGTAAATGCTTTTGTTATTTCATTTAATTTTTATCAAATCTGGCTATTTCCTTAACCAAATTTTATGATTTTTAGTGACAAGATTTGATTTTCTCTAACCTAAGGTAAAATGGCTATCTACCAGCACTAGTCCAGCGAACTAATGCAAAAGGAGAAGTTACAGCCCATATACAAGTATGTGTATTATTAAAAGTATCAAAGATTTTATTGGCCAGAAATGGCTTAAGCGCCTGTAGATAAAACATGCAAATTAGTCACACATATAACTAGATAAAAATAGCTTAAACATAACTGAACATCTTATTATAAGCAACTGGACATCAAACTACAAAAAGAGAGACTGTAACCTTAGTTCAAAACTGATTTCTTATCTATTATTTAACATTATTTTATTACCAAACAAAACAAATTGCTGGATCAGATTTCAACAACAAACAGTAAACAACAGTTAAATTTTCTACCATGTTCTGCTGAATAATTAGGATGTATTTATACTACACACATAACATTTTCATCAAAAACATGCTGACAGTTTGAGCTAATTTAACTTTCTACCAAACATGTAAAATTTCTGCATATCATCTTTCTCTTGAAAGGGAAGATAATGTATTCATCTGAATCCTTCTTTCAGTGTTCAGTTAGTACCAATCAAGCTATATTTAGAGGTGTAACGATACACTCTTCTCCCGATACGATATGTATCACGATACACAGTTGGGATACCATACGTAACAGTTTGATATGATAAAAAGTTTAATGGATATAAAGTTGGAATTTAACGTTGGCGTAAATATTTATAAAGAAAAAAGTTTTGCCTAAAGTTTCATGACTGCCGATATGCCAAAATATTGCCAAACTGGCGACCAAAACTATTCTGACGCATTTTTCAATATTAAATATAAATCGGCAGACATTTTAGTAAGCTTGCCGAATTATAATTTAATTATTTGCTACGATTGGCTAATCAATATTTCTAGGCCAATAAAAATTGCCACAACAAAAATAGTTTATTAGAGCTCTTCAAAGCAGCTACTTCCTTACACTGCCATATCGAACCGGATTTGGTAATGGCGAGCCGTGAACCAAGAACATTAAAAATACAGCGGTATATTGTGTACCGCAATGAATTGTTACACCTCTACTATATAGATATGACAAGATTGTTAGTATTTTGAATTTACACTTGATCAAGGGCATAACTGTTAAACTCATGAAAATGTCTTCATGCTGCATTTCTTTAGCTACACACATCATCATGCATAAAGCTGGGGTTTAAACACCAACAATATAAATGATTAAAATCTTCAAAGCTTCTAGCCTCATCAGACAACTTTGTATTGAGACAAGTTAAGCAGTAAATCAAGATTCAATATGGGATACTTTCTAAGTGAAAAATAACAGTATAGTCACAAACTGCATTTCTATAAACCATTTTCAATTGAAAAATAAGTAAAATAAGATACAAAATGAAAGACCTTAAAAACTGAATTTTTGTTTTCAGATTTCAACACTTGGATAGTCAAAACTAAGGGCCATAACTCTGTTAAACCAGGACAGGGACACCCATGTCCTACATCTAATCTTTACGACACTAATGTCTGCCAACATCATTGTACAATTCAATTCAATGTATATAAGTACAAACTTTTGCTGTGTTATACATATACATACACAAGACACACAATACAAAACTACTAAAAGGAGTGTTAGTACTGTTTCCATACAAAAACAAGGCACTTCAATTCTAGTTCACCAACAATAAAATATGAAATATGCAATATAAGCGACATGCAAAAAATGTAGGTAGCCAAATGCAAAACATCTCTAGACCATCACATAAAATGTTTTAATTTTCAAGAAAATTACATACAGTAAACAAAAGATGTCAGTAGGACAGCATGCATAACATATGCCCAAAGGCTATGCTATAAAGTGGTGTGGGCCCTTGCTGCCCTCTGCATGTACCGAGTTAAATTTTTAAAAATAAATATATGAAACAAATTTAGTGGGGGGGTGGGGGGAGGGGTGCCACCCTTCTTCATCCCACCATGCACCAGGTCATCTATTGACCAAGGCCAGTATTTTCAAAGGGCCATTCAACTGAAACTCAAGGTGCATCAACTCTATTTCCACAAAGTCTGATTGAAATTGCATTACCAATGTAGTAAATATGGCATGGACCAACAGACAGACGACTTCAGGGTGTATAAAAAGTAATATGTGTCTTTGCTGAATATAATTTATTACAAAAGGTCCATACAAAGTAGCTCTCTGTGAAGGGAAATCATTCCGCAGCATTCAAAGCAGGAAGCCATTTCTGACTATTGTATTCATATAGTAGTTCACAGAAAGTCACTAAATTGACTGAAATGCATACAGTTTAATCAACTTCTTATCAAGCACTGTTGTAATCTGTTTCATTAACATACAGTAAGCAAAAACCATATTCATTCTATTAACCATCCCCATGCCTTTAAGTGGACATATTCACTTTTTTTTTTCAGTTAAAATTCAACACTTCCTGTGCCGTATTCCCCGTTTCTATCAAAATTGTAGTAAAAGTCCTTAATTTCCACCCAGCTATACACTACAGTCAAATGGTCTGAAGAACAAAACTACTGGTGTGTATAGAGAACATTTCCCAGCTCACAGACTGAAAGTGAAACTATATTTCGAATTAGCCCTGATTTATTTTTGTGTTTCCTATGTGCCTTACACATGTCACTTACAAGAAATGCATATGGTAATTACTCAGTTTTCCAGCTACATCACTCATCATTGTACCTTCTAAATTACATGTACAGATCTTACTGTAGAAGCATCACTTATATAAAACATTCTGAGCTGCTTACCTTGAAAGACACCAAGTAACACTCGAGAAAATATGATAATCCTCAATGTGAGAAGTTTATCATCAGAAATGTAAACTAGCTGTGGAGTCCAGAACGTAACTAGAGACCAACAGCACGCAGCTATGGGTAAAACAACATCACCGCCCACACGATCGCTCAGATAGCCTCCCAGGAACTGAGTCATAGTATAACCCCAGAAAAATGCAGACAGGACAGAACCCTGGAAATACAGCATTATTATATTAACATAAAGAAAAATGTAAGGCACTCTATGCAAACAATATTTGTATTCTCTATTTTCAGGCTATTTACTTTATATTAAATTCAATGATTTCAACAAAAATAATTTTACTCAAAACCAGTTTTTTCTTGCATACCAGATCAGGTAATATGCAGTTTTCACCAGAGCTCGAAAATTTCATATTACATTCCCCTATGAAATACGACTTTCGTTAATTACTTGTGATGTAACGTTATAAACAATGTGATGTCACTTTCCCAAACACAACATCTGAATAACGTTTGTTTTTATATTAAAAAGCATCATTTCAATAAGGTTGCATTAAATATCTATTTTAAAGTGCAAGACCGTATGCAAGATATAGTTTCTACCATGAGATATTTGGTTCAGATGGAAATATCCGTCACCGAGGGAAACTGTTTCGCGGGAACTCGACTCAGTTACCCTTGGTGACGGATATTTCAATCTGAACCACATGCTCATGGAAGAAACTAATATTTTTGCATATTGGATCAACATTTCTGGTGATTTTGCCCATGCCGGAAAAAACGGCCTGGCACCCCTCCTATGCCAGAAAACTTTCGTGAATTACTTGTGACGTAACGTTGCAAACATTATGAGGTCCCTTTCCTAAACACAACGTCGGAAAATCGTTTGTTTTTCATGAGAATTCATCATTTTGATAAGTTTGCATTTAGAAATGTACTTTAAAGTGCAAGATGGTATGCAAGAAAAAGTTTTCTTCATGAGCCTCATTCCCCCCAAAACAGTTACCCTCGGTGACAGATTTTTCGATCTGAACCTATTACTCTTTCTTTTTAACCGATTAACTATTTTGCTGTTCTTTTTTCTATGAAGTACACAATGTCATAGTCTAGGAAAAAAAGTAAGTTAAGCAAACAAGAGGACAAATTCTTTGTCTATGTCTAATTGTTGTCGAGCATTGTGTTCCGTGGCATTTTGAAATTACTCTCATTTGTAAATACTGAAAGCAATGCTGCAAACACTTTATTTATAATGGATGGTTCCAGTGTTTACAATAGTATTTAGATTAATTCGCTGGATTATCCAATGGCCACATTGGGACATCACGTGTCTGATGGTTGACCTGGTTTGCACAAAAGAACACAATGGGTTTGTTTGTGATACTGTTAGTGAGCAGTTGACCTAGCCATGAAAAGCAAGTAATTCCTTAACAATAGGCTTAGGAAAGCTAGAAAACTGCAATGGTCTATGCTGGATGTGGTATGAAAAAACAATTCCTATATACATGTATATGGCCCTTTCCCCTCCAAATTTGTTTGGTGGGGATGACAAGCATCATACCGACTGAGTCTTGTCCCATTCTAGTTCTTTGGAAATTGATACGACACATAATGGCATCACAGTTCTACAGGCATACAAAGAAGCACAGCCACAAAATAACCCTGTCATCCATTGTTTCTTCTCTGATCTGAAATAGAAACAAGAAGGTTAAAACCAATTACACTAATCACTACTTTTTAATTTCCCAACAGAACACACAATAAAAATCACTGATAATACATTACAGTCTAAGTTTTAAAAAAGTATTTAACAGCTTTCAACTGTTATAAAAGAACAATTAGAACAGTCTGACTGTGTTAAAGTGTTTACTCTTCTTACGGAGGACAGTGGGGGCATCTGTCCTCACTGAGCATTCTCAACATAGACACACTCACAAAAACTCTTTGTTAATTACATGTTGATGTATCTTATTTTTTGTGTTTTGACATTATCTGGAGTGCTTATAATGTATTATCATGTAGCGACTAAATTGAGGCTTCCATTATTTTGGTCTTTAGAGTGTTTTGTGTGAGTGGAGATATTGCCCATTAAGAAAACTGCGCTCAATATTTTCAAGGATCTTTTCCAATTAGTTTGACAAGTGAGTGCAGGAAAGGTATATTTTTGTTACAATTTACAATGAAAAGTAATTTAATGCTACCTGACAAGGTGACTTCCATATAACATATAGGTGCTGCTGGGGTGCCAGCCAGGTGGCAATTGACAGCATACATGCCATTCTTCATGGATGGCATTGAGACCCTAACCCTGAGTCCCAGACACACTCACAAAAACTCTTGGTAAATTAAAATTTTGTCGTAAAAGAAAAAATTCTACAAAACACATAACATATCAAACTTCCGTCCAAATTAGGCTATCTATATCCCATTTTAAATATACAGTCAATACCCTGACATGTGTTGGATAATTGGGAAGAAGTATTGCGTACACTTCCTGGATAAGGTCAATAGGCAACAAAACTGAGGTGTTGATGTGCATCATTATCATCTCAGGTAAATGTCTAGAGGATAATTTATTAGCGGCTGATTCTTAAACGGTTCAAACAGAAGTGATTAGCCGATAATTAATCTACAAGGGCTCTACTTTTCAAGTCACTACTCTGCAAACATGCTGCTAATTAACTCATCAATAATCCAACCAACATGATTAAAATATTTTGTGTTTTCGTTACAACGCCATATCAAATTCATTAATTGATATTCTGGTTCTGGTTATCCCCCCTCCCATACCCACCCCCATAAAATGCCCCTACTCTTTAAATTATTCTATGGAGAACCCTGACATCAAACATTAATAGAAAATTTAAAAAATAGTTTTATACGCAAAAAATCAATCTGAAATATTTACGATTTATAACCAAACAGAGAAGTTTTATAGGTCATTTTCACAATCACCAATTTTTACCCTAAAATTTCTACAAAATGCGGAGGTTGTAGTAGACTGAAAATGATGCTGTAAGACTCATTCCCGAAACTTGGAGTTGTATACTTTCAGACTATGTTCGATATTTCAGACAAGTATCAATCGTGATCAATTTTGTACGTTTCTATTCATGAATATTTAGCTAATTCAAGCTATTATAGCTCCAACTAGCTATTGCTCGTTTTTAACTGTGACCAAACCTGATAAATAGGAAACAGCAATGATGGACTAAATTTTGGGGTAACATGAAGTAGACACTTCGTTCAGAACTTAGGGGCTAGGTAAATAATCCAGACATTGAGCTACGTCAGTGAATTAGTATTATAATGGGAGGTAAAATGACGGGGAGTGAAATGACAGGGGGTGAAACGTCTAAGGGTGAAACGTCTAGGAGCGAAAAAACTTGAAATTGAACCCGTTAATAACTGGCAACTGTCCAGAAAATTATAGCGGGAAAGCCCCGTTTCCGCCCTATAGGTAATGCGTATAACACGTATAAAGCATGTCAGTAAGTAGCAAATCCTACTTTTCCAACATACTTCTACATATACCATCAGTTTCAGGGTTCGACACTAACTTTTAAACCAGAAATCCTGATGGGACTTCTACTTTTGAAATCAGAAGTCCCTCCTAAAAATCAGAAATCCCTCCTACTTTTACTCTTGAAAGTCAAGTTAAAAACCTATTATTTCACGCATATTATGCAAGTATAACCTGAAATAGTATGTTAAAAATAAACAAAAGCGTTGTTTAAACTATTTTATTCAAGCAGGCACTACAATGTGGATTGCATAGAAAATATTTGATGTTTATACAAAATACAAAGAAATTCAAAATATTTATGGTGTTAAATTCCTTCCTTATAAGCATTATAAGCACATGATTTTTATTTTAAAAAAATATATATATGCATGTGAATCGTGAAAGGGCCGAAAAAAGGAAGTAATTTTCATTGCAAACAAGTCATTTCTCTATAAGTACGTGGCCAAACAATAGTTCAAACTATATTAAGTTGAATAGTGATTACTTCTCATTAACTCGAAAAAACGGTGGCGGTAATTAGCTGTCATAAGTCTGCAAACACAATAGCTTTCGAGTCACTTCAATGGAAACATGCCGGTATTTTGATATGCAGATTTAAAAATTTACGCTCTTTCTATGTCACTTTTAATTCGTAAACGGGTCCCCAAAAAAACAGTTTCTTCTCTGCATAAACGCCGGAATTGATCTCAGTGTTACACATTTAAAAAATAGGCATTAAGTTTGTCGACGGTTTCCAAAAACAACTGTAATAAGCCGATATTTATCGGCGGAAACACGCTTAATTTAATGTCACTTCACAGAGACCACACCGCAAATTAAAGCATCATTTAATCCCGGTAAATAAATTGATGATTATCAGGTGTTACGACCGCCTACCTGTGCAGTAATTAAGTATTGGAAAAACCTCCAGTTCTCGCTTGGTTGAGAGCAAAAAACGGGCGCCTTTAACATTTCATCAGCTGTCAAGTTGTGTATTGTATATTGGGTTACGGTTTTTGACACCGTTTCCCGAAAATTTCATGCGTCCGTCCATTCGCCATCAGATTTTTAAGCGTTCTTTTGTGAAAAGCATGCGTACAAATACCCGGGAATGAAGCGTCCCCGAAATAACTAACAGAACTATTGACTTTTCCCCTGAAAACTTAGGAGTCCCGGCAGAACAACTGACTTGGAAGTTAAGGAGTCCCTCCCAAGTCCCTCCCAAGATTTTGGTGTCCTCAGGATCGCGGGACTGCGTTAGTGTCGAACCCTGAGTTTTTGAAAAGTGAAGCCTTTTCGGAAGTTGATAATGGGCAGCGCCATGATGATGCATTGTGGGCAAAAATAACGCCGCGGTGAATGTGCGTAGTATGTAACGGAATGGTTGAAAATAAATTAACAATTAAATGTCCATAACGGGGGGTTTTTTTTTGCACATATTTAGTTTGCAAAAATAACAAAAGTGTAATTTACACCTAAATTAAAGAGAATTGCTGCAAAAACATGCAAGTACAAATAAAAGAAACTTCAAAAACTCATCACTGACTTCCGTTATATTTATTTCTATAGTGACATCACAGATGTCTGACGATTCGTCCCAATTACGTTTTGATACATAAATACGAACAATTTGCATCTTTAACTGTTACTTCTGTATAATGCATCAAGCATTATTCTCAAACAAAGCTGTATAAGGATTATGCAGCCTCTGCTTGACTGGCTGATTTTCAATTCATGCAAAAGACTGGGTACACAGTAAATGAAAGATTAAGACACAAGTCATTTGCTTAAAGCACCATTTATAAAATGTTAGGATCATTTTTAAAATTTAAATAAGTTGATGTTTGTTTAATAATTGAACCACAGGTACTTGACACACATACCTTTCTGACATTTATATGCTATTTCATTATGTAATAGGCATATGTGTCAGTGTCTTCCCTGTTTTTCTTTCAAGAATAATAAATTTAGAAAATTATGATATACATGCATGTGTTGTGTGCTGTTCAAATTTAAATGATGTATAATGTTTCTACTCAAACATATTCATGTAAACAAAAAATCCTATCAGATGGGGTTATACATAAATGGAGACAACTGACATGTCAGAGTTCTTAAGGAATGAATGCAGGATGGTAAAAAATTCTATAGAGTACATGCAGATTTTACCTGTGATACATGTAATGTAATTGAAATACTCAAATTATGCCAGAGGTCTAACTTGCCAACTGGATACCTTAATTCATGAATTGTCTAGTTAAAATGCTCAAGATGTCAGGGTCATGGGGTTTGAAAGTCTTGTCTAAAAGGTCGACTATATATTTTAGAAGCTATTTCCGATCCATTGCCTGGTTGTGACTTTCTGGTTGGCAAAACATGGATCATCGGTACGGTCAAATGAAAAAGTCACAGCTTCTTTCCAGTCTATCAAAATCTGTCATATTTAGCCTGGTTTCCCACGGTACCGGTGTACTTGATATATACGCCAACATAAAAGGACAAAATACACTCACCTGTACTTAATAAAAAGTTCACTAATAAATTGACATCTAATCTTTCATTTAATCACAAAAACCATCATATCAGTCATGAAATACAAAGTCTGAGAACTGTCAATGTAAGCCGCCATTTTGATCATGAAATGTAGGTCAACTTCATGCTACCGGTGTAATGGTAAAAATCGTAAAAGTATGGGCAGCCATATCCTGCATTAACTGAAGTTTACATTTAACATGCCTTTACTGTCACACGAGTAACATATTTATATTTAAATGGTTTTGTTTATCAATGAAAAGTTAGATTTATCAAGAAAACTTGTAACATCCCTGAAAAAAAGTCATATTTCACCAAACTGTTAATTTTGTTCAAAGTGAAAGCACATAACATGTTTATTCACAGTGTGGTCACTTAAACATGTATGTTCACAGAGTAAGTACTTATAAATACATGTCATTTCCTTGAAAAACATTTTTTTATGTGTTTTCAGTGACCACAACATCACATTTACTTAATTAACTATTGTAAAATATAAAAACTTCTAGCTGTGAGACCAGACAGTTTGGGCTTACCATACTTCTATTTTTTCCGCCGCCATTATCAGTTGTCATGGTGTCACATGACTTTTATGAAAAGATGTGTGACGTCAGTAAAAGCTGCCGAACTTATTTTGGATATAAAACAATATATTTTGCAAGGAAATCGGCCAGATTGGACCAAGAAGGGTAGATATAAGCAAAAAAGTGGTAGTTTGAGATGCACACTTAAAAATATTCATCGCATATTTTTAACTTTAGCAGAAAATACATTTTTACTGTAGAGAAACTGAAGTTAATAAAGCGTGAAAATATAAACAGTCGACAGATGGCGCTGTGATGAAAATATCGTGAGATTTACATTTGCACCGGTACTTTGGGACCACCGGTACCGTGGCGTTTCAGTAAGGGCTTTTCCGCTTGTTAGGCAGTGCCTAATTTCATATTAATTTTGATCACTAGGCAAAGGAAGCGTTCTGAGAACATATATTAACCTTGTCCAATATCGTCCTTCCATTGTCTCCTTTGGTTCATTATTTGACATTTCTCAAGAAAGCATATTTTTGACGTGTGAATCTCTTCCGGAAGTTGTTGTTGTAAATTGTCTTCAAATGCTTGAAAGTTAAAAGCAAGCAGCTGAAGGACGTTGTCAGGGAAATTAAGGCGTCTGAATATTTCAATTTCAACTTTATGATAGCAAATATAAGTATAATATAAGATCGTCATAATTAAATTAAAAAGCAAGCTATTGTTCCAAAGAATGAAAAGATACTCTTTTTTTACATAACTCGATGGAAATTGTAAATATAAACATTGGGACTATTTAACCTCGGACTGTTATCAGTTTTTAGCGTGTTTTTGTGTTGTTAGGTTACTTCCGGGTTTGTGTTCAACAAGGTTTGACTTCGAGTGCTGCATAAAAAGATGTCTCGTTCAGCCGGAACTTTGATTACAACGCACAATGCTACATTCATCCCTCCACGCTTTATGCCTGGGTATTTATGTATTTATATGTAACGTGTTATTTTGAGACCACAGCAAATATTTGGAATGTTTTAGTGTTGTTGGTTAGATTATTGACTCCTGTTTTAGTACCACTGCTGTTTATACTGTTCATACTGTTGTAGACCTATTAGGTACTAATAATAGCAAATCAAACCAATGGTTTCTTTGGCCATCATTGATGACATCTTCCCGATAGTGTGATTTTAGTATGATCAAACGTATAAAATAAGGTTCACACTGTTGTAGGCCTATTAGGTACTAATAATAGCAAATCAAACCAATGGTTTCTTTGGCCATCATTGATGACATCTTCCCTATAGTGTGATTTTAGTATGATCAAACATATAAAATAAGGTATCCATATAGCTTATGTTTACTGTGTTATTATATATGACATACCGACTATAAATAAATTTTGTATTGTATTGTATTACATAATATCCAGTGAATTAGATGCAAAATGAAAACGTTTATTTCTAAACTGGTCAATAGCCTAATTAGTTTAGTTTAAACTTATTTTATTTACATATTTCTTAATTGTGCAGCCCGCCAAAATACTATGTCAGTTTTTGTAAATGTCAATTCCTCTTCCTCTACATAAGTCTGTTTTCTCATATTCTCAGGGATTTAAGGAAAAACTGACTGTGCACACAAGCAGTTTTAAATAACCGGATAGAAATATTCTTTTCCTATAAAAACATAAGCAAACCCTCTAAATAAGCTTGCAATGAACAAAAACAATGTAAAGCTAACATGTATGCAGAATTTCACCATTATAATAAGTAATCTTGATTTAAATAAGGTGATCACTTTCTCATATTCACAGTGATTTTATATTTGACTGCTTATTATACCAGTCGCAATGTGAATGCAGAGCTATAAAGTTTTGTTCAGTGCCTAGTTACCAGTTATCATCTACTTTTTGAAGATTTATTGGCATCTGTATCTGTAGCTTTTGTATCTGTTTTGGGTGGTTACTCAGAGAAATGGCAATTCTAAACAGATATAACAAATTTTGGTTAAGAAACGTGTATATGGGATATACAACACAGAAGTACCCTTTTTGTGGTAAAGGTTCATACCCAATTGAGGTTGTCGACTTGTCTGTTGAAATCATTAATTGTAACGTCCGTAAACAAAAAATATTTCAGCGTAAACGATACCCTGTGAGAATATCCTGTTTTACATGCTATGCTATGTGATTACACCTAAAGAAGAAGTTTCACAGATATATGCTCCCACCTCAGTAATTTGTTGGATTTGTCAGCATGACATTTTTCTCAAAACACAATTTTGCGGGTACTAAGCTTCATAGATTTCAAATTTTTGAGAAAAAAAAAATTATTGTAACAATTTAGTTTTTCATCAAACACAAATGACAGACAGAATGATGGTGGTAATTGTTGCATAATCAAATGGGAACACATTTGGGTGTGACCTTTAATATGATTGAGTCCATTCAACATGTCATTTAAGTTATGATGGATATTTGCAAACTATGATCTTTATTAGCCATGTAGGTAATGAGGCCCCAGTATGTCATACAGAAAATATGCTTGTATACTCTAGGCAGTATTACCTTGTGTAAACACAAATGCAAAAACTTGAAGCTGTCATTATAATGTTGAATACTATTCATTATTTAGTACACGCTTAGTATTTTAAAGGATTCTAATATGAAAATTTTAAACCAAGTAAAGAGTGGCATTTATATATGATACAATGTTTACATATCTAATGCATATCAAATGTTTGGCTTAAGTCTCTATATTAGTTATAATACAAAAATGCAAAAATATTCTGTTAATTGATAATTAGTACTTAGATTACTGGCTAAAATAAAGTGTAACTTGGTTTTCTGATTACCTCCCTACTAAGAGTTTGGTAAAATATTAACATAAGGTCCAGGAAACAGTCTGTAATTTGAAAACCGTATATGAGACAAATGTTTTGTTGGGTTTTTAAATTTGTGGATCAGCCAATTAATGAAATCTATGAACATTAATTTGTGCCCCATGAACTTGAATGGTTTCACAGTAAATTCAACACAGCAGTTGTCATTGGTTTTTAGCTCGACTTTTCTATGAAAAGGGGAGCTATCCTATCTGTAAGCAAGAGAAGATAACTCTGTGAAAATGTTTCTTGATTTTGTACTTAGAAATTCCTAGTTAAAGTCTTGTGTGCCCTTAACTCAAAGTTTTGTTTTATTGGCAAGCACTAAAAAAGGAACATGCTTGACAGCTCTTGTTTAGAGGCTCTACAAAGATGCTTGCAACCTGTCTTTCATCACTAAACAATACAATACAAATTTTATTTAAGGTTGGTGTTAAGTACAATTAACAACATTAGCAATAGATCACTTATTGATGAACAAATCAGTGTGTAGATATTTTCTGAGACAATTGCATATGATTTTAATTAACACTTCTACCTATCTATCTTCCTGTACTGTCGAACCCTTTACAGGGACTTAGACAATTTCAACACTCAACATTGATTGTACAAGCAACCTGGTCTTGATTATGCCCAAGGACTGTTTCCTGAAGTTCTGACCAGTTATCACACCTAAAAAAAGGATAATGTAGGTCCCAATTAAATTTCACTGATGGGATTTGAACCCATGACCTCTAGACTAGGAGTCTCAAACCATAACTGAATTAAAATTTTGATAATACCATAATTTACTACAGGTAAAGGATTAAAACAATAGAAATATTTATTTTAAAAAACCTGTCATATTATCATATTAAACCGTATGCTTTTCTTTTATAAGGATTTGTATTAAAACATGTTTTGAAATATATTTTAGGTACAGGGGACACTGCCCAACTACAAAGTATGACTATGGTGAAACCTATGGCAATGCCACCAATAAATACTTCCAGGACTACAGGCATGAGGTGTTAAATGCTTCACATGATCCCTATGCAAGGGGTGGAGAATTTCCTACATATTACACCCATAAACCAGAGTCAGTAATCAGTGCACGAGGAAGGACACGGGACAGATGGCTGGCTGCTCCAAAATACTCTCTTACAAATGTTGACTTTGACAGGAAAGAGGAACTTAGGTCATTTGATTCTGTAAGTAAACCTAGTAAACAAATTATTTAGCATTGTAAACTGGTTCAGTTGTAAAATGGAAATGAGATAGTTATGTCTATGATGAGGAAAAACCTGTATTTAGCCTTTAATTGATGCACATTCAGGGGAGGGGCTCTGTTAATATATAAGAAGGATTTTCAACTGTCATAATATTTCGACTTTACCTTCAAGACTTAGTGTTTAAATCAGTCAGTAACAATTGTTGTTTTAGACAGGACAAAATGTGGTATTATTACTGTTCAAGGCATTATGTCAGTGAACAATTTACTGACCGGTACTTTCTTGTGTTGTAATTGAGACTCAATCGCAAGATTTTTAAAAAAAGGTACATTCACTACAAAAATATCTACATGGACTTTGTTGGTCAGTGAATCATTATTCAGATTCTCTGACTAGAATAATATTACCTATTTGAGTCATTCAGATGTCATCGTTCTAACCAGTAAGCTGTTGTCAAGTTGGTCAATGGACTGTGTCTTTAATCATAGACAGCTTATCTCCACATTCCAAAATACTTTCAAATCTAACACACTTTTTTACTCATAAAAATATTGTCTGCAGTAATTGAAAATACAATGTACAAATTAACCCTCACTCACAGTAGTCTGCCATAAGTAAAATTTAAACCATGTGTTTTTTGTATTTTACCTGGCCTCAACATTTCAGATATTTTATTACAACTTTTAATTTCATTTCAGCTTGGACAGAAACACAGAGAGCATTATTCAGATAAAAGCAACACTAAAACATCTATAGACTATTTCATGATCCCAAGCTCTGCTGAGGATCAAATAAAGCGTAAATCTCAGTTGTAAGTATGGGTGTACTGAGGTTGCTGGAGTTTTCTTTGATTTGCTTCTTTATTTCTATGTTACAGTTGAAAATTTGACCTTTTTGCAATAATCTTAATATAGCAATTATTAATGATGCAATACACTGTTTGTGGTGTGATAGTCCACCTACCATTTGTAGTGACACAATGCCCTTTCTCTACAGATCAGGATATGCTAGGTGATTGCTGAATTTTAACTGTATTTGTTTTCCACCATGATACTGGAAAAATTGAAAAGTTTTTACTACAGATACAACTTCAGTATTTGGAGAACAGACCTCTGTTGGGAATTTTCCATCCAATATACAATTCATCATATTTTCCACAGGGCATGTAACTCTGTACTGTAGATGCAAAAATTAACTATTCAGTGTTCACATTCTTACTAGCACCAAAGGTGTCAGTTACTACAAATGATAGGTTCTTAATGTACAATCATAATCTGTTTATACCTTACTCCTACACATTAATCACTTAATACTTTGTTTATCAGACCTAAAATTAATTTGTATATCTACTAGCTGTAGTACTGGTACATGAATTTTGATGACTTCAGGAAAACTTCATGTCTAACAAGTAGTTTTTGTGAAAATGATATTCTAAAATACTAGCACAAGAAAAACATTCAAGAGTAAAGACTTAATTTTTTAAAAAGATGTAACTTTTTTTTCTGTTTGCTTACTGAATCCTGTAGCTGGTTTTATTTAAAAAAATATAATATATCACAGTTTGAGTGAGTGAGCAGGTACAGATGTAAAGAGTATGATATTGAATACATTGTAGGTCTGATTTCCAAATGATCATACTGAGAAAGGAAAATTATTTAACAGTTTTCGTGTTTCAAATTTAATTTACACAACAAAACAATAAAAATTAATTTGTAAAAGTTTTAAAACTCGAAAAAATATGAGGGGGAATTGGTAAAAAAAATGTTCAGGGGGGGGGGGAAAAAGGGAAATTTTAAACCGTTAAGTGTATTTTGCTAGTTCTGTTTTAGTACACCAGACCAGGCTGTAAGTGGTTACTTTTGCCTAGTCTAACACTGTATGCACAAAACCTGGTGGTTTTAATTTTGTTCAGTCGTGTTCCCTGGCTAGTCTTGGTTATCAGTATGACTTATTTGAGTAGTTTATCTCATGGCACTGGTCTGGTGTATAAAACTTCTGATGCTCTGTGTCTTGCTTCACTATACAGTGACTTTTCTTCAATATTGTAGTACATTAGTATAAAGCATGTACATAATTATAAGGTGTCATAAAAGTAAGGTGTAGCTTTCATCAACATATACTAGCTGACACCAACCTCTGCAGTAAAAAAACCCTTGATGTTTCTTGCATTCACATTAGTACCACTTAAGTACAAATGTTCTTGGTCACATTTTAGAGATTTTACTTCACACAAATGCCAGGGGAAGCTATTAATTAGGATTGCTCACTATCCGTTGTTCCGTTCACCATTTCCTTCAAACAACATCTCTGAAACCACTCAGCTAGTTTTTGTAAAATTTGGGAGGGATGTTGCTTGCATAAAGCTCTGCCAAATTCAATTCCATGCAGAATTCTGGTAACTATGGCAACAAAAAGGAAAAACTTTTAAAATGTTCTTTGCCAAACAACAACCCAGAGCTTAGATCATTGTTTAGTGCACCTCTATCAGGATTTTTCAAATTACTGCCCTGGAGTCGAACTTGGCCCCATGTTTTACAAAAAAACATTATATTATAGTATATCTTACTTTTTAATACCATAAGGCCTAGAGCTTAGACATTTAGTATGTAGCATCACCTAGTGGTCCTTAACCAAGATTATGCTGCATGGGTCAAAATTGACCGCGTACCTGGAAAAATCTTGTCTAAAACCATGAGGCCTTGAGCTTAGAAAGTTGTTGTGTAGCATTACACCTAGTGGTACTCTACTAAAATTGTTCAAATTATGCCCCTTGGGTCAAAATTGGGCAAATTCCTGGCATTATTATTTTACATAGACTTATAATTACATGAAAATTTTTGAAAATCTTTTTCTCCAAATTTGCAAGATCTAGAGCTTAGATATTTGGTGTGTAGCATTATTTAGTGGTCCTCTCCCTAAACGGCCCTAACTTTACCCCTAGGGTCAAAACTGGCCTGCCCTTTTTACCTAGTTTTTAGAGGCTCAGTGTACTGTACTTGGTTTTCTGTAATGCTGTTGTTGACCTTGTATAATAGCCAATGGTACCCAGGTGAGCGATATAGGGTCATCCGGGACCTCATGTTAGTTATGCAAGTAGTAATGAGGTTGTTATATTCAGATCTGAATTTTCAGTAATGTGAACATCTCTGAAATCTGAATTATGGACAATTTCATATGCATGAATTAAACTGCAGACATACATTATGGAGCTATAACTACATAAATCATCTCAATTCATCTAACATTCCAATGTTGCTATCTTAACAATCTATGGATCTTAAACTACTTGAAAATCATAATTTTCAACATCTGTAATCTGACACAAATAGTTGTTGAAGTACAAAGAATCTTTAAACTTTTACACAGATACAACTGAATTGCTAAATAACATCACTTCTATCCCCTGCATGCTTTTCTCCTCGTAGAGTATGTCTAGGCTTAGCTATTATAAGCATGTATTTACATTAAGTGAAGTACACCCATACATTGAAATATCTACATTCAATAACTTTAGTAGTGTTTTATTTTGTAAATTTTAAAAAAATAAATTGTTTGAAGCTGTATAAATTACGTATTTTTTGTTAATATTGATTAGTCTAAATTAAATTTGGATTTTGTTAACAATTTTCATTGGTGCGTGAAATATTAGATTTGTCTTAAATATTAACAATTTTTGTAAATAAAATGATGTTTTGCTGTGACTGTTAAAGCTTGTTTGAACTGCACATAATATTGTAAAGTGTTGTTTGAACTCTCCGCTGTTTGCTGTGAAATTGTTGGCACTCTCTCCCCCACCCTGAGTGAAATGTACACACCTGTAAAGGTAAGAGTTTCATTTTGTTAATAGAATCTGTTATATTTGACAGAAGCTACATGTAATATATTACAAACATGAACAATGTATATAAAAGCTGAAGTTAAGACTAAGTACATTTTGTACCAAAGTTTATAATTATTTAATTTGCTTAAAATAAAGTGTAAATATGAGTCAAAGTTATGCAAGTGTTTCCATAAAAAGCAAAATGATGTGGTGGTCAATGACTTGATAATCTAGAGCTCAGAAATTCAGAAGGCCTAAAACCTATTTTTATGTTTCCAGTCTCACATCTTAGGCTTTTGATAGGATTTGAGAATAATTTCAGTCTCACAACAAACCAATCAAAAGCAAGTATTCATGGAGAGACTGGTCTCTCAGAAAAGTTTTAAAGTCATTGGCTCTTTAAATATACAAATAGTAATTCAACCAAACACTGCCACAGACTTTCAACTTGTATGTTGTTGAGTAATTGTCAGTCACTGCCCAGATGCAAGTCAGTACTGGACACTCACAGTGTACCTTGCCAACATGATGATAACTGATTGCTGAAATCTTTAAGCTAAATACAACATAAACAAAGGTTCAAACAGTTTAACCAAAAATAATTGAAAGTATGCAATTGATAGATGTACCCCTGTTAAAAGGTTATTTGAAAGCTGAATTCAGGTACTATCTTCATAATTTATCTGATACCTAATTTAGTTTCCATTTCCATGATGATGCAGGCAGGCCTTATTCTATTATTCATTGTTGCAGGTACCAAGTTAATACATTGAGCAGCTTTACAGAGTTGGCAAGTTTTTCTTTGCATGTTTTGAAATGTCTTATTCATACAACTTTTCAGTATCTTCTCCAACATACTACAGAAAAGAACTAAACTGAGGTGTTTTTTACTACAGCATTTGATGAAACTATGGTGAACAATGTTGCCATCACAAAACAGTACTAAAATCTTAGTTAATTAACATCTTTTCTTTAGATTTCAGATTCCATTGTGTCTAGGTGCAGATTTTTCTTTTCAGATAATCATAGAAGATAATCTACAAGAGCAGTTGCTAGAAAAAATGTTTTTCTTTCATATGTTGGTATCAACTCGTATCAAGTTTTCACTATGTGTTGCTTGTTATTACTGCATTAGCTATTAATATAATTATTGTAATAAGTGATCTAATCACATTTTCAGTATGATTTTGGCCACTCGTCACACAGACGACATCAATTTACCGCACCTGGATCACGAGGCTCGTAGATTTCCACTGTTGAAGAGAGTGTCCACAATGTCATCACAGCGCGACAGAGAAATGAGAGATGTAGTCTTCGAGAAACGATAACTCACATGAACTAGACAATTTATTTTTCAAAGACTGTGATATGATTTTATTAGTTAGAAGAAAGTTTATACAGATTTTTTTTAAGTTTATACATGCATAGTAAGTTTAATAAAGTTTTCCAGTTTTATGGGGGGTTTTCAGTTAATAATTGATCAATACAAGATACCGGTATATAATATCCTTGTAACTTTGATTTTGTTAAGTTTTTATTTCTTACTCAATGTTGTTTTAAAAGAGTTCCCATTTTTACATGTGTATTTTTAGAGTCTATTCAATATATAATTTATTTAAATGTTTATTTATACAGTGTGAAAATCAAACTTGCTCAATATCTTAAGTAACTCCTGCAATCACTTCTTAATTAATTAAGACTTTTATCTTTCTGTTCCTTTTGCAGAGAGCTCATAAAATATTGGTGTATGTGTTGTTACCTTCCCATTTCAGTTTGTCTTGACACACACTGTAGTAACAGTAAAAGAAATGCCTGAAAAACATGAACCAGGCCAGTTGCATAATTATCAGTTTTTGAAAAATTTGTATAGTGTATTAAACATTATCTATGGCAATTTGACTTCTTCTTAGTTATAAACAGTCTTATGAAGCCTTAGAAACTGATTTTTACAAGTTTTAATCATATTTACATTGTATGCTACTGTGTGATCATTGTGCAAGGATGTATACGTGTTGTCCTGTGTTTCACTACTCTGCCAGAATGTTGGTAGCTCATCTGTGCAAAAATTAAGTTCTCATAACTATTTCGTGTAATAAAACTGTAAACTTATGTTTGTGCAACACAAGTATTTTTCATGATTTTTTAGAGGTAACAACGTTTTTGGGAGTAGCGTATAGTTTTTACTCATTCAAGAAAAAATACACCAAATGCCTTACCAAATACTTCGCAAATGTAAAGTGTCTGAAGGCCAGAGTGGTTAATAACTGAACCTCAGAATGAAAATTGTTGGTAAGACAATGAAAAATGCTTTGAAACATATCATTACAATTCCAACATGACCAAATATGATAGCTAGAACAAGCAGTATAATGGCTTATCATCTATTCAGCTAGTTTACAGTATATCATGCAAGACAAGATCACTTTATTTTGACATCATGGTGATCTCTTTATGGCCCACATATCAAAATGTAAACTGCAGAATATACACCTCTTTTATTCCCTTCTTTGTTTAGCTGACAAATATGTCGAACTGTGTCAGAATGTCTCTCCACCCAAAGGTAATTATTTAGATCAAAAGGGGTTTAATCATTACTGCTAAATACAAAGTAGTTCTACACTTGTGTTGATGTTATTTTCATGTCTGTTGTATCAATGTATTGTATTCTACTGTTCATTTGAAGATTTTGAATACACTAAAAGTAACAGACTTTAATTTATTGAAAAAAAATGTTCTTTTATCTGTATGTAACGATCATACTACTTCACTTAAATAAAGAAATACAGTATTTCAAAGTTAAAATGGATTATTTATTATTTCTAAGTTACATTTACAGACTACATGAAAGGTAAAATTGCTGTTCAAAGTTTGGTAAATTTAATTTTTTCTGACCTTCACATACATGTGAACAAAACATGTCAGAACCCCATATTTGTAGATCATTCACATCAAATTAATACAAATTTTGATAAAATCAGCAGAACAGATTAAGGGTACAGTGTTGCTGATACATATAACCTTGGAAATTGACCTGTCCTAAAAGCACATAGAGAAAACTTTTTACACTATTTCACTTTGGTTTGACACTTGTAGTCAGCAATGTTAATTGAGTAGCTACTGGATTCTATTTTCACGTCCATACAACCTTTATTCACTTTGCTTCACATCCGGATACAAGTTATTTTGCATCAAATGGAAAGCTTTCAATACAGAACACCACAAGTTCACCAAATGATAACTAGACATATCACTAAATGTGATTAAAACCCCTGAAAGACTGCTTTCTAAACTGAGGAAGTTCGTAGTAACAGAATACTTTGCATAAAAAATGAAATAGAGATATTGTTCTTGGCAATAACTCTGTAATTTGTCAAGAGAGAGTTATGCTTTTTGTACACTGCACTTCCTCTCATTGTGCTGGACCATTGTATGAAGTTGTATTGAATTTCAACCAGTAGTTTTCAAGTTGTGCTCCGGACAAGGAATAGTATAGTATAGTTTTATTCTGGTAAAATAAGAGTATATGTCGTAAAACAAATACAAATTCAATGTCAACATAGAACATGTGAGCATTAAAATGCAGAGTAGATGACATATAATCAAACCAAGGATAATACAAAAAGACAGCAATAAAGCTCTATTTCCATTGTGGTCCTTAGGATTGATCATATGACATCAGAAAGGCAAATTAGTTAATCAGTTATTGTACATATTAAATTACAGTTACCTAGCACATGACTGCATTAATATTAATATAATATCACAGAAAATTGCCTGACATTGAAATAGGAAATACTAAAACTCAATACATTGGAAATAAAACATTACATTGAGAAGGAAAAGTAACAAAGGGCAATAACTCTGTAATTAGTCAAGATGGAATAATGGTTCTTGTGCACTGCACTTCCTCTCAATGTGCTTGACCATTGTATGAAGTTGTATTGATTTCCAACCAGCAATTTTCAAATCATGCTCCGGACAAAGAAAAGTAATAAAGGGCAATAACTCTGTAATGAGTCAAGATAGAGTTATGGTTCCTGTGCACTGCAATTTCTCTCAATGTACTTGACCATTGTATGAAGTTGATTTAAATTCCTACCAGCAGTTTTCAAGTTATGCTCTGGACAAGGAAAATAACAAAGGGCATATTCGATGAGTCAAGATAGAGTCGTTCCTGTGACTGCACTTCCTCTCAATGTACTTAACCATTGTATGAAGTTGTACTGATATCCAACAGTAGTTTTCAAGTTCTGCTCCGGACAAGGAAAATGCAAATGACCGACCACAGGGTTACTCCTATATACCCCCCTAAACTTCGTTTCAAGGGGTATAATTATTTACAGAAGATGCAAAGTATTTCATGTACTGATCTACAGTTCGACCCCGATTATTCAACAACCTATTATTCGTATACCCCGTGTTATCCGAAGACAATATTCGGTCCCGAAATGTTTTATATATAAATGTATATAAAAATAAACGGGTTATTCGAAATGGATTTTACGAATACCTGGTGTTATTCGAAGTGTTTTTTCAGTCCGATTGACAATGTTTTGTAAGGAATTTCACACCTATTATTCGAAATGCATTCCAATCAAACTAATAATTGCTCAGCTTGTGAAAAACGACACGGGGTCGGCGCGTTAAATGTGCTAAGGTGTGAAAATTACATACTCGCTTTAACCTTGTTTGTTTAATACCTAAGGAACAACTTTTGTTTTTGGCCTGGGGACTGAAAGTCCCCTAGGCCTAAGTTAGCATACCACATTTCAAACACTGCAAGAAATTTAACTGTGCTATGTGCGAATAACAACTGTAAACATGCGCTATGCGAAAGTAGTGCTTGACAGACCAGATCAATCTTCTGTTTGAATGTTGCATATGATAAGAACATATTACAAATAAAAAGAGTACATACAACTTCAAACGATTGCAGGAAGGTATATAGTTTATGGACTGCGTTACACATTTTTCTGTTTTAGAAATTAATGTGCTGTTAGCTGATTACGGAAGATAATCATATGCATATCACGGAAAAGTACGGATATTTACGGAAATTTACGGAAATGTACGGAGCTTGATATAAGAGTTTATAGTTTGATTTTAAAATTTCCGATGTTATTTAATTGACAACTTTGATATTTACGAACGATTACATATTTATTTACCTAAAAATAATTTTCTCTAAAAAAAGATACGATTTACGTACATTCCCGAGAAGGAACTCACGTGATCAAAATCACCCGCCATTTATCGAGGACGCTGCATGTCAAGGCCCAGTGAACGGTTTCACCGATTACAACTACAAGGTAACCCAGAATCATTTTTGGTTTTCTCTGTTATACACATTGTACAGTACTGTATTTATATTTCATTGCTGGTATTGCTTTGTTTATTTCTGTTTCAAGGTCCTTGGTACACAATAATTTTCGATCCACATCATCAGATCATATCGCTTGAAGTTGTACAAAGCGCAGATCGAATTATCTTTATTGGCTTAAACAATTTATAATGTTGACTATGTGATTATTTTTCATTTAACGTACGTTTTATAATAAAACAAACTTCCCTGCCACCCATATATTTGTGAATCATTCATTCTGTGTCATATATTGAATTTCGTCCTCTGCACATTTCGACCCGCGCTTTAGGTAAGGTTCAGCGCAAAACACGTAGGTCAAAAGTTGTTTTTCGGGGAGTTAACCTATAGCCCCCAGGCTTTCAGCGCTCACAGCGCTTTGATTGTTTGAAAGTCGGTTAAAGATGTTCACCTTTAATTTCGAATAACAAACTCGTGACTACCAAACTACCATGCCAATTTAAAGCATGACTTTTAATTTAACTGTTTTACGTGTGCAAAAGTAATTTGGGTTGAGCAATCTGCCAAAGGACCCGGTAACGGGTAGATACCCAGATCAGCTGATATCTTCCTTTCCATTCGTACTGAGCAATCTGGCACAGGCCCCGGCCCCGTCGGGATACCTAGATCAGCAACGAGTGGAAAGGGTTTAAAAAGGAAAAAATAAATTAAACGTTTGATATGATTTATTTCTGTTTTCCTTTTCCTTTCATCTAAATGATATACGCAGTGAATATTACGTTAAGCGTTCGTGCTAGCTTCACACATGTATATACATGTATTGACGATTTACATAACAATCAGCTGGCCATCTTCGGGACTTTGATTATTCGAACCCATGGATTATTCAAAGTAAAATCTTGGTCCCCGGCACTTCGAATAATCGAGACTCAACTGTACTAATAATATACAGTAAGACCAGTGTAGGTGGTAGCCGGAATTTTACTACTACTTGTCTCATGCACATAGTATACTGTTTCATCCCAGATAGCCATCTGCTCTGAGAGGAAACTCTAGTTCATTATCTGGTCTTTCTCTTGCCTGTAACACAGGTTTTACTGTACTCAAATATTTAATTTTCATGCACACTTTTAATGCTTTACATGAAATTACCAAAAAATGAAACTCCATGAAGACAATCTAAACTTATAAAAATTTATTGACAGAATATGATACAGGAATTTAATATAAGTTTTAACAGAAAATGAGTTGATGAGTAGCAGTGTATAGGACTTCACACTGAGCAGTAAATGAAGGCATTCATGAACACCATAGGCAAAGGTCAGCCAGCAACCTTTAATCAAAACAGAATTTAAAACAAAGAACTTCTAAAACAAGAGGGCCAAGATGGCCCTATATCGCTCACCTGGGACTTATGACAATATGTGACCGTGACCTAGTTTTTGACCCTATATGACCCATGTTTGAACTCCACCTAGATTTCATCAAGGCAATCATACTGACCAAGTTTCATGAAGATCCAAGGCAAAATGCAACTTCTGTTGCATACACAAGGTTTTTCTATGCTTAGACCAGATGACCTAGTTTTTGACCTAAGATGACCAATGTGCGAACTTGATCTAGATTTCATCAAGGCAATCATACTGACCAAGTTTCATGAAGATCCAATGAAAAATGCAACCTCTATCGCATACACGTGGTTAAGTGTGGACAGATGACGGACATTCGGCGATCACAATATCTCACCTTTGCACTTATGTGCTCTGGTGAGCTAATAAAAACATGATGCATTCTACATTATATCTGAAGAAAAAAAAGTCATCTGATTATTGCCTCTATTTGACATTGCTTCAGTGGAACAATATTACCAAATGCACTACATATGCATATGCTATGACTTTTCTCTTTTTATATGGAACAGATCATCTTTCTTCTAACATTTGTATTTAGTGAAGCCTCAAAAAGTGGTTACTTGTTTTCTTCACATAACTGACATCTTCCAAAATGGCTCAAGACATTTCTGTAGTGAAAGTTCTATTATTTAAAATGTTCTTTTTGAAACTGAAAAAACAAATGAAGATACTGGCTTTATGATAGCTTATAAGATTAGAAATGAAAAAATGAAAAAATCCATACATTATTATCCATATATATAACGTATTACAACCCTGATAAATCAAAAACTGAACTTCCTCCAAAACTGACATATATAACACGATCTATAAAACATTTGAGTAACAAAATTTTGAACTTTAATGAAAGAATAAGAAAATAATTATTATGTACATGTATATCACAGTATGGTTGTATATTCCCCTACATTTGGTTGGTTTATTATAATTGGATTTAGCTCAGCTTTGAAACAAGTAATACCAGCTTCTGTTGATTGCTCTTGAAACACTACCTAGGTTTGAACAAATCACTTATCAGAAAGAGACGTCAGTTTTCATTACTGGTATCCAGTTACAGATGAGTTACAGCCGGGTAGAGGCACATGTGGCATCAGGTTTCTTGCCCAGAAACACGCCTTAAGTGGCCTGAGTCCAGGGAATAAATCAAGATCCTCTAAGTTGCTTAACAAATAACCATTGAACCTCTATAGAAACCCGCACACACTTAATCTATTAAAAATTGATTTACAACTTAATAAAGTGAATCTAATAAACATAACAAAACATCTTTTTCTTAATAAAATAAAATAAATCAAAATAAGAATATTCGCAACTGAAGATATTTATAGACACTGTTTACATTGTACTAATGTATCTACCTGTGCAGTTGTACATGTTACAATATGATAAACACACTGTATTACATAGTTCTTTAAATATCAGACACAACATATCAATTAATGTGTATGTATTAAAGTTTTTATTCCAACAGGTACTTCGGATTTCAAACCTGAGAAGTGGAGATCCAATTTACGTAACAAGAGAGCCATGATGGCCCTAAATAGCTCACCTGAGTGCCTTGTGAACCAGTGAACTTTACCTACATTTCATCAAAATTATCATCTGACCGCGTTTCAGGAAGATAAATTAAAAACATGGCCTTTTATGCGTACAATAGATTTTTCTGAAACTTGATCTGGTGACCTAGTTTTTGTCCCGAGATGATCCACATTTGAACTTGACCTAGAATTTGAGTTTAGTTTCAACTGTTCTGACCAAATTCCATGAAGATCCAAGTAAAAATGCAGCCTCTATTGCATACACAATGTTTTTCTAAGATCTGACCCGGTGACCTAGTTTTAGACCCTATGATTTGATCTGCTGATCTAGTTTTAGATCCATATTCAAATTCAACCTAGATTTCACCAAGATAATCATCTCGAAAATATTTCATTAATACCTGATGGAAAATGCATCCTCTTTTGTGTACAAAGTTTTTTGTTTGTGACCTAGTTTTTGACGTTCATTCTGACAAGTTTTGTGAAGATGCAAGTAAAAATGCAGCCTCAATTGTATTCACAGTTTTTGACCCAAGATGACTCATATCTAAACTTTACCTAGATTTCATTAAAACATTTACTCTGACCAAGTTTTATGAAGATCCAATGAAAAGTGCAGCCTCTATTGCATACACAAGGTTAAGCATGAACAGATGACAGAGGATAGATGACAGACATCAAGGGATCACACACTTCATGCTCCAGTGACCTTAAAATGTAAATGAGTGGCTTTGACAAAAACAAAACATTAGACCGACTTTTCCCAGTATAGAAACTTTGACCAGCTGTTCACTTGACTGCTGATGAAGGATTTTAATAAATTACTGTTGTATTACTATCTTAAGATTTGCACTGAAGGACATAGTTCTGGTATTTACATTTTACAATATGACAGTACTGTCTGAATGATGTATGTTATACACTATACATGCAGATCTTTGGAATGTTTCATGGTGAAGGATTTCTAGATTGTTCAAAGGCTCACAGCACCATATTCATCTACAGTCGGATTCTGAATGAACTGAAAAATAGAATATGAAGTTTCCATGGTGATAAATGTACATTACATTTAATGACTATTCAAAGCAAATTTACTAAGATGGCAATTTCAGTTGACCACTAAGCCTGATGGAATTTCTCTTTCTTTGTATTTCAGACATCATTCATTTTCTAATGTTTACATTGAAAAAAGTTATACCTAAGAGCAATAACATTGCACATCTCTTTGTTCAGAAAGCATGCCTTAAAAAGTTGATGAATTCCAGTCTGTGGTTGATGAAAAATAGTGCAGATACAAACGTATATAACAAAGTAATCAAAGGGCAATAACTCTGTGAACAATCACTGAACTGAAACATGCTGATAATAGGTGCAAAGTTTCATTGAAATAAAGTCAGTGGTTCCTGAGAAATAAAAAGAAGGACACCTCTATATGAATCATTTATTTTGCCAACCATTTAACAATTCACAAGATATTCAGTGAATCGCTATACTTACTTTACAAAGTCTGGAGCTTTTGATATGACATGTTCAAACTCAGCGAATGACAGAGAATCGTCATCATCCAGATCTGCTTCCTCAAATATCTGTAACATAAAAATAGTAAATATCTATTCATCTCTATAAACATAGTCATTAGTAACAACTGTTGTAGTCAAGGTCAGTGGCTTCTACACAAATATACCCAACTAAAAACAAGGCAGAAGCCAGGCTAAGCCTTTCATTGCCAGAGTATTAAAACATTTTAGCCAAATAATCAGAGTGCTATATTAAAGCTGCTTGCTGTCAGATTCTAGTGAAAAGGTAAGGTTGTTTATTTAACAATTTTTTTAACAAATCATAAATTGAAAAGGTTCCAGTATTATAAATTCCTGAAAAGTACAATTAAACACTACCAAACTATAAAGTGTTTCAAACGTGTTTCAAATCCCGATGTATCCATATAATGCAGTGGCGTATCAAACCAAATCCACCCACATTTATATTGGACTTTTTCAAATTGCTACATTGATATTTATTTGTATTGTTGATTCTAGCATTTACTTTTACATTTTATGTATTGATATATATCATTTTGGAGAAGTGTTTCACTAGAGACTGTGGGAGAGCAGCTTTCAATAACACAGGATTAAATTTGTACTTCTGTACATATTACACAGACTGCCAGGTCATTTTCAATCTGATAGCTTCATTATCTAAACACCCATACCTTTGACAAAATCTTGTGTTCTTTAAAGTTCTCCAATGTTATGTCAGAAATCTGCTTAGAAATCCCACAGTATTTATACTTTTCATCTACTTAAGGTCTTACATTGTCAATGAGTTGCTGCATATCTTCATCCTCAAGTTTCTGATCGCCAGTCAATCTATCCACAACCTCCTTCAAATCTCGACTGGAAATCATATCATCTTCATCAAAATCTGAAACCATAGAAAATCAAAAGTTATAGTCACTATTTTCTGAAAGATATTTGATTAAACGATATATGTGTAGACAGAACCTTTAGGCATTTGCAGTACCGCAAAAAATCTTAACATTGTAATAAAGATTTTAATATAAGGCAATTACCGTAAATCCTGAACGCATACTCCACTTTAACACTTTTTGGTGCATTGTCACTGAACACTGACATCATGTCAAGGAAGTCTTCAAATGTCATATCACCATCTTTGCTGGATGAAAACACTTGACAAATACGGTCTTTGAATGGATTTACCTGAATTTGAAAATAATGCTTACAAAATGTTATGCCATCATGTCTTCAATGTATGGTACATGTATGTTTCTTGTTTATATGTGTGGTTAGTGAAATCATAGGTGTTTCTTTTGTAGCAAAGAAATGTTGCAAAATCAATGTGGATTCCAATCTGACTTGGTAATACCTGAAGTTGCAATGTTTTATCTCCAACCTGATAATTTTTCTGTCCTTTGTAGACTATGATAAGCCTGTACATCTGTATGGATCACTCAAGAGTACATGTAGCATGATTTACAGGTACTGTCTGAAAGATGGACAAAAGAATTTTCTTCCCACTAAAACTGTAGGTAAGTGGAAAGTAAATACTTTAGAATCACCTGGTGCTGAAATAATCACTTACTATAAAACCAGGAACATTTACCATACAATTACCATAGGCATCTCTTCTACTGTTCTGGAAGTATTCCACTTAGAAATACCAGTACCAAGATATTAAAACCTGTCCAGATTGGAATAATGGTGATATTTTCACCTTTGGAAAACAATTATGTATGTATTAAAACTTGTAATTAAATTTCTGCTGTGGACACATGTTCACTTCTTTCATATTTAACCTTGCCCTACTGGGGGCTGATCCAATGTTATGTTATGTATTTATGAATCTCCCGCCAGTGTAGACCATTATTATATTAACTGGTACATTTGTACAGACTGATCATGTTCTATACTCATTGCTATTACGTCGGTACAATTTTCCATGAGCACTTGCATGAATAAATAATATTATGTGTCTATTTTGAAAGAAGTCCATTTGGTAAGTTTAAAGATCAATCAGATACTGGTATTTATAAGCTTTACCTTAAGTTCTGGTAGTTCCAGTATGTCATCACGTCTTAGTTTAGCATTTTTATCCTGTTCAACTTCATTTGGCTTCAACTGAGAAAACCTCTTGAATACACTGCAAAGAAAACACTGTGGTTTGTTATTACCTGTTTTTAATTATCAGAAATATTCAATTAATCTTGTGTTTTCAGTGTGGTTATTTTTCTTCCCTACTTTTAATGGTTGCTTGTAGATCGTTTTGGTATTAAAAAAAATAAGAATCATGGCTGCTACCAGAGACTTAGAATGCTGTTACTGTGTTATATAGTTTTGAAAATCTTCTGCACTTTATGTTCAAACCTTTAACATATTTACAAAAAGTCACTTCAAACACCTAACTTAAACTATATATTACATACAACAATAACTTACTGGAGAATTTCTTTTTTCGTGAAGTATGTCAGCTCCTGAAAAGATGCATTGTACAGATGGTTATTGAATTGAATTGATTCTCTAAACAAGGAGGCCATGATAGCGCTGTATTTATGCTCACCTGAAATCCTGAGCAGTTGTTTTCCTACATAAATATAATGTATATTGGCTCATCCCAAACCTGTCATAATTTTTACAAATCAACATCTTAAAAACAAGTTTGGTAGCAGGTGACATTATCATAAGTGTATTATTTGTCTATATTGCAGGAATTGACCAGATGCTAAGTTATCTATAGATCGCTCCGCCCACGGTTTCTTTGGCCTTTTTTGGTGACATTTTCTCCGTTACAACTGATATTAATCGCTCTTGAGACTCACTCCAGTTGGAATCTACCTCAGAGACAGAAAGGCAATGTGGAAATTCCCCCAATTAGTGCTGCAACGATATACCGGTATATTGCAATACAGAGCCTGACCGATACGTACTGCGGTACAAATTCCTGCATCGCAATATTCAGAGTTAAATGAACTACTCATTTTACACATTGCTTTGCATGTAAATAAATCAGAAAAAGAAGATCATGTTTGACAACAAGTAAAGCCAACAAGTCGAGTCAGCCTTAAAGTTCAAAAGGCAGTTTCAAGATCTTTGTGATCAACTTGTGACACTGTATTTTCGGCAGTGATTTAGTTATATTCCTTTTTCTTAGCTTTTCTCAAGTTTTCTGTTACATCAATATATCGCAATACGTACTGCAATATTGGTGGGTTGTCTCACAATATATAGCAATACAGGTTTGACCATATCGTTAACATTGCACCCCTATGTGGAATTATCTGTGACTTGCCCATACCGACAAGAAATAAAATTGGTATTGTAATTGTATTTACACAACCACTACTTGGGAACATAGCGCACTTCAGAACTATCACAGTATCAACACTGAACAGTATGCCAGAGTGGGAGTGGATATATCCAAGATATCAATCATACTGCGAAAGTGTCTCACGTAGGAGCTCCATGATAATGGGCTTTATTCTATCTGGTTCTGTAGTCTTGTCAATTTTAAACAAACAACAAGTCGACGGATCGTGACAATAAATTTTGACGTCATAATCAGACCATAGCTGTGTTATGTAGGTCATTTCGTTAAAACTACTTCGGATAAAAATTAGGAGCTCTTATAAAAATATATTCTTACTTTCTTGTAATAATCCTTTGTTTAAAAGACAAACCTGATAGTCATTGAGTTCCTGTTCTGTGAACACACTCTGTGAATTTCCCATTTTTGTCTCCAAAAAATTTGTTTACATTTGTTTCCAAAACGGACTTCTTCCGGCTTGTCACACGGAAAACACAAACATTATCCGAATCGAAGTTTAATAAACGAAACGAAACGGATCTGGTTCCACAAGGATTTTTTTATGCCCCCGAAGGGAGGACATATTAAAATCGCACCGTCCGTCCGTCTGTCCGTCTATGTGTCCTCACTTACACATTCGTGTCCGGACTGTAACTTTGTCATGTATTGAAAGATTTTAAAATAACTTTGTTGTGCTCTGTGTGTGTGTGTGTGTGTGTGTGTGCGTGTGTGTGTGTGTGTGTGTGTGTTGGTGGTGTGCACTTCTGGGTGCTGTGGGGCTCGTTTTGGGGAGGCTGTGTGTGTGTGTGTTGGTGGTGTGCACTTCTGGGTGCTGTGGGGCTCGTTTTGGGGAGGCTGCGTTTTTGGTACGTGGCATTCCCTGTTTGATATTATTTTTTTACATTTTTTGGCACAAATGTCTAGCACATCAAGACGAAGTGTCGCGTTCAAGACCCACGTCCCTAGCTAAAAGGTCAATGTCACACTTAGAGTTTGAAGGTAATGGATGCCTTTATATATGCATATATGCATACATTCGTGTCTGGACTGTATTTTGCTGAGTGCAAGTTTCGTTTCAAGAATCCTAGCTGGCTTTACTGGCGATCTTGTTCGTGTGAGGTGTCCAAGAGAGATTTGAAGAGAGTTCTCACAATATTGTGAGAGTACCTTGGGCTAACTATAAGTCATGACCTTTCATGGACCAAACACATCAATAACATAACTGCTAAGGCCAATGACTCGCTCAGATTCATAAAAAGAAATGTAAAAACATCAGATAAAAAGATAAAAGAAATGGCATATAAAACTTATGTAAGACCCCAAGTAGAGTACTGTTCCACCATTTGGCATCCATGGCAAAAATATTTAATCTACAAGGTTGAACAAGTCCAGAGATCAGCTGCAAGATATATATTTAATGTCTACAGCCACTATAGCAGCGTTTCAAAAATGATAGCAGATCTAAACTGGCAAACTCTAGAACAGCGTCGAAACATCAGTGCTGTTACTTTCTTTTACAAAATACAAAACAACCTTGTTTGTGTAACCACCTTACACATACTAGAAACCTGAACTACTTAATACCCTTCTCTAGAACACAGTATCATGCAAATTCGTATTTCCCTAGGAGTATCCGTCTGTGGAATGGTCTCCCCTTACACGCCCAGTCTAGCCCCAGCCTAAACATATTTGCTGAGCGGCTTGACCCTTTCACTAAGTTCTAAGTCTAAATATCCTGTTTTTAACTAATAGTCTTGTAGGCTTTTTAATCTTTTATCTATCCTAGTTTGCACATAAATGTTTTTATTTTAACAGCTGTTCCCAGACAAAGCGCCTGCTAGTTATAATCGTAAACGATTGTTAGCAGTAAAACGTAGAATATGTAGAGATGTAGATGTTCGAGACTAGTACTGAGGTATGTGGTTGCCGAGACGCGGTGACATGCATAATATGGCACTTGGCACATCTACTCTCAAAACTTCTTTGCTTTTTTGCACCACATTAGTATGTTAGTATATGTGGCCTTTTTGACAAAAACTTCACTTGACTTTATATTTTAAAACAATGTCTCATGTACTTCAACTTACAAATGAAAATTGAACATATATGATAAATAATCATATCTAAATCGACCCCGCCCTTGGGGAGTTAGGGTTACATACATGCTAATATAAAAGACTCTAGAATCTTCTTGCCAAATCTCCAGATCTTAGATATTTTGTATGTAACATCTTCTAGTGGTGCTTTGCTGAAATCCATTATAGCTACATCAACTTGGCCTTGTTTCACGGACAGAGTAAGTTCATGCAGGAAACACACCAACTGCGTTTCACATGGTCTATGTAAACGAAAACCATGTTGATTGTCTACCCAGATGTTATGGAAATCTAAATGACCAAGAGTGTAACTGACCACTATATAGGCAATATAGGTCAGAGATACTGGACGATGCTTTTTACTCTCTCCAAGTTTGAAAATAGGGTAACATTGGCTTGGTTCTAATCTGATGGTACAATTCCAGAGAGAAGGGGCTTAATAATACTAAGAGTGGGTGTAATATCTTTAACACATTCAAAGTAATTTTGGTTTAATAGTATCAGGCCCAGCCACCTTTTGTGGATTCAGGTTTTTGAGTAGCTTAAAACTCGATTCTCAGTCATGTGTGTGTTCTACATATCAGGGAAGGACTATGGTCGAGGTCCGGGCGTAGACACTTGTCTGGTTTAGTAAAAACTGACTAAAATTGACGAGTGAAGATATTTGTCTTGTCACTGAGTTAGATCTTAAGATATCCTCATCTCTAAGTCGTTTTTCAGACTTTTGTGGTGGTGTGTTGGGGGGGGGGGGGGGTTTTTTGTGGGGGGGGGTTTTTTTGGTGTGGTTTCTTTTTTTTTTTTTCAGCTTGACACATATACTTTTTTTTACCTATATATGCCTATTGCGTAATAAAATAAGAATTTGTTTGGTAAAATAAGCTTATATAAGTCATAAAAGTATATTTGGCAAGTACCTGTGAGTTTGGTAAGTGTTCAATTACGTTGATTCAGTCGATTTTTTAGGGTTTAGTAATAACCTTTTCGTCCCATTTCGTTGTTTAATTGGGAAAGAAAAAAGTGAAAAATCAGAAAACAAAAATGTTTGCTCAAGTTCCACCTAGCAGTAATGCTGGTAAAAATAATGATATATTTGTGTTCACTGTAATGAATTCTATGACTTTTAAAGAATTCTTGAACGTTTTCCTTATAGTCTTGTTAGTTATGTTCAATGTTGCCTAATGTAGTAGTAGCCGGATGACTCTGAGTCATGTCGAATCGCTTAAGTACACAGAAAACGAATCAAATTATCTGGAACAGCTTATATTTCAAATTATATTAGTTTTTTTAATGTGTTGTCAAATGTCATTTTTTAAAATATATTTTCAGGTCCAGCCAATAGGCCAGAATTATATGAGGTATGTCACTTTGGATGGTAGTGGTTAAACTGTTTGTCAAAACAAGTTCTTTCAAATCGAATGGTTTGGAAACTCCCTCTATAAATGTCTTATCGTACTGATAAACTTGTCTCGGTTATCGATTTTTACCTAGAAGCGTTTATCACACCATGCATTTATCACGCCTAGCGAGTAAACTGGTATTTGTCCATTTGTATGCAAAACTGCCCATCATTGTGTCATTTAAATACCACATTAAATAAAAAAAATGGTATAATTGGAAAGCTGATGAAATTTTCTGTAAAACTGTGAAATTAAAACCTCTATACAGGGTTGTCATTAAGAGCCGGCTGCCGGCCAAATTGACCGCTTCAATCAAGATTTGCGCGCTCAAATCTCGGAAGAAAAAAAAAACAACTTAAAATGCGCAATGATATTTTCGTCGTTTTTGCAAAATAAAATGTATTATATTCGGTAGAAATGTGTCTACACGTGAATGCATATTTATCTAAAAATATTTGCCGACCGGTACTTTGTTAGGTGTTCGATATATTTTATCACCAAAAATAAAACTTACTCATAACATTATCTATTCCAAACTCTTATTTTTATAATCCAAAATTATCATACTATTTTAGAGCTACTTTTACATGTCTCAAACTGTCAAATATCTCTCTTTTTGATGCCACGTGCGAGCGGCGCTTGCTTTACTAAGATCAAAGAACGCTCCATGCGGCGATTGGTCTTTGAGGCTGCGGCTTTATCTTTATGATTAAAAGAGGTTGCAGTATAAATAACTTATTTGGCAAAGGTTATTCATTAAAATAAACAGTAGAAAAACGTTGGCTTTGACAGTTGCTGAAACAATAAATGACAAAAAAACGGATACGCTCGAACGCCGATTTCCTTAAAAACAGAATGTTTTGTTTTAATTAAAGAACTGTTGGAACTTTTTAAATTAAACCAAAACAAAATGTGATTCTTAAGTAAAGTTCAGAAACAAAAGTGTTATTGTATATGTATCCAAAATTGCTCAGATGCCAGATGTGCATATATTTTTTACAACTATAATTATTTTCTAATTTTCCCAGGGGTGACATGCTCCCGACCCTCCCTGCTAAGTCATTACATCATGTTTGTTATTCAGTATCACAAACCCAGAAAACTAAGCAAAAGTAGTAAAAATCAGAGATCAAATTCTGATGATAAAGGTGCCCACAACTGCTCGGATGCCACGATTTTGCAGCCATATTTTTGAAATTCCGTATGGGGGGCATGCCCCCTACTCCTTAGATGACTTCGCGCTGCGCATTACTTCAGCCTCCTCAAATTATAATTAAGCCTTCTCCCAAAAAAAATTAATGACAACCCTGCTATATATAATTAACTTATCTTTAACGCAAGTTAAACACGGTCCATGCTATTCTTTTGCGCGTTTTAGCGATGGATGGTAATTTGACTCGCGATACTGGTCTGACAAAACTGAACGTTATTATGTTATCAAATAAAAAAACAAAAATCTAATTCATATCCGTTGAAAAATAACTCTTAATTTACATTTTAATAAACAATTTTCCATCATTTGATCCTAAATATATAGTGAAAACCTGTGCACAAAATATCACCGTATCGCAAAAAAAAAATCACCATTGACGCCATTTTTAGATTTTGAACGGATCTAACCGTCCCAGAAAATTAAAATACGGGTGAAATACGAAAATCTAAGATATGACAGAAGTACATTAGACTAAAATCTATGAGAAAAAGATGTTACATCAATCCCATTAACACCATGCAAGTAGGAAAGAAGCGCTAAAATTAGGTCGGCTTTTGGTCATTTGTGAAAAAACCCGTTCGTATGAGGTCAACTTTCCAATGCGTAAATCCACCTAAAACGAAACATCGGTAAAATATAATATCATGTAATGATAAGGGAATGCATATTGTATTAAGGATCACTTTGTTGGTCAAATTGATTGGTAAAATATCGAGATATACGTAGATATAAAGTATCAATATTTTCTTTCTTTTTCCAAAATTGCGGGTACCCGGATGTTTGTCACATGATCCGAGGCAGGTTATTTATCGTATTACGCTTGTTTCCCGACCATACTATTTTAAAGACCTTGGTCAAAACACCATTTAATGGTGTTAAACTTAACCATATGTTTTTCAAAGTACGAAAAGTTCTGAAGTGCTCTTGATATTTATATTTTCACATAAAATTTAAATATCTTTTAAAAAAGATTTAAGGTTTTTAATGACACCAAGTTTTTCATAATGGCATGTTGCTGCTATAACCATTGATAAAAATAGTGAGTTTTGAAACTGAAATTGAAAATAATGTATAAATTGTGCATTTTATTAGCTTTCCACTGAGATAAAACTTGGTTGCTAAATTTGCTATCATCATCATCATCATTATAATTATTTTTATATCATTCATCTTCAGGAAGTGAAGTTATATAAGAATGCAAGAGAAAGAGAAAAGTGAGTCGCTTTAATTGTTTTTCAATATTCTTGTGTATGACTATGTATATAATGTAGGTTGCTTTTCAGTGCAAGTCTGGGTCACAGCAATATGGCAGTATGGTTTTTAGCTGTGAAGTGTTACACTGAAAAAAATCTAAAATGAACTTGTTGACTGTATCAGTGATTACTCGGATAGTATACTGAACAGCAGTCAGTGAAGACCATGATAAGCCATTGTACACTTAGTTTAAACTGGTTGCTATGACAAAATGCCTGGTTCCAGTAGGAAGTCTATACTGGTTGCTATGACAAAATGCCTGATTTCAGTAGGAAATCTATACTGGTTGCTATGACAAAATGCCTGGTTCCAGTAGGAAGTCTATACTAGTTGCTGTGACAAAATACCTGGTTCCAGTAGGAAGTCTATACTGGTTGCTATGACAAAATGCCTGGTTCCAGTAGGAAGTCTATACTGGTTGCTATGACAAAATGCCTGATTTCAGTATGGGATTTGGGGGGTAGTCTATACTGGTTGCTATGACAAAATGCCTGGTTTCAGTAGGAAGTCTATACTGGTTGCTATGACAAAATGCCTGGTTCCAGTAGGAAGTCTATACTGGTTGCTATGCCAAAATGCCTGGTTCCAGTAGGAAGTCTATACTGGTTGCTATGACAAAATGCCTGATTTCAGTAGGAAGTCTATACTGGTTGCTATGCAAAGCGGGAGTGGTTGTGACAAAATGCCTGGTTCATATCCCCCCTGCTCAAAAGCGAAGAGGAAGGATATATAGGAAGTCTTGGTCTATGTCCCAATGCCTGTTCCGTCCGGTCTATCTGGTCCCAATTTTGTCCAGAGCATAACTCCAAAAATACTTGAGGGATTTTCTTCAAACTTCATACACTGACAGAGCACATTGGGAGGAAGTGCAGTGTGTAAGAACAATTACTCTACCTTGCCTACTTTTAGAGTTATTCCCCTTAATCAGATTTACTTTAAAAGTTTTGTCCAGAGCATAACTCCAAAAGTACTAGAGGGATTTACTTCAAACTTAATACACTGACATTGCACATTGGTAGGAAGTGCAGTGTACAAGAACAATAACTCTACCTTGCCTACTTTTAGAGTTATTCCCCTTTATCAGATTTACTTGTCTGAAGCATAACTCCAAAAGTACTTGAGGGATTTTCTTCAAACTTAATACACTGACATAGCACATTGGTAGGAAGTGCAGTGTGCAAGAACAATAACTCTAGCTTGCCTACTTATAGAGTTATTCCCCTTTATCAGATTTACTTGAAAAAAAAATTCCGGAGCATAACTCCAAAAGTACTTGAGGGATTTTCTTCAAACTTAATACACTGACATAGCACATTGGTAGGAAGTGCAGTGTGCAAGAACAATAACTCTACCTTGCCTACTTTTAGTCAAATAGAAAAATATCATACCTATACTGATAATGAACATTAATATAATTTTGCAAACCTTCTCTTCATTGCCTTATTCTTTTTCCACTTACTTGAAAACTGCACTCAGCATGACCATAACTATACAGCTTTTTAAGGATTTCCTCTCACCAAGTAAAATGGACGAAAGTACAACCTTCAGGTAACTTCTTCCTGGCGGGGGGATTAACCATGTGTAACATGGCTCTTGTTCCAGTAGGAAGTCTATACTGGTTGCTATGACAAAATGCCTGGTTCCAGTAGGAAGTCTATACTGGTTGCTATGACAAAATGCCTGGTTTCAGTAGGAAGTCTATACTGGTTGCTATGACAAAATGCCTGGTTTCAGTAGGAAGTCTATACTGGTTGCTATGACAAAATGCCTGGTTCCAGTAGGAAGTCTATACTGGTTGCTATGACAAAATGCCTGATTTCAGTAGGAAGTCTATACTGGTTGCTATGCCAAAATGCCTGGTTCCAGTAGGAAGTCTATACTGGTTGCTATGACAAAATGCCTGGTTCCAGTAGGAAGTCTATACTGGTTGCTATGACAAAATGCCTGATTTCAGTAGGAAGTCTATACTGGTTGCTATGCCAAAATGCCTGGTTCCAGTAGGAAGTCTATACTGGTTGCTATGACAAAATGCCTGGTTCCAGTAGGAAGTCTATACTGGTTGCTATGACAAAATGCCTGGTTCCAGTAGGAAGTCTATACTGGTTGCTATGACAAAATGCCTGATTTCAGTAGGAAGTCTATACTGGTTGCTATGACAAAATGCCTGATTTCAGTAGGAAGTCTATACTGGTTGCTATGACAAAATGCCTGATTTCAGTAGGATGATGTACTTAGACTGTTGTTATGAAGATACCAGTGTGTGCAACATTTGAATAAGAATCAATTCAGCAAGCATCTTAGTTCTGATACTTCAGGATAGTGTAGATTATAATATATATATCATATAACTTAAGATTGACAGTGTAAACAGTATTAAAGTGATACTAATAGTGCTCATCAATATATGAAACAATATTTATTGTAATGAACCCTATATTTCATTTTAGCTATGACAACATGGCAGATCTGTACGCAGTTATCAATACCTTACAGAGCCTGGAAAAGGCATACATGAAAGATGCTATACATCCAAAAGAGTAAGTGTCAGGAACGTGTACTCAAATATTTTATTGTCAGCAAGTCCTAGGATAAATTAAAATCTTTTAAACTGCCTGAATTCCTAATTACGATTCAATTCAATGTGGATGTGCTGGTAGTAGACATCTAGAAAGTTTGTTCCATCTCATCATGCGGATAGCTTTAAAACTTTGTTACTTAGCTCAAGGATTGTAGATCAGATTGTGCTTGGATACGTTGGATGGTTCATTGTGATTTGGGTTGAATTCAATTCATGAAAATAGTTGAAACTAAACAAGAGTTCACTGATAATTATACTTAATTCAAATATTCTGTCAATGTAATAAAACCAGCTACAAAAGTTAGTTTTCTAAACCTGAAAAATGGATAAACAAGGGAGGTTTGGTTGAACAGACCTTGTGTAAATTATTTAGTACAGCTGTGCAGGCATTTTTAATGTCTTGTTAAAAACAGTGGGTTTAAGAAATGTGTTATTATCTAGACAGGTTGGTAATACGCAGGGGAGAGTAAAGCTGTCTTGTCACTTGAACCAATATTACAGTAATACATGTACCTAATTTTCTGACTTTTTATCCACTATTCTGTTTATGTCATTGTCATTTGACTTGTTTTTTGTCCTTATAAAATCTACTGTGTATATATTTCAGATACACAGGGGCATGCTCCAAATTGCTTGTGCAGTATAAAGCAGCATTTAGACAAGTTGCAAAAGATTTTCCAGATGTTGAAGCTTTCATGAAAAAATACAGGGTTGGTAACTGTTAATTCTTACTTATTGCATGGAGACTTTGAGGAAGTCTTACAGATCTGTGTAACACAGAAGTCTATAGCAAAATGTTTGGACAGGACAGTAGGTGTAAAGATCAGTTCTAATGCAATAACTGTATAAAGACATGTTGAAGAAAAAAGTATAGATACATTGTTGTAATATCATCATAGTATAAAAAGTACTATCCTATTTTGTTAACTCGCACATGTAAAAGTCACCCAGACATGCATCAAAATTGATTTTATATGGAACCAAACTTTGATTTAAGCAGCTAATATGAAAACTTCAAATTCCGATATTAACACATTATCTAGTTAGCTCATTTGGCTTTGCCAGGGTGAGCTTTTCTTATGGATGATTGTCCATTGTCCTTCAACATTATGATTCAAACAACATCTCCTCTGAAACCACTGGGCCAATGTTGATGAGACTAGTATACAGGGATGTTCCTTGCATGAAGCTCTACCAAAATTGTTCAAAGAATTTCATTCCATGCAGAACTCTGGTTGTTAAGGCAAAAAATTGGAAAAACTTTAAAAATCTCTGAAACCACATGGCCTAGAGCTTAGAAATTAAGCATGTTGCATTGTCTAGTGGACCTCTACCAAGATTGTTCAAATTATGACAACCAGGTCAAAATTTACCCCACCCAGGGGGTCACTCGGTTTTACATGGCTTATACAGGAAAAACTTTTAAAATCTTCTTCTCTGAAAGCACAGGGCGTAGAGCTTAGATATTTGGCATGTAGTGGAACTCTACCAAGAATATTCAAATTATGACCCCCGGGTCAAAACTGACCCAGCCTGGGGGGGTCACTTGGTTTAACATAGGCTTATATAGGAAAAACACTAAAAATCTTCTCTGAAACCACAGAGCCTAGAGCTGACATATTTGGCATGTAGCATTGTCTAGTAGACCTCTACCAAGTTTGTTCAAATCATGTCCCCTGGGTCAACCTGACCCAGCCTGGCTGTACTCTTGATTTTACATTGAAAAAACTTTAAAAGTCTTCTTCTCTGAAACCACAAGGCCTAAAACTTAGATATTTAGCAAGTAGCATTGCCTTGTGGACCTTTACCAAGATTGTAAAAATCATGACCCCTGGGTGATATCAACCCTTCCCAGGAGGGGGAGGGGATCACTTGATTTTGCATAGGCTTAGATATTTGGAATGTTACTAAGCAATATGTAGTGGACCCGAATTTATCTTCAAACAAGGGTAGCACAAGGCCCACAGGCAGAGCTTAGAAAACTACTTGTTGGAATGTCAATACTTATACAATGGTTAAAAGCAAGGATGTGAGTGGACAGGAACCATACTCTATCTGACATTTATTATTGCCTACTTCCCCGGAAACTTGAAAACTAGTGTTTGGGGTTCAGTAAAAGAACCATAAAGAGAGTTATTGCCAAAACCTGTTGTTTTGCAAGGTATCACAAACTCCCAGTTTGTAGCAGTCTTAGGGTCAGTCTGTTGCATTTTCCTTGCCCCAAAAAACCCAAAGTCCGAGTAGCCAAGCTAAACTTACAGAAAACTACTTGGGGGGGGAAAGGGGGCAACGTTTTAGTCAAGATTTGGAATGATATCAAAAATGTATGTAGATCTAACTTCATACAACTTTTGGTCAATTTAAAGGTCAAAAACATTTTCAGGAGCAAGTAGACAATGGCAGGCGCACAGGAACCATATACTCTAGTTTGATTCTTTAGTGTTCTCATTACCAGAGTCAAAAATAATGCCCTTTGTTACATATTTTCCTCCATGTCCGAACGTTACACTTACGAAAATTCGTAATAAAACAAGTGCAAAAGTATGTTGAATATTCAGTAAGTATTAACAACTAATTGGGCCATAACCAAAGATATCATGTAGGCAAATGAGAGGAATTGCAACACGTGTCACAAGAACCATAACTCTATCTTGACTAATTACAGAGGGGAGGTTATTGTTCCAAGAACAATATCTCTATTTTAGTTTGTTTTTGCAAGGTATTCTGTTACTACAAACTTCCTCAGTTTATAAAGCAGTCTTTTAGGGGTATTAATCACATTCAGTGATAGCTCTATAGTGGGGGAACCTATGCTGGAGGTATTTTGAATGTATATCAGCTGTTCAGAAAGTAGGAAATCCTAACCATTTTGATTTGCCTCAGCGAAAACATAATGTTATCCCTGCTTAATCGAAACAAGATGTTGACGTGCGTCAACACGTGACTATGTCGTTCTGCGAGCTATTGACACGACACATGTCAAAACTTGAAATTTCACCACAAAGGGAACCAATGCTGGCGGTATGTGGTATTTGACAACCAACAGGTGGGAAACAGGTTTTAGAGCCTAAATATTAACTAACAAGAGATAACAGTTTCCACAGAATATATATTTTTATACAAAATAAATAAGTTTTATCAAAAATGCTAACTTTAACCGGGGTGATTTTGATGTCTATATTTAAGAATTTTTCTAGCGAAATGGATCGAGTACAATTGTATCGGCTGCTGTGACGTCACAGAGCTGCATGCGCGGCTATCACTACGTTTGCTTTAAAAGCATTTCATCGACTGTCAATGCTGAATGTACCCTGAAAATTTTTTCTTCATCTGTTTTTCTGTAAATAGCCATTTTTCGGAGATACCACCAGCATAGGGATACCGCCAGCATAGGTTCCACCACTCTAGTTATGTTTAAATCATGACCCCTTGTATTATTGGCAGTTGATGTACAGGGGAGTGATATAGGGCCATCTTGGCCCTCTTGTGTTAAGGATGAGATAAAATTGTGCCATGTGGAAATCTTGCCATCCTGCTGTTTCTTTGAAGCATTTCAATATGTATGCTTTCATTTTCTGACTTCAGCTTGACTGTCCCTTGGCTTTGGAGAGAATTAAAGAAGATAGACCAATCACTATCAAGGATGACAAAGGAAACACCAGTAAATGTATTGCAGATATAGTCTCGGTAAGAGAACTGTCAAAAACTGTTAAGTTAATAGCATTGTACTGAGTCATTTAAGTGGCTTGAATATTACCATGTCATTTTAGAGTATGTTTTCTGAGATAGCCTAGTAATATTTTTGGACCAGGAGATTCAGTATTGCCCCATGTATGGTGTACATCTATGACCTCCAGGGTGAGTTGCCAACACCTCTTCTCTACATCACCACTTCCACTTCCTGGTGTATGTTGTATTATTCATGAGGTTTCATTGTGTTCTGCAACAGGAAACAAAGCTTTATAAAGTTAGAACTGCCTTTGTGGTCGAGAAGTTACGGTTACAAAACCTCTCACCGATTGAGGGCCATGGTTTGAGCCCTACTACCAACCATGACTCTTTATTTGAGAAAGTGGGCAGTTTCCTACGGAGGAAAGGGGTCTAGAACTGATCTTCCCCAGGAACGATGGTTTGGTAAACTGCCTGCCTGTATATGACTCAAATACTGTTGAAAAACAGGTGTAAACTGTATACTCAAAACCAAACCAAATCCTAAAGTTAACCTTGCTGTAAAAAAATCATATATCATTTTGTTGTTTCTGCTCCTTTGAATAAACACATTAAAATAACACTTTGGTGCCTTCAATTGTATGTTAGATATGCTTATATAAAACTACAATGTATTGGGAATCCTACCAGAGAGTGGAGTCCACAGGTACCACCTGATCAGAGAAGTGGAAGCGGTATTCCCTATTGTGAAGTTTTCCATGTCAGTGGTGAGAGATGCTACTTACAAGCAAATTTACAAAGGTCTTTCTTTAAGATCTTGCTTGAATACTGAACTTCTAGCAATGTTAGATCTTGGTGACTTCATCACCAGACTGAGACTTATATGCACCATAAAATTATTCCAGAAGGTTGATACTTGCTAATAATAAATATATGTAGTGTATTAGTATGACACTGTACTAGGAACTAACTATTTGTGTCTATTTTAGTTATATATCACAGTTATGGACAAGTTGAGACTGGAGATTCGAGCTATGGATGAGGTGGGTACCTATATATATTGTAAACAAACATATTGAATATTAAGTATATTTGTATAAAATGCATAAATTAGCTCAAAAATCGTTTTAACAAATTTTTGTGGAATCAGTTTGCCATAATTATGTTAGTGGACAGGCCAGCTGGCATAGATGATGGCATGTGTCTTTATTTAGGAAAACTCTTGGCCGTATATCAGTCTGACTGCAGATATTGCATCTTTGTGAACAAAAATAGTAATGCATAATGTTTGAAAGTAGAGTTTTTACATTTAACAGATTCAACCAGATCTGAAGGAGTTGATGGATGCCATGTGTAGATTAAGTATTCTTTCAGCTGATTTTGAAGGCAAACAGAAGGTTCAAACTTGGTATGTCTTGTTCCTAATTCAGGTAGTTGACACCCATTATTAAGACAGAACAGTTTGTTCCATTTACCTTGGGAAGTGCATTAGAACATCCATATACAGGTTGGCAGATATTTTACAATTAAAACTGTAAAACCTGTACAGCGGTCTGCACTTGAATTATTTAGTCTAAGCAGATCCAGGATGTTTAAAATGGCAATGAAGAGACAAAATGAGATTGATAGAACCATTATCATATAACAGGAGTATATATGACTACTAGATAACTTGATGCTAGATACTGATATCCACACACATTTATAGACAGTTCACAGATTTAATAAAAAATGGTACCAGCAATCTTTCATTGTACAGTCCTGTTCTAGAAAGTCTAAAACTCTACCCAAAAAGATTGAAACGCCTCGATAGGTAAAAAAGAACATGGCCGCAATATTTATTGCTATATGAAGGTTTAAATATCTTCTCTTACAGAAAGTATTTGTAACAATTTAAAGATAACTTTACACGAATGACTTGTGTGACACTACAAAGTTGATTCATCGAAACTAAGCCACCAAAGAGTGTGAATAATTTCCCTCTATGGCAGCATAAAGTAAACTTTAAAAACTCGCCTCAGAATCTGCAAAATGATGTCGTACAAGTAGTCCTTACACAGTCCTCTAGCTAGTCCTCTATCAAAAGATTTGTAGAGATACTGATTCTTGGGAAGGATAAATGCGATCATATATATATACAAAAAATGAAGAAAAAATCTGTGAATCAATGATTAATAACCTTGGGCGACTACTAGGTACAAATAAAACTTTTCTCTCAAACAATGCAAGCTAGGACACTCCAATTGATAATTCAGATAATTGGTACAAATGTATAGGGCCATCATGGCCCTCGCGCTCTTTGCCAGTTTTTATTCAGAGAGTAAATTTGACTTGTTAGGACCTGTGCTGTTTGTGACAGCAGGACATTGTTCCCTAAGTCAGTCTGGAGACACTAGTAAGACGTATGACTTACAACCTAAAACAAAGCAAGAGTTTAACAGAGGTTGTGCTTTTATGTTTGTAGGTTGGACCAGTTAAGCAGTATGACAGCCTCGGATGAGTTAGATGACACACAAGTACGACAGATGTTATTTGATCTTGAGTCAGCGTATAATGCCTTCAATAAAGTTCTTCATGATCATTAGCATGTACATGTACATTCATATTTTCATGTTACCCAAAACTTTGGCAGGAGTGTAGAACATTTCTAATGGAACAAAGCAGTGTTGTACTGCAATGTGTACTGCATATTACGTGTAATTAAAAGATTTTTATTTGAAACAAAACCAATACAGCTGTTCACCGTGATATCCAATGTGTCATGAAAGCCTTTGTTTTTCATGCTACTGACCTTCACATTTAATATCTTACGCTGTTTAAATCTTTCTTAAAGATTGGATGTGTAAGTAACGAGAAATATTTTTATGGTTGATACTTTGTAAAGATGCTTGAATTCATGTTAGATGTACTTGTATTATCTTAGCTAGCAGTCTTTATATTGCATATCAATTTTTTCTGTTCTGTTCTGTACATGAATGAATCTGTCATGTTTTTTTCTATCCTAAAAACAGGTTTTCCTTATTTAAAATATATTTCAAAATCACTAAACAGTGAATTGAAGATACACTGTACTTGCAATTCAAAATAAGTTGTCAATGTATGTCTGCACTATATTGAATGATTAGCTTTACTTTTAGTATTTAAAGCACTTTTATACAGTATGATAGCTTTGTGACCAGCCTGCAATTTTGTCATCTCAAGAGGGATATTGAAATTATATCTCAAAGAAGTGTCTAATATAACCAGAGGATGACTGTATCCATCATTATCCGGATCGTCAACAAGCTTCATGTACATGTTGCGTATACATGTAAAAGTAATAAGGCAATGAGTACTTCAAAAAATCTTATTTTACATCTTACATAGATGTTAGACTTTCTGTCCTCTGAATTCCAAACAATGTTTCTTTGATCTTTTATTGAACCTGGTGCAATATGTTCATGTACATGTGACAATGTCTGATAATAGATTAGTGATAGAATGTTTGTAAAATACTTTCTGTATATGTGAATGTAGATATTTCTTTGTAAATTATTTTTGTTACATGAATACAATAAAAGGTTAAGCTTTTGAGTCATTCATTTTTTCCCCTCGCTATATTGTTAGAATTCTGCCGTTTGTGTAATATCTCGTCACAGTTCCTGTGCATTTATTATCCCCTGCCAGGGAGATAGGGTAATCATGTTTATCCATCACACATTCTTGTCTGGGGTATTTCTCAGGAATCACTGACTAGAATTCAGCTAAACTTCATACACTGCTTCACTGTCAAAAGGATATGCACATATTATCAGCATGTTCCAGTTCAGTCATTCTTCTCGGCAATGTTACCCTTTGATTACTTTTTGGGATGGATGATTGTCTGTTGTCCGTCAACATTTTGCATCAAACGACACCTCTTCTGAAACCACTGGGCCAATGTTGATGAAACTTGACAGGGTTGTTCCTTGCATGAAGCTCTACCAAAATTGTTAAAAGATTTTCATTCCATGCAGAACTCTGGTTGCTATGGCAACAAATAGGAAAAACATTTAAAAATCTTTGAAACCACAAGGCCTAAAGCTTAGATATTTGGCATGTAGCATTGCCTAGTGGACCTCTATTGAAATTGCTCAAAATTGACCCTGCCCTGATTTTACATAGATTTCTATAGGATAAACTAAAAATCTCCAAAACCACAAGGCCTAAAGCTAAGATACTAAGTATGTAGCATTGTCTAGTGGACCTATACCAAGTTTGTTCAAATCATGCCCCTGTGGTCAATATTGGTCCCACCTAGGAGTCACTATTTTAACATAGACATATGTAGAAGAACCTTTAATAATCTCCGAAACCACAAAGTCTAGAGCTTAGATATTTAGTGTTATAGTGTCTAGTGGACCTCTTCAAAGTTTGTTCAAATTATGCCCTTGGGGTCAGTATTTACTCCACCCAGGGGGTCACTTGTTTTACATAGATGTTTATAAATTTATAGGAAAACTTTTACAAATCTTCTCCAAAACCACATGGTTTATAGCCTAGATATTAAGTGTGTAACAGTGTCAAGTGAACCTCTTAGAAGTGTGTTCAAATCATGCCCACATGGTCAAAATTTACTCTGTTCAAGGTTTTGTTTTGGTATAGAAAAAAACTTTGAAAATATTCTTTTCTAAAACTTCCAAGGCCAAGAGCTTAAATATTTGGTATGTAACATTGTCTAGTGGTCTTCCACCTACTTTGTTCAAATCATGCAAGTGCACTTGTACTCAGGTGAACAATATAGGGCCATGATGGCCCTCTTGCTCACATGCCTTCATTTCTCTGTCTTTTTTTGCATCTACTTTGCATTCTTGTCCTGGCTATTTCTCAGGATCTACTGACTTGAATTAATCTTCTTAGACTGCTTTATTATCAAAAGGAGATGGGCATATTATCAGCACATTCTGGTTCAGTATGCTATTTCTCAGCAACCTCGAACTAGCATGAGGAGATGCCCATATTAACAGCATGTTCAGGTTCAATGCTTTTAATTGGATTGAGGCTCTTTCATATGGCCACCTACCACACAAAAACCTTGCCTCGGCGAGGGGACTGACCTTGTCAATGTCGCCCTTGTTTAAACGGACATGTGAACGAGTACACACATCAGTAACGTAAGAAACAGTTTTTGGCCTGGGGACTGAAAGTCCCCTAGGCCTAAGTTAGCATACCACATTTCAAACACTGCTGACAATTTAACTGTGCTATGTGTGAATAACAACTGTAAACATGCGCTTTGGGAAAGTAGTGCAAGACAGACCAGATCAATCTTTTGTTTGAATGTCGCATACGATAAGAACATATTACAAATAAAAACAGTACATACAACTTCAAACGATTGCAGAAAGGTCTATAGCTTACGGGCTGCATTACAAAATTTTTTCTGTTAGCGGATTACGGAAGATAATCATATGCATATCACTGAAAAGTACGGATATTTACGGAAACGTACGGAATTCGATGTAAGAGTTTGTAGATTGATTTTCAAATTTCTGATGCTATTTCATTGACAACTTTCTTATTTACGAACGATTACATATATATTTACCTAAAAATAAATTTCTTTAAAAAAAAAGATACAATTTATGTACATTCCCGAGAAGGAACTCACGTGATCAAAATCACCCGCCATTTATCGAGGACGCTGCATGTCAAGGCCCAGTGAACGGTTTCACCGATTACAACTACAAGGTAACCAAAAATCATTTTTGGTTTTCCCTGCTATACACATTGTACAGTACTGTATTTATATTCCATTGTTGGTATTGCTTCGTTTATTTCTGTTTCAAGGTCTTGTCCTTGGTACACAATAATTTTCAATCCACATCATCAGATATCGCTTGAAGTTGAACAAAGTGCAGATTGAATTATTTTTATTGTTCTCTCAAAAAATTGATATTGTTGACCATGTGAATATTTTTCATTTAACGTACATTTTATAATAAAACAAACTTCCCTGCCACCCATATATTTGTGAATCATTCATTCTGTGTCATATACTAAATTTCGCCCTATGTTCATTTCGACCCGCGCTTTAGGTAAGGTTCAGCGTAAATCACGAAGGTCAAAAGTTGTTTTTAGGGGAGTTAATCTATAGCCCCCAGGCCTTCAGCGGTCACAGCGCTTTGATTATATGCATGTAGTTATCAGATCACCTGTTGCAGGAGGGAGGGCAATGCTCATGAACTTGCTGGCTCTCTAACTCACACAAAAGTTGGCAAAACTTGCTGTGAATGTTTATCAGCATATCTTGGCAAGCTTGATGACCAACCAAATTGCTCCAGTCACTATAAAGTAATGCTTTGTGAAAATTTGACAAATTCTATGTTGTCAGCTCCCTTACGTAAACATTTCCTAGCCAGTCTTCACTAAACTTGCTGTGAATATATATTAGCCTAATATCATGGCCAAAATAGATAACCGGTCAAATCACCCCAAAGCTACTGCGCTTTAATTGCCAAAGATGGACAATCGTTAAAAAACAATTCCTAACTAATCTTCACTAAAGTTATATATCAGGCAAATTGCCTCAGTCACTCTGGAGTTACTGCCTTTTAATTGCCAAAAATTGGAACAATTTTGAGGCGTATTTTGTGGCACTCTTGTTTAGTTTTGAACATTGACAGATGTTAAATGCATAAAAGCTGTCACAACTGGTCTTGCCAAGGAGTTGGTCTTGCCAAGGAGTTCCAAGAATCAAGGCAGCTTGTACCGTGGCATCTTTTGCTGTGATTATAAGCAAATGACGGTGTGGTTGTTTTCATGCCTGCTTACACGGGCAAGTAGCACCTGCTAAACCTAGTGACATGCAGAAGAGGAAATATACGTTGCGGACGGACACTACAAGTCATGTTAGACCTCAGTAAAAAACTTTGTCCAAGCTAGTTTGCATTTATGAAATTTAAGGAATCTGATCAACAGCTAAAGAAAGAAAATTGTTAATAAAAACAACTAAGTTTATATTTAAAAGCATTTATTTTAGTAATTAGTTGAAGTTATGTGCAACATTTAATTATGGCAGCATTTTCATAACAACTGTAACTCAACAAGGCAACATACTGGCCCATCTATGTCCTTAACTATCACTGACTGAACTGTCTTGCAGGGGCACATCTTAGTACTATCTAGTTGTCAAGTCATAAGAAATTCTATTTTCCTTTCACATTATAAAACTAGACCTATCACTAATTGTGATTAATACCCCCGAAAGACTGCTTTATAAACTGAGGAAGTTCAAATTAACAAAATACCTTGCAAAAAAAAAAAAAAAAAAGATATTGTTCTTGGCAATAACTCTGTAATGACTTAAGATAGAGTCATGGTTTGTGTACACTGCACTTCCTCTCAATGTACTTGACCATTGTATGAAGTTAAATTGAATTCCAACCAGTAGTTTTCAAGTAATGTTCCAGACAAGGAAAAGTAACAAAGGGCAATAACTCTGTAATGAGTCAAGAAAGAGTTATGGTTTTTGTGCTCTGCACTTCCTCTCAATGTACTTGACCATTGTATGAAGTTGTATTGAATTCCAACCAGTAGTTTTCAAGTTACGCTACGGACAAGGAAAAGTAAACAAGAGCTGTCAGTAGGACAGCACGTTCGACTTTTTTAGTGCTTGCCTATAAAACAAAACTTTGACAGTTAAGGGCACACAAGACTTTAACTAGGAATTTTTAAGTACAATTCATGAAACATTTTCACAGAGTTATCTTCTCTTGCTTACATATAGGTCTCATGATGGTACATAAGTACTTCAACTTTCAAAGTAATATCTCAAATGGTTAAGTCAACAAGTGGACAAGAATGAAAATTTTAACTGAGTTTCTAAGTCAAAATGGGCCATAATTCAAATAAAATCCTTGACAGAATTACCTTCTCCTGCCCATGTTTTGGGATCATGATGGTTTACAAGTATTCCAACTTTCAAATTAATATCTCAAACAGTTTAGTCAAAAAGTGGACTGGTACGAAAAACTTAACCTAGATTCTAAGTCAATAAAGGGCCTTAATTTTTAAAACAAATCCCTGTCAGAGTTACCTTCTCTTGCCTACAGATGGGGGTAATGATGTAAACAAGCATTCAAAGTTTCAAAGCAATATCTAAAAGGGTTAAGGCAATAATAAGTGGATTTTACCCATATTCAATGTAATTTCTAAGTCAAAAAGGGGCATACTTCTGTCAAAAACCTTGACAGAGTTATGTACTCTTGTCTGTTGATGTAGGTCATGATGGTAAACAAGTATGGTTAGTTTCAAAGCAATACCTCCAATGGTTTTGAAATAAAGTGAGGTGGTACGAAAAACTTAACCAAGCTCAATACACTTTCTAAGTCAAAAAAGGGCCATAATTCTGTCAAAAACCTTGACAGAGTTATGTACTCTTGTCTGTAAATGGAGGTAATGATGGTAAATAAGTATGGTAAGTTTCAAAGCCATACCTCTAATAACCAAGGTGTGACACCAACGCTGACACCGACGCCGGGGCGAGTAGGATAGCTCCCCTTTTCTTCGAAAAGGCGAGCTAAAAAGGGCAATAACTATGTAATGAGTCAATATAGAGTTGTGGTTCTTGTACACTGCACTTCCTCTCATTGTGCTTGACCATTGTGTGAAGTTGTATTGAATTCCAACAAGTAGTTTTCAAAATTATGCTCCGGACAAGGAAAATGCAACAGACCGCCTGACCGCCCACCCGCCTGACCGACCAACCACTGGGTGACTCCTATATACCCCTCAAACTTCGTTTCGGGGGTATGAATATTCACTTGCTCTTACATTGGTTTTTCTGCAAAAGAATAATTGATAATGATACAATCATATCACATGTGGTCACAATCCATTCGTGTTGAAAATTACAGCTCATTTTTACAAAGCTTACTTTTGGAAAAAATAAACTGTTGAAAAAAAATACACCAACTCACTGGAAACAAATTTGAACTTTGTTCAAAGACAATGTTGGTGAAAGTTGGGCATGATAAGAAAAGACTGGCCCGAAAGTCTCACTTCTTAGGTTTCAAAAACCAAATGTTTGATACTATAAATAGTAAAATGAACTTCTGCCAAGTGTACTGCTGTATGAGAATTCTCTAAATGGACTTTATGGCTAATACACTAAGACCACTAAAATAAAAACAACTTTAAACTATAGATTTTAAACAACAGTGAATATAAATTATTTGATATAGGCATTTGTATTTTTATTGCACATGTTGCCACCAATGTTGGAAATCTAACTTTAAAAGAGCTTTAAACTGTAAAAATAAACTGATGACCAGAAAACTGTCTACTGAAGCAATACACACTGAACACAACTGACAGCAGCTGATAATTCTGGTAGTTTCAATCAGATTGTCAACACATGAAAAGTGAGTTAACTCAAAAACAAGTCCTAGTTATTCTTGAATGGCTTGACTCATTTCTCAGTTCCAACAAAGAAGGAAATAAAAAGTTGTAAAGTCTGCAATGAACAATGGTGTACCCATGGCTCTATGGTTTATGCACATCTGAACTGTCAGCAGTTGTTTATTAGCAAAGAAACAATGCTTCAACAGATAACTTGAGCAGTTAATAGCTAAATTCAAGTTTTTATACCAAATGGAACTTTTTGTCTTAATTTGTACTTCCTTACTTGAAAACAATTGAAATCAGCCAACTATTGGAACGGACCAATAAAGACTCTCATCTGGTAGTCACAACTTGAATTGCATTTAAGGGTACAACAAAGTCAAGAAGGTGTATTTGTTAGACCTGCCTCTGTGCTGTGACATTTTTTATACATAGATTAAACCAGACTTGATAATGAACTTTCCTGCAAAGCTCTAGAAGTGTAACAAGTGCATGTCTTATGTTGTATGGCTCGCATTGGGCATAGCAAAAGCATAGCAACATTTAGTTAAGACTTTATCCAAGGTCAGCTAAACAATGAACTGGATGGTTGCTTGGAAATATTATTTAAAAAAATCAATATACAAAAAGATATGAAACAAAAATTATATTCTGTAAACATTGTAAATTTTCTAACAAATAACACTTTTGTTATTTCCAGTTTGGCAGTATTATTTTCTAAAAAGTCAGTTATTCTGAACTCTGTCTCCAAGTAGAAAATGTAGTCAAGTACCGTGAGATTATTTCTGCTAAATTTACCATTTCTGAAGATAGCCTATGTAAGCTATGTTACCAGTATGTTATATTCATATACATAGTGCTGGATCTTAGTAGATTTCATATCTGCTGGTGTTTATCAGAATAGCTATGGCGCTGCAGACTTCTTAAACACATGTATTACATGACACATATATACACATGTATTACATGACACATATATACACAAAGCATCATATACACCTTATAATAAACAAACAAGAAAATTATTAACAAAGAGGTAAAAATTAGTGTATAAAAATTCCATAAAATACTCTGACATAATATTAACAAAAATATTTATAAATAATTCATACTCAAAATATTGAGCATATTCATGTAAGGTTTGAACATGAGCAATATATAAGGAATTCTGAAGAATAATTATATTTCTTTATATACAGACAGAAATGGCATGCATCCATTTACATATCTAGTCGATACGGCCACATGACAAATTTGTCTACATATGCTTTATAAAAATGGAAGACTTTATACATATACAAAAAATGCTAGTAATCAGCAGAACGCAACAAATACAAGGACTTGACTTGTACAGTTTTTACTTGACAAAATATGACAATAAATGGCATGAAGAGTAATTGTTTTTCAACAGACAAAAATCTAAATGAAACAACTTGCAAAAGCTATGTTAAATAATTATAAAAGAAACCTTTAGAAATTTCTGTTAGTATTAAACAATAATTTTTGTCCGTAACAAATCAATAAAGCCATCTGTTTATATACCTTGGCAATTGCAACACAACATACTACATTGAAAACTAGTAATGCTGATTTAGAAAACAGAGTAAAAGCACTCTGCAACAGGTCAGATCTTTTTGAAGTTGCTCACTTCAGTAATAACCATAAAAATAGTTAAAGTTTGAATCGGATAAGCTTGACCGACCCCCAACACTTATATCTGTGGCCATGTAATCTACCATGTACCGGAGAACCTGCATAGGACATGGCAGCTAGCTCACCGAAATATAACAACATCAGGTGAATATGAATTATCAAACACTTGCAATTTGAAAATTGACTATTAACAGGTTTAAATCTAGACTTGACAACATGTGCTCGGGTAATATTTTCTCTCATCAAGATCGTAACCAACTTGTTTTATGTACCCTGTTGGTTTTTTAAAAGAAAGGTAGCTCTAACTGCACATTGTACCACTATACTTGAAACTGAACATAGTTAATACAATAAAACCATCTTTCCTGCAAAGAAAAGCAAACTACATGATTGTGTCTTTTCTTGTTTTACCACCTTTTTACTTGAAATACTTTCTTTTCTTTATGCATGCCATGCAAAAGTATAGGGTCAACATACCCTAAAATCTTGACAATAAACCAATCTAGAAAATAAGCTATTAACTTCTTGCAGTGGAAATGGACCTGAAAATTAGCTGGATTGGTTAATAATCTTCCAGTATTTTCTATAGGCAGAACAAGGGTAAAACTGTTATAAAGTAGAACATAGTTTATAATAAAATAAGCAATGCTGTGGGACAATTTTTGTACGTATTTTCTTGAAAACAACCGACTTTATTTAATGCGTGTGTCTCACAGTAACCTTAAAAGGCGGGGAGATCGTTGGGGCGCGCTTGTTTACATAACATAGCGGGTTTTTTTTGGATTGAAAAGTGCTTTTTTGTGTTAATAAAAAAGGGTTTCTTATGTTTATATAAAACCTTTTTTTAATTATATTTAAACTATTTAGCATAAAACTGTGATAAACACATTTACTGTTATAGTCACATTAAACTTAATTAAAATCAGAAAAAAATGTATTTAAAAGATAAAATTCTCAATGAAATTAAAATCCATAAAATTTGAACAGAAATAAAAAAATCCATTTTGTTCACTCCGCCCAATATCAGTATCAATTTACATAGCTCTTTTTATTTTCTTGTGCTGAAAAAAGTACTTCAAAATAAGCTGGACTGGAAAATAAGCCAACAAATCTTTATGAAAGATTAAATAAAGCAGTGGCTTATTATCAAAATTTTAGGGTAGCTAGATCTTGAAATAGAACCAGTCTTCATCAATGGCAAGTTGTTTAAACAAAATTATGCCCAAAAACTATGTAAAGAGAAAAGGTATCATTTACATAGTTTCGTGTAGTGGTCCTAAAATCTCATAAATAATGTCAATACCTTCCATATGTGAGCGTAGTATTATGCAGCATGTTGAGATGTTCAATATAACTGAACTTCTTAATATAAATAAATTATCCAAAGGGATTATCAATTCTAAATAATAACAATTAGCCTTCTTTACAACAATGTTTTGGCATCCATTCACCTCATTTTAGTTTTGTCACTGAAACTATTTGCACTTCATTTTATATATTTATTTATTTTATTTATTAAAGAGGCATACTCCACAACTTTCAGATAATTGTATATAACATTTGACAATAGATTGCTATCTGCTGGTTAATCAATCACATGGGCTGTTACACTGACACTGATAGATGAGTCAGTAACTTACTTCCTCTGGTAAGATACTTATTTCAGTTTATAAAACAAAAGATTACACAAATAAATTGGAAGCAGTTTTGAGGAATAAACAGATTTAGTAATTTTAATAGTCTATGGACAAAGGATACTTTTTGTACACAATTATCTGTTTGCTCCAGATGCAACTGTCCACATGACATATTACCAATCATGCTCAAACTAACTGCACAGTACACAAAACTATGATTATATCACTTGCACTAAACATACAAAAAATGCAATTTTTATCAATCAATCAGACTTCTAGCTATGAATAAAGCTAACACTCTCAGAACATTTTCCACATTATCATAGTTTTGATTTGTTTGCAGTTTTGAAATAGACACTGAACTTAAGAAAATAAGCTTCAATGATTACATTATATAAACTATGTAACACGGCACCTCTCACCATGACCATACTCCTTGTAACAATCATGACTCTTATCCCCCCCACCCCACACACACACCCCACACACTAACATTTTCTTTCCAAATAAATTTTCCATCTAAATAAAGACCAGCTCTACTCTCAAGCCTCTTAAGTGTCAACAGAAAATATGATCATGTATTCTAAAAATTAATGTACAGTATCAATAGTCTCCCCCTTATATGAAAAATGTCTGTTTTATTTAGCAAAGAGTTGTGTACTCACAGACAGGTATGAAACAGTTTCACTGTCACAAATTCTATTATTACTAAGGAAACAAGAAAATGGGATCTTGAAAATCTAATTCAAACTTGTGCATCCTTCTCAGATTCAATAAAAACAAAATTGAACATATAACTTTAAATGCATCATCTTACATGATATCAACAAACGTAATACTTTCAGACTCTCATTCCTATAACAGGTGAATATTGGGTGAAGGTTTTTACTTTTCCCATGTGCACAGTTTGTTATGAGTAAGGCACTAATAATTGAGTAAAGCACTACTTATCAAAATCACTACTAGATTTGGTTCAAGGCACTAAATGCAGTGAAAGCACCCTCAAAAATATTGCATAATCAAATCTATCAGTGGGGTGCAAAAACCCATTTCCCAACTAAAGAAAATAAATATGCATCTGAAAGTGATTTTATAATATCATGTTTCTGAAACCGAATAAGGCAAATATTTCTGTTTCTGGACTGCTATAAAGCGATTTAACATGTTCCAACTAAAGCAAATAAATATGCAATCTGAAAGTTTTGATTTCATAGTATTAAAAGCATCTGTCCTTCTATAAAGCAAATCTGACTCTTTGTTTTTGGGGGGGGGGGGGGGGGGGGGGGGGGGGGGGGGTGTTTTGGGATTTAAAGAAAAAAAAAAAAAAACATCCATAAAAAAAAAAAATAACATTTTTCAATAAGTATTAAAAGCAAATCTGACTATTTGTTTCAGCTTCCCTTGTCTATAAAGCAAGTTTGACCCTTTGTGTCTGACAATATTATTCTTTTCAAGGCTGATGTTGCCCCAGAGTTTCTATACAAATCACTTCTTGTGTTTTGCTGAGCTGCCTCAATGATACTTACTGACAAGAGTAACTACAGAATATAAGAAATAACCAACTGCAAACCAAACTTTTCCAATATAGTACGCCAATAGGTCTCTTGTTTTACTTCATGTTCCTTTCTGTACCATTTATCCATCAGACTGTCAATATGACTAAGATTCTCTGGCCTAAGCAGTATATTGGGAGCTTGTTTTCAGTATTTTTATCCATACCGAAAGTTGGAAGTCAGTTTTCATGACATATCAGAAGCCTGTTTCTCGTATTCTTGTCTTTGGATTAATTCTAGAATTCATATACAAGCTGACAAAGGTATTTGAGCACAGACTCTTGCAAACATGTTAGTTGCATTCTTCATAGATTTCTGAAAATGACAACAGAACATACTGATCATTCACAATGTCTTTATAATTTAAACTGTCAAAATACCATTAAGTAATATTACACTACTGTTTTTAAGTTAAAAGAGAGGTAAAAAAATACAGAAATGCATAGACGTTGTGCATGCTAACCCGACACAAAGACGTAACGGTCTGGACGTCATTTCATGTCATTTCCTTGACGTCATAATGGTCTTTTCCAGGTCAAAAGTACAAGTGGTTTCTGAATATCATTTACAAATATAAGAAAAACTAGACTTATCACTAAATGTGATTAATACCCCCTAAATACTACTTTATAAAATGAGTAAGTTTGTAGTAACAGAATACCTTGCAATAAAAACTAAAAATGAAATATTGTTCATGGCAATAACTCTGTAATTACTCAAGATTGAGTTATGGTTCTTGTGCACTGCACTTCCTTGTGCTTGACCATTATATGAAGTTGTATTGAATTCTAAACAGTAGTTCTCAAGTTATGCTCCGGACAAGGAAAAGTAACAAAGGGCAATAACTCTGTAATTAGTCAAGATGGAGTAATGGTTCTTGTGCACTGCACTTCCTCTCAATGTGCTTGACCATTATATGAAGTTGTATTGAATTCCAACCAGTAGTTTTCAAGTTATGCTCCGGACAAGGAAAAGTAACAAAAGGCAATAACTCTGTAATTAGCCAAGATGGAGTTATGGTTCTTGTGCACTGCACTTCCTCTCAATGTGCTTGACTATTATATGAAGTTGTATTGAATTCCAACCAGTAGCTTTCAAGTTATGCTCCGGACAAGGAAAAGTAACAAAGGGCAATAACTCTGTAATTAGTCAAGATGGAGTTATGGTTCTTGTGCACTGCACTTCCTCTCAATGTGCTTGACCTTTATATGAAGTTGTATTGAATTCCAACCAGTAGCTTTCAAGTTATGCTACGGACAAGGAAAAGTAACAAACGGCAATAACTCTTTAATTAGCCAAGATGGAGTTATGGTTCTGGTGCACTACGCTTCCTCTCAATGTGCTTGACCATTATATGAAGTTGTATTGAATTCCAACCAGTAGCTTTCAAGTTATGCTCCGGACAAGGAAAAGTAACAAAGGGCAATAACTCTTTAATTAGCCAAGATGGTGTTATGGTTCTTGCGCACTGCACTTCCTCTCAATGTGCTTGACCATTGTATGAAGTTGTATTGAATTCCAACTCATAGTTTTTAAGTTATGCTCCGGAGAAGGAAAATGCAACGCACCGACCACCCAACCGACCAGCGGACCGACCAATTCGGTTTTGGGGGTATAAATAGACTTTCATGTTACATCTTACGCAATGTTATATTCAGGTATTTCGTTGCTTTTTGCATCCTGTGTCACATCTTGTATAAAATATAAACCCCAAAATTATACCACATTATTTTATGTTTTTCGGTGGTTTATAGAAATATAACGGTGAATTATATTCCGATAAACTCACTGTCCACACAGTAAAAATTATCAAAATATGTTATCCGGATTAATGTCAAATAGTATACCGAGCGTAATGAATGCCGGAAACCATATTACAATGACATTTCCCGTGATTTTCGACATTTTATTGAAATAAACTCAACAAAAGTAGAGTTTGAGACATAAAATAAACAGAAAAATTGTTAATATCGAGGTCATATCACGATAATTTCACTCGTGAACATCAAAAATAGTTATTTTAAAATATCACTTTTGGTACCCACTCAGTGAAATTATATCGTAAACTTACATTGAAACCAACAATTATTCTCTATGGAATCAGGCATTTATTATGAACAAATTAATATATAACTTTATGCATTTATGTTTTTAAAATAACACCATTTAAGCTGATACTTTACGACAGGTAGTGTATTTTACCTTGTGCCGGGTAAGCATGTGTGATGTCATAATTATAATCCACTTAAATTACTAAAAAAAAACCAAGCTATGCTGTGCAGTTATAGAAACCAGTATCCAGACTTTTGCAGTATTTGACTACACAAGAAAGAGTGATAAAGACAATGTGGCCAACTGCTGACAATAAGGCCCAATACTGACAGCGTATCATACTGACAACCTAGTTGAACACTGACAACCTTGCACAATACTGACAACCTCGCAAAATACTGACAACCTCGCATAATACTGACAACCTTGCACAATACTGACAACCTTGCACAATACTGACAACCTCACATAATACTGACAACCTAGTTCAATACTGATTACTGACAACCTAGTCCAATACTGACAACCTGGCATAATACTAACAACCTGGCATAATACTGACAACCTTGTTCAATACTGATAACCTGGAATAACAATGACAACCTAGTTCAATACTGTTAATCTGGCCAATACTGTTAATTCGGACCAATACTGTTAACTTAGCCAACTAGTTTTAGTTTGGCCAAATACTGATTACCTGCCCTGATACTGTTAACCTGGCCATATGCTGTTAATCTAGCCCAAAGACTGGTTTCTGCACTGTATAGCTCAAAGACTGGTTTCTGCACAGTATAGCTCAAAGATTGGTTTCTGCACAGTATAGCTCAATGACTGTTTCTGCACAGTATAGCTCAATGACTATTAATTTGGCCAAAAGACTGGTTTCTGCACAGTGTAGCTCAAAGACTGGTTTCTGCACAGTATAGCTCAATGACTGGTGCTCAATGACTGGTTTCTGCACAGTTTAGCTTAATGAATGGTTTCTGCACAGTATAGCTCAAAGACTGGTTTCTGCACAGTATAGCTCAATGAATATTAACAAGTAATGACTGACCATCCTCCACAGGATCTTCATCTCCATCAACAGCTTCATATGTTTCTTGGTCCCTACAAAAACAAACACATTTCTTACATTGCCTGAGTAAGGGGACAGGGTACATGAGACAAAAGTGCAACATAGACTCTGATAAATGCTAAAATGCTTCCAAAGCTTTCACTCAAGCCCTTTATAGCTACAGGCTTTTCTCTATATTTTATATATCTTTGTTGTTTTTTTTGGTTTGTTTTTTTTTACCTTGAGGCCAGTTTGTTAACATAACTCCCTTGAAAGAAAGCTAAAGTTAAGGATATTGTAACAAATTTATCCATATGCATAAGTCTGACCTGTGAAATATTTCTCTCAATGGTATACTCTACAGAAATAACTATTAAGTCTACTAAACCAAACTGTCTACTATTGTTATAATTATCTTGATATCAGAAGTAATGTACAGTCCCTATATTTCCTAGGCAACAGGACTGTGTTTTCAATCACACACTCTCATAACACAGAACAAAATATGACATTCTGCATTAAGTTTTCACTTTGCAAAAAAAATCTTTCTTGCATGAAACCATATACATGTACATGTATTACTTGAGCATAAAGAAGTGAAGCAATTTGACCACAATAAATGACTTACTGTTCTAATGATGCAGCAGACGAGCTGGATTTTTGTACACCAGTTCCTTTCATAAACTGAAATTTGATAGCACATCCATATAGATCATATAATAATTCAAGTTAATTCTATAACAGCTCACACTTTGCCAGTGACAGAGACGACTTTCTTTGCCATAAATACAGACCATGATAAACTTCTAATTTACAGTACACTAATTTACATGTCATTAAGGCCACTACTTTTTTTATTTTTTGGTTTACAAGAATTTTTTTGAAAAGTCCCCATCGGCCGGTCGAAAAAAAAAGACTGTATAAGACATTCCATCACCCAAAAAAGCAAACAACTAAATTTAATGTCATCTGAAACTTTGACAGCTTTGATGTGTGCCGCTATGGCATGTGATTTGCACAATTATTCCCAAAACCTTTGTTCTCAACTGAGAGGTTGTATATGCTTGATAGTGGGTCCAGGGTGTTACGATGTTTTAGGTCCAAAGTTCGAGAACGGAGAAATACCGCGTAACTTCGCGGGAGTAAAATCACAGCACTTCAAGTGGGTTTACAGAAAATTAAATTTAAATTGATCATAATAAATTTAAATTGATTATATGCGGTAGAAATTTGTATATTAACACATAAATTGTCTGTGTGTTAGAAACAAATCAAATCACCCAAATAAAACTTACTCATATCATTATCTATTCCAAACTTGTATTTTTATAATCCAAAATGATCAGACTATCATCTTGAGCTACTTGTACATGTCTCGAACTATCAAAAATGTATCGGTCTTTTAAATGCCACGTGCTTTCACTAAGATGAAACGTCGGCACGCCTTCTTTGATATTTTATAAATATACATGAATCCTGATAAATATTATAGGTTGTGATAAAAATAACTTCTACTTTTGAAACAATTATATTAAACAACACACAATACGCTTTGATACTCGTAGCGGCACGGATCTATAGTTTCACGATAGCGGAGATACATCAGCGGCGATGTTTTTGTGATGTAAAATTATACCAAGACTAGTAGTTTGTTTACGCTTTTCTAAACAAGACAAAAAAGGTATTTTTTGGATCGATTGAATTTATTCAATCGTATCCAAAGTTAACAGAGTATATCAGACCCTTACAGCCGAATTCTTAACACAAATTTTTGTCGAATACAACCGAAAAGTAGTTCTATATTACTGTCCTCTGTTTTAAAAATTATATAGTAACATATCTAAATAATATCAAAACATTACATAATAGCATATTATATTGTTGTTTTTCTTATAATTTGTAACTTAAATCAACGAGGTATCTGTTCTGTATAGAACTATTTTCCTACGCGGTTTTTATCGTCAGACCGGTGTGACATGAGAAATGTAAGACCCGTGAAATACGTATCGCTACACCGGATACACTAAATTCAGTGTTTCTGCGAAAGCGCGTTTTCTGCGGTTTTGACGCACTCAATTTGTCAATGACGCAACAGAAATAGCCAAGAGCATCTTCTATGACGCAATTAAAATGTGTATGATCAAATTACTACAAAAACAACAATTCAAAATTGTTGATAAAATACGCTTCCGGTATGGGATATGTCTAATTTTGACCCTATTGCGTCGTCATTGTCGTCTGATTTCGGATCGACCCGCATTTTGTACCATTGTATTTTTGTGTGTGTTGCTTCCTATGATACCTTCATCATAGATCGTAGACGCACAACAAGAGATGGTCGACGAACCTTAATAGGGGAAACAAAAACGTCTTGCTGAGTGATTTTAATGATCATTTTGTAGTCATTTCGATCAGACTGTCACTATTGAAAGGGGTTTAAGTGTGCCAAATAATATCCAAGTTTAATGTCTATGGTTGAATGCACTTATGAAAAATTCGCTTTGTGGACAAATTTGACTTTTGAGATGCAGTGACAAAATGGAAAGCATCCAAAGAGAAACACCTGTTGTCTTGCCAACCCTTTGATTACCTACCAATCTACCTATCACATGAAGTTTTATAGAAGTAAACTGAATAAAACTTCTTTAACACATAGTCATGCCTTTTATTTTTTTACAATAAAGGGTATGACCCTCAGAGTTTCTAGATGGCCCCCAAATCATGATACAGGGAATTGGCACCCAGGGTCTTCCTCCTCCATGAAAGCCAGAAGTTGCAATATGACCTTACCTGTTGGGTGGGACGTTAAATCCGAATTAATTGGCACAATACAATCAACCTTATGGGCATATCTCATAACTTTTAAATGACATTTAAAGTTTTTCAAACCATAAATTTTCAGATCAGTTTTGTCAAAATCCATTTCTCAGTTACGATTCACAGCTTAATACTTCATAGGGTAGTTGAACATAGTCACTGAATGACATAAGGTAAGCACATGGGTTGCTATCTCAAAAGTAAAGTTTACACAAATGGTGAAAGGTCAAAATTTGTGGACAGTTGTGTCTCTAGTTTATAACTTTACTCCTGCAAGGGTTGTCCTGATATTCACACATGTATGTGTACAGTCTATGTTGTCCTGATATTTACACATGTATGTGTGCAGACTGTGTTGTTCAGAGACAATCAATCCTCCAGCACTTTCAGTCCTTTGATTTTAGTATCCCAGTAAAAATTCATCAGGAAAAATAAAAAGTCGAAATCGTATTTTTATTTTTTTTCCATTTAGCAGAAAATACATTCGCCGGTTTTGTAAGCCAAGAAATATAAAAGTAGTGGCCTAATACAAATTAAAAATTCTCATTTATGTTCAACTTTATTTCAAGACTAACAAATACTTTTAGTATTATTACTGGCAGCAATTCCACAGTTAGTAACCTATTACCATTTTTATCATGATAATGATTGCTCTTATAAAGGTAAGAGTAACCGGAGGGAAAATCAGACACGTAAGGTTTTCCAAACACAATCAAAGTTTGTGTATAATTACTCCAATACAAATGTAAGAAGCATATCCTCAATGGGTATTGGCAGTTAGATCAGTGTCCCCTTCCGTGAAATACACCTAACCTAAAAGGCACTAATGGCCAGCACTGAGTATAAAATATCTGTACAAATGATATTTTTTATTAGAAATAGCATAGTTCAGTGAACCCCAGTAACCTTTCTCTGCATGAAGATGATCATGCTGAGGTTCATCATACAGAAAAATTTAGTTTTCAAAAAACGTTATTCCCATGGTATTTCTATGCAGTGACCTTTAAAACTGCAATAAATGTATCTCTTTTTAAATACAACCCCATGATTAACTCTACTGTGTACACTTGCACGGAAGAGAGGTGGTCGAAACATGTAGCTGTTGAATAAAAACCAGGTTATTTAAACCCATTTTTGATGTCTGAAGAGCCCCAAATTATCTGATACACCCTAGGGTTTGCTTCCATGTGTAAAAAGATCTGATTGGTCAACATTCTCGCTAGTGAAACTGATTTCTTGAGTATATTTCATTGATGACTAGTTTACTCATTGACATCAATCAGGAGATAGATATCCTCGATTGTAAAGCTGCATGGAACAGCTGACACTGGAGACCAAACGTGTCGGATCTACCCCATATCACTCTAACAAGTATAGAAATATAGTTCAAAGCAATAATCAATCCACCAACAGTCTGAATATAACCTACACTACACAATGAAAAGCTGAACCAATATTTAGTTACAAACTTATGGTTATTCTATTTGTTTAATTATGTAACTATAATAAGTGATAGACATAGACCCTTCAACAAATGAACTAGCGAAAGTTTATCCTTCTATTGTACTTTTCAGTATCTCAAGGAATCCAGAATTATAAGTTCTATACGAGTGACATAAATATAGAAACAGTAAACGGTATTTACTTATTATATAATTTAACTATACAGTTTGACTTCCTTACAGAAATTCAACAGTCACAGGAATTCAAATATTTCCAAATAATTTTTGCCCATCATTTCATTTATTATAAGATGTATTCTAACAAACGCTGTCACTGTAACTGGTATATGCATCAAAGTAAGAACTTAAGGCCGTACTATAACCTTGATCTTTACACAGAACTCCTGACTGTTGTTTTTTCCATAATGCTTACAAATCTGTGAAGTTTGATTGAAATCCCATAAAAAGTAACAAAGTTATGGCCAAGGTAGGGTCTGAACTAAGAAACCAGTGTGACCTTAATATTTGAATTAAGAACCTGTGTGTTACAGGTCACATACCTTCTGATAAATTTCCTCTTAAATTCCAATTAATTCTGCTTGAAATCCCTTAAAGAGTAACTGAGTATGAGTGAAACATTGCCTGAATGCTTTTAAAGGGCAGTATAATAACTATATGCCTTCATTTTGGGGCATACAATTAATTCTATATTGACCTACATAACTTCGGTTGAAACTGGACAGGGCTAAATATCCAGAACTCCGACTGAGGTGCACTAAAATAAGTAATTTCTACACTTTTGTTGCATTAGATGGCATATTGTACTGTCAACCATCTTGTAAGTTAGAAGCTAGCTGTTCATGCTACAGAGAATGTTTATTCAACATTTCATTAAATCCCTAATCCTATGTTAGGATATCTTTATTCCATTTATATATGGGCATCCTCATCTTTCTAGGGATTAACATTTAATTAAACAAGAGCTGTCCATAAGACAGCACGCTCGACTATTGTGGGTGTTTGCTAATAAAACAAAACTTTTATCAGGTAATAGCAAAACAAAATTCTGCTAACTATTAAGTATAAACTAGGAAAGTTGAATCATAAAAAAGTCAAAATCTATAACTATAGATTTAATTTTTGGTAAATTAATTGTTTGATACAAAATTTACCCTGAACACTATTGCAAGGTTTACACTGTCCTGTGACTTTGGAACATGGTGGGGGTAAGAGTGAGGTTGGGTGCGCACCATAAACCGGTTTAAGCTCCCCAGTGGTGTTTTTGCCACTGACGGGTTCCGGGGGGGGGCCCACTGTGTTCCGTTAATTGTTCGTTTGTCCTCGTGTGTTTGCTTTGTATGCTTGTGTGTGTTGGTAGTGTATGTTTGTGTGTGTACATGATTGTGTGTGTTGTGTGTGTGTGTGTGCGTGTGTGTGTGTGTGTGTTGGTGGTGTGCACTTCTGGGTGCTGTGGGGCTCGTTTTGGGAGGCTGCGTTTTTGGTACGTGGCATTCCCTGTTTGATATTATTTTTGTTTTGATATAACTACCATAAGTGGTTACTGTGATATGTGCATGATAGTACCTTGCATGCAAAACTTTAACCAAATTTTCAAAGGCAAACAAGGGCCATAATTAGTACTAAATTTATACAAGAGTTATCTGACTTGACTGTGTGACACCCCTAGAGACATTAACGAAGTTTCAAGTCAATATCACAAGTGGTTACTGAGATATGTGCATGATAGTACCTAGCAGGCAAAACTTTAACCAAATTTTCAAAAAGTCAAACAAGGGCCATAATTTGTACTAAATTTTTTCAAGAGTAATCTGCCTTGATTGTATGACACCCCTAAAGACATGAACAAAGTTTCAAGTCAATATCATAAGTGGTTACTGAGATATGTGCATGATAGTACCTAGCCGGCAAAACTTTAACCAAATTTTCAAAAAGTCAAACAAGGGCCATAATTTGTAACCAAATAAATTTTTCAAGAGTTATCTGCCTTGATTGTAGACACCCCTAAAGACATGAACAAAGTTTCAAGTCAATATCATAAGTGGTTACTGAGATATGGCATGATAGTACCTAGCAGGCAAAACTTTAACCAAATTTTCAAAGTCAAACAAGGGCCATAATTTGTACTAAATTTTTTCAAAGAGTTATATGCCTTGATTGTATGACACCCCTAAAGACATGAACAAAGTTTCAAGTCAATATTATAAGTGGTTACTGAGATATGTGCATGATAGTACCTAGCAGGCAAAACTTTAACCAAATTTTCAAAAAGTCAAACAAGGGCCATAACTTGTACTAAATTTTTTCAAGAGTTATCTGCCTTGATTGTATGACACCCCTAAAGACATGAACAAAGTTTCAAGTCAATATCATAAGTGGTTACTGAGATATGTGCATAATAGTACCTAGCAGGCAAAACTTTAACCAAAAAGCAACGCCGACGCCGACGCCGACACACAAGTGACTGTAATAGCTCTCCATATTCTCCGAATAGTCGAGCTAAAAACTGGATGTTAACAACAGGTGATGCTTGAAAAATTTCAACATTTACCGTAGTTACAGGAATCTAACATTCCATTAATTTGAATTTTAATGTCTTTTTCAAGAACACTTCAAGGAACAATACTGCCAGTAAAACCCAATACTAAACTGTTGTACTGGAAGTTGTTAACAGCTTTATAATTTGAGGCAATGAGCAAGATTATTTGCAAGCCTAAGTGGGGTCAAATGTAAAAAGTCTCAAGACTCATTTTCTCCTGTTTTAGGCAAGCTAACATAAATACATCTGTTGTATTTTTATTACTTTTATGTATGCAACAAAAAGGGTCAACTTTTGCAAAATACAAACTGTTGGCATAAAAAAAAGATTAAAGAGAAGAAGGGTTCAAATACATTCATGTCACCAGAGAAGGCAAGACTTAGTGTAAAAGCAGGAAAAGTGCTATATATATAGATGGAGGGAAGCTGCTGTCACACAACTAACAAGGTCCATGCTTCTGCACCACTCTCTGTATACAGTCATTATAATGTGATAGGTATAAAGATCACAGGTCAAATCAAGGAGTATTCTTAGTGAAACAAGAAGTCCATGATGACTACATTACCCACCTATGTTCATCTCCAGCCCAGGGACAACCTTCACTCCCACTCAATCTTTACATTTTGATATAAAAATCTTATACTCTAACGCACAATACCTACTAGACAGACAGCATTGTGTCATTCTATTCTGGCTTTAAACGGAACACACAACAGGCTCAACAACAGGCTCAACACTACTATGCATGTAAACTTGAAGCTGTGCTCACATGGTCTTTTAGACCAAAATACAGAGATACCTGATTTCAGCTATATCTCCAGTATGAACAGTCAAGAATAAGACTGTGAGGCGTGAACAATCTGGTAAAGTGTCACGTACACACTATCATCCTGGACAGAGGGGTCAAATATCAAAATTACACCAACACTTACCTTATTTCTCATAGAAACAAGAGTAGTTCTGTGCAGTTCTTTTTCCTACTTGATATTTGAAACAGCTGTAACTTTAACATATAAATGATAGAAGCTGTAAATAGTGGTGTAATATACCACGGTGAGCTACAAATAACCCACTACCACCATCTAAAACTATATCATTTCCCAAAGGTTATGTCTTTCCTGGCTAAACAGAACATGCACAGTTACGTCTACATAGATTACTGTTTTCTTTAAATATTCTGTTAAGAGCATTTAAAACTGGCCATATATATATGTGATTATTTATAAATATTATGTAAGTACATGTTATCTAAAACAATGTATTGTATATCATTTTACAGTAGGTAACAGTGTTCTTATTTCACTATAATGATGCAACATTAAAACAAGATGGCTATGATAGCTCCATAGCGCTCACTAGAGTTCCATTGCAGGTTTTCTATATACACAACATCTCTTGAGCAATGTACGTAAAGGGTATCAATCTATGAATTCTAATTCTATGAATTATTTTCTAAACATGATCAATGGTTTCTGTCCCTAAGGGATCATATTTTTACTTTTTCCAAAGCAATACAACCTTTGCAATCTTGGTAGAGAGTCCTGTGAAATTATTTTGAAATACATCTCAGGGTGGGACCAATTTTTACCCAAGTAGCATAATTTGAAAACAATTTGGTAGAAAACCACCAGACAATGCTACATATCAAATACTGAAGTTCAATATGCAAGTTCCTGGCCATATGGTTTTGGAGAAAACATTCTTTCAAGTTTTTATGAATGCCATGGTAACCAGACTCCTGCATAGAATTTGATTCTTTAAAATAAATCATAGAAAACTACTCAAGGAAAATTTGTGTGAAGTTTAATTGAAGTTGGCCCAGTGGTTTAGGAGATGTTGTTTGACGCAAAATGTTGACAACACATGATGCAGGACACAGGGTGATCACAATAACTAACCATGAACACAAGTGCTGAGGTGTGCCAAAAAAGTAATGACTGTAGTGACACTGTCCATCCGTTGGTCTTATTTCAAACTGCTTGTCCATCTCTGGATACTTCAGAGAAATTCTTACAGACACTTCAGAGAAAGTTTTACATGTAAGAAAGAGAATGTCTTATACATTAGGGAAAGAAATTTGAAGTAGAGCAAAAAATGATAATGAAATCTAACTGCATAATAAGGCTCTTTTAGGAATGTGGGAAATACCAAGCAGAAACTTAACATGCAAATGCAATCAACAAAGTTCCAAAACTCATAATAAATCCTCAGGCAAGTCATTTTCTTGTGGGCAAGGGTGAATAACTGTAGTTTCTCATACAGAGTAACCAAACCTGGATGATGCAGAAACATTGACTATATTAGCCTGAAAGCAGCTTACATTGAGTATATTACTGGTGTCTACCTCTATGTTCTTCTCATCACAGTAACCAACTGAAAAATATGAACAACAAATTACACTAACCATACAATAACATAATCAGAATGTAAGACATAATTACGCACCTTCACCCCAGTCCAAAATGAACTCCCCAAGTCAACGTGAAATTGAAATCAACTTTATACAAATCTTACTGTCTTGTAGAATTTCTACACTTCTTCCTCTTTATAAATTAACAAAGGGGAGGATCTTAAATACCTTCAACACAATACCCAGCTTTAATGACAACATTTCTTACAAAAGCTTTAAATAACATACAGTTATGTTGACTTGATACTGCTATACAGTACAGGCCTGGAGGATTATGCAACAAACGCGAAGTGTGGAGTGAGTAGAAAAAACGTGACTTCGAGTAACTCGGAGAAAAAAAGAAAATGACTCCATTCCATGGAGACACTTCGAGGTCGATTGGAGTGAAAATTCAATCGTGGGACTTCCCGTTTCTCTGAGTATTTTGGAGTGACTTCGCTTGAAAATATTTATTAATTAAAATATTGGTAAAACACACCTGTAAAAGCAAGCTGTTGAATTTAGATCCATTGAATCACAAAGGTTGAATCAGACATCGCCACCGACGTTTTTCGTTGATAATTGCCGCTACTGTTTGCAGTGTATGTTGTTTTTGTTTGTTGTTTCAAAAAGCATCGAGTTATTTTTATACCCCCGCACAACAAAGTTGTAAGGGGGGTATACTGGAATCAGCTTGTCCGTCCGGCCGTCCGGCTGTCCGGCCGTCCGGCGTCCGTCGGTTTTTTTTTGTCCGCCCAATAACTTAAGATTCCTTTGACCCACAGTCTTCATATTTGGCATGGAGGTTAGTCATGATTAGTAGAAGACCCCTATCCATTTTGAGGTCACCAGGTCAAAGGTCAAGGTCACAGGGGCCTTGACTTCAAAAAGCTTGTCCGCCCAATAACTTAAGATTCCTTTGACCCACAGTCTTCATATTTGGCATGGAGGTTAGTCCTGTTAGTAGAAGACCCCTATCCATTTTGAGGTCACCAGGTCAAAGGTCAAGGTCACAGGGGCCTTGACTTCAAAAAGGCTTGTCCGCCCAATAACTTAAGATTCCTTTGACCCACAGTCTTCATATTTGGCATGGAGGTTAGTCCTGATTAGTAGATGACCCCTATCCATTTTGAGGTCACCAGGTCAAAGGTCAAGGTCACAGGGGCCTTGACTTCAAAAAAGCTTGTCCGCCAATAACTTAAGATTCCTTTGACCCACAGTCTTCATATTTGGCATGGAGGTTAGTCATGATTAGTAGATGACCCCTATCCATTTTGAGGTCACCAGGTCAAAGGTCACAGGGGCCTTGACTTCAAAAAGCTAGTTTCATTCAAAGATCAATTGTGAGTATTAACATTTCATTCTCCATCTACATTTTCCATTTTCACATTTGAAGCATATAATTATGTTCTCATATATTAATTATAAAACACCCCCAGGTAAAGCTGCATGAAGGAGGGTGGGAGTATTTAAGTCATGCAGTTTCAGTTTTAGGTCAGTAGGTCAAAGGTTAAGGTCACTTAGATCTTTGCCACTAAAAACATGTAGAATGCATAACTAAGCAATGCATAGGCTTACTACCCTCAGATATAACAGGAAGGTTCTCCTTGAGCTCTAAATGGCCACTGTTGATTCTGACAAAGCGGTAAGCGGGGGTATTCAAGCCATGACAATGGCAGTTCTAGTTTTGTCAGAACCTAAAATATTTATCACCTTTATTTTGATTTAGAATATTTATTTCCCATAAAAATCCGATGTAATTGGTCTCTTAGCATTGTCACTCGCGATTGGTGTGAAAAATATGGCCTGTCGTACTAATTCAGTCAATTTTGAATTTGTTTGCAAATCCAAGCTGTGTGACACCTCTGAGTTGTGAATGCACAAAGTATTTATCAATTAAAATTCCCAATTGTTCTGTATTTAAATCAAAATGTCCTGTTGTAAAGAAAATCGCGGTGTTCCAGCGTGTCCGGTTTTTTTTTGTCATTGTTTCATCAACTATCAAAGCCAACGCTTTTCCAGCGACAATTTTCTAGAATTATTCTAATGAATAACCTTTGCCGAAATATTTTTTTACTTCAACCTCTTTTATACACAGAGATAAAGCTGCAGGTGTTAAGAGATCAAAGAACAAACGCCGACGCACATTGTACATGTGGGTTTTGTTTGATCTTAGTGAAGCACGCGGCATCATACAGACCGAGATATTTGACAGTTTGAGACATGAAAAAGTAATTATAGACAATAGTCTGATAATTTTGGATTATAGAAATAATAGTTTGGAACAAATAATGATATGAGTAAGTTATTTTTGGTGATAAAATATATTGAACACACTATATAAATGTACATCGGTCGGCAAATATCTTTGAATGTAATATGCATACAACTCAAAAACATTTCATGTATAGAAGTTCATTAACATTAATTTCTACCGGATATGATATATTTAATTTTTATGTCCCGTAAACCCGTTCATTTACCTGTAAAATCACTCAAAGTGCCGCAATTTTACTCCTGCGAAGTGACGCGATATTTCTCCACACGCGAAGTCACTTTAGGCACTCCAAGCTCACTCGAAGTCACGCTATTTGTCTCCGAGTTACTCACGCAAAGTGTGGAGTGAAAAACTCCACACTTCACGTTTTTTGCATAATCCTCCAGGCCTGTACTGTATGTATAACAGCTAATAATGTCAAATTACCAAATCTGCCAATTATTACAATATGGCAATGAAATCAATAATTTAAAATATTTTTGCCATGATTACCAGTAGTTATTCCGTAAAAGTCTTAATAGGAGCCTGATCCCCACCCCAGTCCCCATCCTACACCCACTTCACTCCTTATTCACATGTACAGGAGATTTGTGTTTGATGTAAGTTTTCTCTATCTGCTACATTTTCTTTTTACACTGACTGTCCCTGATCTTCAAAGCATGGTAAATGACTAATTGTGATACAGATGTATCTTACATAAAACATTGAAAGACCTACAACTATTTTGTTCTGATTCCCAACAATTCATGCAAAAAAAATATGTGTAAACATTTTGGAAAAACTTTCTCTAAATACACGCCTTCCCTACTTCCACATTCCTCTTTGGGGACAAGTTATATTCCCACTGGCTTCTATTAACACTTTTATGGCACTTCAGATCACAAGGTTTTGTCAGGTGTAAGTCATGACTTGGTGCAGTGTTAATTACAAACTTCAATAAATTGAAATCACCAAAAAATAAATTTCTGTTAAAAAACTTTTATCACAGGAGATTGAAATCCTATATGTATATTAGTCAATGCTTGAAATCCTTGTAAAATACACACAAGTTTAAACACAAGGAATGCAATGTCGGCCCTACCCACCCACTTGCAAGATACTGAAAATACGGTTATTCATGGATATATATTGGTTGTTCCAGTTAAGGACACTAAAATTTACCATATGCAATCATAAAACTTGCTGGTCCTGCACAGATCTGAAGAATATAGATGTATGTTGTTAGTGGGTAGGTAGTGACGACGTTTCATTTCTGGTGTTGATACATATGTATGTAAAGGATAGATCTATCTTTTGGACTAGGGAATTTAAAGAATTGCTTCACAATTTCAAGTTCCTGTGGTTTTATCTTCAAGAAGACTCAAAACAATAAAACGTTCACATCTTACCTTACACTTCTACTGTGAGCATGAAAACACGAGATAAAAATAAACCAGGAAAAAATTATGACATGGAAATTAACCGTAAAAAAATCAAGCAGCAATTTCATGCTAAAATATTGTTATCAAAAAATGTACTCTTACAAGTAAATATGGTAGGATGATCAGGACAAAGCATCTGCTATAGTAAATATTACTATTACATCGCAGAGATGCTAGACACTTTAGAATGGCTCTTTTGCTGTATGCCTCATGCAGTAGCAGTATCTGCACACAATTTTTATAGGATGTTTGGGAAGTATTTATTCATTAGCAATCTGGCAAGAATAGTTTTTTATATACCGGTGAAAGAAATAAAAGTGTTATTTTCTGAAATCAGAATGAACTATAGAGAGTATTTCTGTTGAGTGAGACTCAAACTGCAGACAACTGGATCAGAATTATCTGAAACAACTTTTAACTCCTGGCAGTATGTTCACTTTTGTTTTCAAATTCTTTTAAGCACAGACATTTAACTTAGCACGAATATAAAGTTTTAAAAAATATACAGAAACTATCTAACTACTGAAAAACAGGAACAGGAAGTTCACAGCATACACAATCATTTATTACAAACTCATAAATGGTTACATACTTTCACTCAAACTACAAGCGACATAACTACAGTCTATGGGCAAGAAAACTTTCAGGTCATTTTCTTGACTATGGCTGCAGTCTGAGCAAAGGTTAACATTGAACACAATCCAACTCATTATTCAGCCATACGCGATATACTGGCTTGTAATTGTATTATATTAAGCACAACTCAAGAACACCAAACTGCATTATAAGCTTATACTGTTATTCACACTAAATTTCCATCCTACTAACTCAAATATTTATTAATATTATAGCAACAAATCATTTTTCCTTTGCTGCATACACCTCCTATTGTATTTGCGCCCAATCCGTTTTCCATATTTTAGTTTTTAACTAATAAACAGAATTTTAGCAGCACTTTCAATACTAAATGTGACCCTGAAATGGACATTTTTGGGGGGTATAAAGTTGATTGGACAGATATATTATAGATAGACAAATTCAGCCTCCCATTTTGTGGGAACATAACAATAAACTGATGGTATGCAAAGTTGGCAAAAAAAGGGAAAATGATTAAAATTGTAGAAAGTCATATGAAAATTATGAAGACTTTTATCGATTTGCATAAACTTTATGTTATTAGTATTAAAGTAAAATTTGATGAGGAGGCGAATCATGAGCAGAAGGTAGTTCCTTGATGGTATCATCAGGTCAAAGATTAAGGTCAAAGTGATCTTGATGAAACGAAATGACAAGGTTTTCAAAAAAAATCTATTTGGTACTTTCTTGTTGACACTTTCCTGTACCTAGCAGGCAGATTGTTGTGTGCACTTAATAGCAGTGGTATTCTCCAATGTCCTCTAAATCTTAGCTCATTTGCATATGTCAAACAGCTATAATCATGCTTCATTTAACTGCACTCCTACACTAAGAGAACATGATAATATAGTGGTTTATATGTAAATAAGCAAACGATGTACAGAATATCTTACTAACTATGATGGAAGTACACATATTTGAAAAATTGTCCTCATAAAAAAATCTGACAGACACTAGTAAAATGAAAATTCAACAATTACAAAGTTCAAGGTTACACTGATGTCATACAATTATGTATAACACTTGCCAATAAAGAATGCTTGCATATTTTGGCCTACCTATTGCAAATAAATACTGGTATGATGGACATTATTAAGAGGAGGTTAAGGTGTTCAAGTATACACTGAATGTATCAGTGCTTTTTTACTTTGTAGAAGAGGATGGGGAAGGGGAAAACAGTAAAATTCTTCATAATACTTCATCAAACCTTGCAAAGTGAAACTAGACTTTCTAGAGACTCTGACAGATTATAATCATAAGGTATGCTTAAGGTTTTGTATAACAGTGCTGAAAGAAATAGTTACTCATTTCCAAGGGACTGTAAGGTCCATGGGAGGTCTCCTTATCTGAAACAGTATGCCACCATTTATAGTTATGGCAAGTTTCAATTATTCCATCATAGTACCAAATGTTAAAGGTCCATTACTAACACCAAATCGAACTTTTTTTTAAATCTTGAATCTTAATGGGCATCTTCTCAGAGGGAAATATACAACATACTGCATTGAATGTGACCATATTGTGTTGAAAATTTGAGTTTAACAAAAGAATTAATTATATTTTGTATTTTCAAAAACAAAAGAAGGTTTTTCCGTTTTAAAATATCTTTGTAATTTTCCAGAAATCTCATACAGAGAGGCTGTAAATAGGTTGTACATGAAAAAGCATGCCTATTTTTAATTACAATTGAGGAACTTTACTTCCAATGATGTGCAAAGTATATGTCTGACTGTTTACAACATTCTACAAAGTGAAAGTAGGACAAAAAGACCACCCAGGTCAATCTAAGGAAATACACAAACATTCACTCTTTTTTCTGCAGCAGTTTTTCAAATAGGGAAATACTCCACGGCTATTGTAAAGTTTTAGAAGCTAGTTTCAAACTGCATTTCCCTGTTACAATTCCAGATTTAAAAGAAAATTTAATTTGGTGTTAGTAATGGACCTTTAAATGTCTGAAAAAAAAAGTCTTTGTACAAACAAAAAACTTTTGTTAAACTAGAGTTCAACATGTTTTCCTCACAAAAGGAAACAAATCTGTTTTACAACAAAACTTACAATTAAAAGCTGTAATTTCTAATTATTTATTACAATTTTAAGAAAAATTCAAAACTTAAATTCACATCTCCCAACAGTTGGTGATGTACAAAGGGTTGTGCAATTAGCCTTCAATACATCAGTGATATACCAGCTATAATCAGGTAAACTTATGCCTTACCTTTCTGTGAACTTAAAACACGCACAAGCCATTTGCCAGAAGGATTGTCTACCATACGAATAATGTCTACCTCATCGCCCTCAGTAACAGCTAATTCACCAGTCTTCTCCTTGCCTTTAGCATTGCTCTTAACCTTCCCTTTCCCCACAGATGTTGTCAGTACTTGTGGAGTTACCTTAGAAACAAACAAGTAGATTTCAACATGACAATCACAGGTAACATCTTAGCTTTACTAGACCCTAGATATGCTGTACAAATTTCTTACATTTGGGCATGCCAGTTGAGCCAAAGTAGATCAGAAATGAGCAGTATCAGTTTAGCATTAATCTTTAAAGACAATTCAGGTTAAGTTTGTCTGGAATGATGTTTATCATGCTACCTTATGGCCAAGCACAGTTAACTAATACCATGTTTATGATCCTACCTAATGGCCAATCACTGTTAACTAATACCATGTTTATGATCCTACCTTATGGCCAATCACTGTTAACTAATACCATGTTTATGATCCTACCTTATGGCCAAGCACAGTTAACTAATACCATGTTTATGATCCTACCTTATGGCCAAGCACTGTTAACTAATACCATGTTTATGATCCTACCTTATGGCCAATCACTGTTAACTAATACCATGTTTATGATCCTACCTAATGGCCAATCACTGTTAACTAATACCATGTTTATGATCCTACCTTATGGCCAAGCACAGTTAACCAATACCATGTTTATGATCCTACCTTATGGCCAATCACTGTTAACTAATACCATGTTTATGATCCTACCTTATGGCCAAGCACTGTTAACTAATACCATGTTTATGATCCTACCTTATGGCCAATCACTGTTAACTAATACCATGTTTAAGATGCTACCTAATGACCAAGCACTACTGATTTCATGTTTAAAATGCTACCTTATGACCAAGCACTTTCAGCAGTTTCTTCAGTTCCTTTTCCTTGTTTTCTAACAATTTCTGCAATGAAAAAAATAAAAGAGGATAAAATGAGAAAGGAATGTGTGTCTTTTCTTTTAATCATTTCTATCATGTAATGTAAAATAAACTTAAATTACATTTAATCTTAATGCTTTTGGATTCAGTTAATCTGAAACACATCATAATAAATCTAAGACATCTGACTTGGTAATTTTAGGAGTAATTTTTCATCCAAAAGTGAACATGGGACTTTAAATGCAAGGTTATCCTTGACTATTACTCTAAAACAAAACTCACTTTTTCTTCTTTTTCTTTCTTTTTTCTCTCCTTTTCTAATCTTTTTTGTTCCTTGGCATCTGGTGTTTGTTCTGACGCAGGTTTGTTCTCACTCTCAGACTTTTCTACATTTGAAGATTTTGGTAATGGTGACGGGGGAACTTCTGGAGGTTTTGCTGAAGGTTTTGGACCAACAGTTGGGGGTGGAGATTCTAGGTCTGGCTCCCTGAAATTAATATTGATGGGTTTTTTTCAAATTTCATTTGATGTACATGTAAATTTAAAACTGCTATTATTATTTTGCTCTTCTAATCACAAGGGAATGTCATTTAAAAGCAGCCACCATTTTGGTCTACAAGCAAATATGAATTCTACCTGCAAATTCTGCTTTTCAATGGCCTTTATTTGTACAGTGAGTCACATGCTTTCTGTAGCCAATTATTTATCAATTAATATTCAATTTGATGACAGTTTATTTCTGAGTTGAACAGTCACTTCTATATTAAATCAGTACACAGGTCATTATTTCACTACTTCCTGAACAATGTGGCAAGGCAGCCTTTCTTTTTCCTTGTAGCAGTCTTTTAGTCCACTATCACTTTAAATACTCATTTATAGAATAATGTTAGAAGTGTGCTCTATTTATTCTAAATATTGGACACAAAATTGTACCTTTCTTTATATTTTTGTCACTTCTTTTGTAGTATAATTGAAAAAATACTGCGCTAACTACACATACATGGCCTTCTTCAGTAGATGAAATACACAAATCAGTAGGCCGAAATATTTAGTAAAGAGTGATACTTTCCATTTAAAAGACAATGTTAGGAATGTTTATCAAACAATTAATAGTTACTCACAAACAGTAACTCTGAAGGGAGAATTATTATGAAACAATTCAAAAGTTCACTCTTTACTAAATATTTCGGCCTACTGATTTGTGTATTTCATCTACTGAAGAAGGCCAGTAAGCCGAAATATTTAGGAAAGAGTGAACTTTGAATTTACAATTAATTTGCCAAGTGAAACATCTTTCTGAGAAATATAAGAGCTATAAGTAATCTTACATCAAGAGTTTGTGGGACTTTCACAGTAAAATTAATGGAAACACATCAATGTGTACTAGAGTGGTGGAACCTATGCTGGAGGTATCCCTATGCTGGTGGTATCTCCGAAAAATGGCTATTTACAGAAAAACAGATGAAGAAAAAATTTCCAGGGTACATTCAGCATTGACAGTCGATGAAATGCTTTTTAAGCAAAAGTAGTGATAGCCGCGCGTGCAGCTCTGTGACGTCACAGCAGCAATCAATTGTACTCGATCCATTTTGCTAGAAAAATTCTTAAATATAGACATCAAAATCACCCCAGTTAAAGTTAGCATTTTTGATAAAACTTATTTATTTTGTATAAAAATATATATTCTACGGAAACTGTTATCTCTTGTTAGTTAATATTTAGGCTCTAAAACTGTTTCCCACCAGTTAGTTGTCAAATATCACATACCGCCAGCATTGGTACCCTTCGTGGTGAAATTTCAAGTTTTGATATGTGTCGTGTCAATAGCTCCCAGAACGACACAGTCATGTGATGACGCACATCAACATCTTGTTTCGATTTAGCAGGGATAACATTATGTTTTCGCTGAGGCAAATCAAAATGGTTAGGATTTCCTGCTTTCTGAACAGCTGATATACATTCAAAATACCTCCAGCATAGGTTCCCCCACTCTAGTGTTACTGTAAGACTTACTCTGGTAACTCCTCATACAGCTCATCTTGGCCCAAAACTTCCTCCTCCTCTGGTGGTACCTGCAGACATAACCAGCATACTGTAACTATGGTTACATCACTCAAGTCTATTCAGCTTAACATTTTACTTTTCAAAGTTTGTTAATTATGAAAGCGCTGTTCATCATCTAAACAATGATTTGGAGTTTTGATGCTAAGCATTAATCATAACTGTGCATCAGAATGTCAAAGAGTTGTTTATTAGACAATAACAACGCTGAAAAGGATGTTGTTTCGATTCTAACATAACCATATATTACAAAAGGTGAATAAATGCAAAGTGTGATTTTCTACGCGTATATTTATTTAACATCATATGACTTGACTTGAGAATTGAATTCTGCCTTCTACAGATGTTTTCAGTGTTTTCAGAATGTAGGAGGTCTTACCGCTTCAGCAACTGCTACATCATCGTAAGTTTCTTGCTGATCTAGTAGTTCTGAAATAAGATAGTAAATTTTTCATGAATACTTCTTGGAAGCTTTAATTGGAGGCAAGAAGCATGTGCAAATGCACAGAACTGAAGATGACATAACTTGATGTTTTCGCTGAGCATGTTGTCTTACAGGCCCTTCAGAGGAAAAGACAGCTTTCATCATAAAATGGTTATTACATATGACTCTTGCGCTAGACTCTCTCCCATTGTGACACCCATCCTTCACACTGTCCCATTGTCACACCCTATCATCACACTGTCCCATTGTGACACCTCTCCTTCACTCTCTCCCATTGTGACACCTCTCCTTCACACTGTCCCATTGTGACACCCATCCTTCACACTGCCCCCTTGTGACACCCATCCTTAACACTGTCCCATTGTGTCACCTCTCCTTCACACTGTCCCATTGTGACCATCTCCAAATGTTATTCTGTATTATTTTTTAAAGTAATTTTACAATGTCATACAACTATGTAGAAAAAATGTCATCTCAATATCTTTCTCCAAATCATTTGTGCCTCCTCCTTCCCAAATCATTTGTGCCTCCTCCTTCCCAAATCATTTGTGCCTCCTCCTTCCCAAATCATTTGTGCCTCCTCCTTCCCAAATCAAACCCTACCACCACACACACTTGTAAAATAAATACAGTGTAACCTGCTTATACAGTGGCCCAAGGGACTAAATGAAATTGGCTGCCACAAACAGGTGACCACTATATTCATGCTTCCATATTCAGGCATACTATTAGGTTAACAAAAATTGGAATGGGTCTCACTTCTATATTCCTTATTGTTTACAGGTATAATTTAATAATATCACAATTTTACAATTTGTAAATATGCATAATTCATTGTATCACATTTTGAATGGAACATTTTTATTGCCAAAACACTTCAACATTTTAAAAGTTTTAAAGTACAATTCAAAGACTTTCCAATACAGTTACTTAAGTAAAATTTGTCGAACTAATGTCGTAAAATCTTTCATTTACTATTAAGTTTAAGCAAATTATCTAAATTGTACATGAGAGTTATCAATAACTGTATATCGCACCTTATACATATACTGATTGAGGTTACCTGCATATTGTTGAACATGGTATTATTACTTATTTGCCACCCTGGCAGTGGCCATTAATGTGCAATTTTTGCATAATTTTAGCTAAACACCAGCTGCATTTAGAAAGGGTCATGTTATAGTAGTGTTCATGATACAGGGATATTCGTCCACCTGACCTGAGGCTGGTCATTAGAGACAGGGTTATGCTATAAACAGGTGACTGCTAATGCAGACTGTATATAATTTTCTATAATTGAACACAAAACAAAATAAATTCCTGACACTGGGTCTGGTTGTACATCTGACTATGATATTATAAAGAAAAACCAACTTTATTGTTCAATGAAAGCAAAAGAATTTCAGTGGAAAATAATTCATAATGTAGTAAATACAGAGCACAAATTAAATTTAATGAATTTATCTGATGGTATATGTAACCTATGTAAAGTAGAGAGAGAAACAGCACGTCACTTACGGAATGCAGGGAAATAACACCTTTCTGGGCTTTAACAGTTTCTATAATTACAAATCTAACAAAAATGCATAACGAAAAAAGAAATACAGTTAACTTCTGTAGAAAAAATGTTTAGAGTATATAGCCACAGTCTATACAAAATTATAAACACACTTGTTTTTTAAACAAAATGGCATATTTGGAAATATAGGAATGATACAAAATTTCATTTCAAAGTGTGTCAAATAGGAATTAAAACATATAAATTTCTTAAAGCTTAATATCAAGCAAATTTTTAATTTCCACGGCCGGTGTACACCATATAAAAACGTTACGACTAATCTTTCGGTATATGTATGTGTTATATCTTAACCACAAATCTGCTCTTAATTTTCATTTTTCTCAAGGGTTCACGATTATGATGTGGTGACAAAAAAGAAGCAAAACACTTATTTGTAAAGAATCAGTCATTACTCTTGTTTTTTACAGTTTCGAAACAAGGACATGATGCATTTTTAGTTTCTTACTTGTGTTTGGTATTTTTGCTCTTTTGTTAACATTTTCAAATACTGTTCTTATTTTTTTTTCGTCAAAATGATCGAAAAAATGCTTTAATAACAACGATAAAACTGAACAATAAGCATGCAACATCTTTTGTTCTTGTAATGTATGAAATGTGTGCAGGTACAGCTAGATGTCACATTTTACAAAGAATGAACTATTTTTATATACTCCTAAAATTATTATATATGAACTTACACTTTAATATAAACATAAGATACATTCTTAGTAAAAATTACATGTTTTTAAATATAAGATTTATGAAACACACAGTTGTGATAGTAACATAATACATGAACATGCCTTATGATATTTTTCGTTGTGAACAATTCCTTTTCAGGGATGTAGTTTATACAATAAAACTGTTAATGTAGTCTTTTCGAAAGCCCCAGAGCTTGTTTGTACTGCTTTTATTGTATTTAAATAAATGAGGTTACCCAAAGGGGGCCTCAAATTTAAAAAAAAAAAAAAAAAATTATCTATTTGTGTATTAACCAAAATGAAACATCTCAAGTTAAAAGTTTACAGTTTTTAATAGAACACTTCAAAAATACTTCCCTGTTCTAAGCACCTCATTAAAGATCAGTTTGTGTTGCAGCATAAATTTTCCAGTCAGTTTACTTTTAAACAAGAATACCAAACCATCACAAAATATGACCTCTGGTTTGTGCCATCAAATTACAACAGTATGCATACAACTTACAGCATTAAAATTTAGAAACAAACACAGGCATATAGGTGAACCAAGTTATAAATTTAGTCAAGTTTGACAAATCCTAATGTTGTATCTAGCATACTAAACCCATAACATTGTGACTATTTTATGTCTGGTGAAGATTGGATAAAACCTTTCCAAGCTGCAATTTTCTGTGGAAATACCTTACCTTCTTCCAGATATCAGCAGGAGGATGAAGAGTTTCCCATATATATTTACAAATGTATGACTTTTGTATGGTACAAGTGTTTTTAGAGGGAGCCCCCTCCCAAAAAAAAAGAATTAATAACCAATTTTGAGAAGGTATGTTGGATGTAAAGTTAAATTACCCTTCAAAATGGCCCTTATGATATTATAGCAAAGTAACTTTTCCATATTCACTCAAGAATATTTCTGGTTACAAATGTGTAAATGAAATTGTGTTTGATCAGTGATGTTCTCAGGAGTGCCCACTTAAAGCAAGCGACTGTTTCATACTGTCTGCTTATGGTGAGAGGCTACTTAATCAAAATGACCACTCAGACAATGTTCAACTGTTTAAAGTTCTAATTACATACACTAAACATATAATACCAGTGTATTACAGTTTACACGTAAATTACAGGCTGCTTGTACAGGACATACCAATGTACTTGTATATACATTGTCCGATGATAGAGGAAAATAATAGTCTAAACTATCTTCCTTGTTTGAGACACTTTATCTACATATTCAATTGTCCATACATGATCATCTCAAGTGCTCTTGAGCAATCCTAAACATGACACATATTTGATAAGCTTCATCACATCACAATGATATGTACAAGTTGCACTAAAGTTGTCAGTTTTGATAATTACATGTACTTCAATACACTATGCATATATGTTAAAAGATCCACATTAAATTTTTTGCAGTTAAATGTGTTAACTTTTGTCTGCATAGGGGTACTTTCGATTGTTGTGACTTTTAAAGTCAATTTATAACAAAAAAGATACATAACAAAGGAATAATATTACAAATAGCTGACATGTGGGGATTTTCTTTTCCCAATGACTGGGTATTAGTTCATCACCATGCAGCCAACTCAAAAAAAGAAACTTTATGTAACCGACTGTTACAATATTCTGTTCTAACAGCTCCTGATCATAATGTGTTGGGTGCATATTAGTCTTGATATAGTGAAATCACAAAAAAGAACCACATTTTCACATACAACAACTATATACAGAAAATGTAGATAGTAATGGTTACTATCACTATTTTATCCTGATCTGACACGCAGGGTAAACCCAACACTTATGTCAAGGAAAAGAACAAGTACAGCTCCTTGTTTCTTTTTTTTGGATTTTTACACCCCCACCAAAAGCGCCCGGTTGGTTAGTCTGTGTACATCTTTAGCTAAGAAATGTGAGATTCTTTTATGGAACACTGAAGGAAAAAACCTTAACTCCTTCAATAATTTGTAATGAAACAAATATCATTCTATGGAAACAGCTCTTGAACATATACTTGGAAAAAGTTTTTGACAAGTGTGTATATAATATATTATTGTTCTGGAATGTGCAGTATAACCAAGACTCCTACATACATAATTTAGAGTTACAAAACTGAATAGAAGTGTTTGGTATATGTAGGATAGGAGGAAATGTAACATCATTTGCTGAATGTATTATCAAAACTTAACAATCCAGGTGTTGCACCAAACCCAACACACTGCCCTTGCCATAAAAAGGCCAGGACTGCATTCTCTTGTTATTGAGTAGGAAGTTAACAATCATGAGGTATTGTGATCCTGAACTTTCATCAAGTGATCCCAAAAGGGTTCATCTACTTGTCACAATCAACTTCCTACCAAGTTGGATGAAGGTTGGCCCAATTTAAGCACTCTTGTTATTGATTAAAAATCATTTAAATCACCAAGATCTTGACCTTTGACCAACAGGCACTAAAATAAACAGAAGTAACCTACTTACCTGACCCCCCCCCCCTCCCTCTCAGTACTATGGGTCCAACAATTTTCTAGTTATAAATAACAAAAAGTTTTTATACTCAATGTGATCCTAATATGAACAAGGGGTCATTATCTAAATACAAGCAACCTCCCAACCAAGTCTGAGGACCCTTAAGCCAAGTGTTCTTTAGCTATTGATCAGACATTGTTGTAGCAGACAGTCAGACAGGTAGCACATCAACATGTTTCCCCATGTTTTATATATGTTTGTGATCCCACACTCAGAAAGAGCATACATACACAAGCTTGCATGGTCAGTCATGTGGCAAATTGTTTCTAACCGCTTAAATTTTGTAACTAAAATTGTTGGTTGGTTAGAATAATACAACATGTAGTTGTTCTGTAGCCATAATACACTTATGTAAAGTGAAGGCCATCTTATAAATGGCAAGCACTTGTCGCTCAAACCAATTGCTCATTATTTGGCAATAAACTATGTTTAAACTAAACTATGCAGTATCCCCTGGCAATGTGACACCTGCTTTGTAGAGCTGGGACCATACAATATTGATAACTCTACAAGGAAGTTTACTATACATTCCATTTTATCAAAATATGTCATCAGCCCTCTAATTTATCTTTCAAAGCAGGCAACACCATAATCCTTTTACATTTCATCACAGATGGGTTTTCTAACCTTAAAATAACAGCTAAATAGAGAACTATCAAGTCCTTTGTTGAAACTGGGTATCATATAACCACAGTAACGTAAACATGTAGCGTGTACGGAAAAGAACGGCTATTTGTTGTTAGTTGTTCCAATTTTCAATATCACAACATTTAATTTATAACGGAAACACACCCAAAAACGGCTTACGTGCAGCATAGTTCAGTCAAGTGTGTCTGTACAATTTTAAGCGTTCCTCCCATGGAAGGAACAAAAATAGGAAAATGGCCTCCAAGTTATTAAGCGATGTTACTAATACTTGGTACTGATTGGTGTAACTTAAACATGTTACCTCTACATATGTTACTCTACCAATATTTGAACAATAATAGATACTTTTGATAAAAAGCAACTTATTTCCATGAAAAAATGTATGCATGCACTTCTAAAAGGATTCTGTTTATATTTCACAAAGTACAATACTTAACATTACCCAGTAATATTTACAAACTTTATTGAACATCTGTACAGATTCTAAATATCTGATTTAATGTGAAACTTTAACATTAGATAAATATTTAATTATTATGTTAGCAATTTTCTTACATAAGTGAAAATGTAAATGAATCAACCTAACCAATGCAAATTTGCACTGATCTTAGCAGTATGAAATGTAGGACACTGCAATACAATGTAAATTGTTATAGACTGTTAAATGAAACCTGGGTTTGAGACTATGAATAGTAAGTGTAATGTGATACTATTATATATAGTATTTACGTAGACAGACTGTTGTTGTTTACCAGTGACATCTATCTTTCAACGGAAAAGTCACTTAAACAACAGTGAGTAAACATTGATGGTTGTTGACCTAATCCCTACTACAAATTTCTGTAACATCTAAAATACTGCCTCCAAATACTTGGCTATTAAACGTCAAACAAACGGAATGACCATCCTATTGCTCATAACTTTACTTCTGCTATTGCATTGGAATAAAAGATTTGCTTTTGTTACATTGATGCTGAAGTCTTTTAGTCTTGTTACGATGTAGTTTTTATTCATGTCTTATAAAATAATCTTATTGTGATTATATCCCTAATTTCAACATTTTACTTTCAATACTTGTAACCTGGTAACAGTTCACTCATTGACTGTGAGCATTACCTGGGGGCGGGGCAGGAAGGCCTTCAACTGACTCTGGTATTCCCTCAAAACCGGCATGCTTCCATTGCTCTTCGCTCAGCTCTTCATCTTCTGTCATCGGCTCACTAGAATCAACAATACAGTTAGTTCTGATTTACCATCATCTTCATTAAATGTTGGAAATGTATCCCCTTTCAAAACCAGGCTGCAACATTTACTGTCCTGTACAATATTTAATGAACATTTGCCTGTTGGCTAGTCATCACGCGACCATGCTTATATTGCACAATAGACACAAGCCTTTTACAGGGGTAATACAATGTATTCAGCTCTCACTCTATGGAGTTTTAATGCCATTGGATGATCATTGCCATTTTAGCAAGATTATTGGTGAGGCATTTGCTACAAGCAGATTACTTTCTCTAAACATTAACTAGATGGGTGTTCAGTAGAACACTTGTGTCGCCCTCTTATGCTTTGTCAGAATAACCAACAATTTTGTGACAAAATCTAAGTGTAAAAAGGGGCATAACTTTGGCGGCATCATGACCCTTATGTCATAAGCAATACAATTTGAAAGTTTGATGAAGAAATCTTAAGAAATGGCAAAGCTATAGGCAACATTAAGTTTTCGTGACAAAATCTAAGTACAAAAAGGGGCATAACTCTGTCAAATAAGACCTTGACCTACAATATTTGGCGGCATCACAACCCTTTTGACATAAGCAATATAATTTGAAAGTTTGATGAAGAAATCTTAAGAAATGGCAAAGTTATAGCAAACGTTAAGTTTTCGTGACAAAATCTAAGTACAACAAGAGCTGTCAGTAGGACAGCACGCTCGACTTTTTTAGTGCTTGCCAATAAAACAAAACTTTGACAGTTAAGGGCACACAAGACTTTAACTAGGAATTTCTAAGTACAAATCAAGAAACATTTTCACAGAGTTATCTTCTCTTGCTTACAGATAGGTCTCATGATGGTACATAAGTACTCCAACTTTCAAAGTAATATCTCAAATGGTTAAGTCAACAAGTGGACAAGAATGAAAATTTTAACTGAGTTTCTAAGTCAAAAAGGGCCATAATTCATATAAAATCCTTGACAGAATTACCTTCTCCTGCCCATGTTTTGGGATCATGATGGTAAACAAGTATTCCAACTTTCAAAGTAATATCTCGAACAGTTTAGTCAAAAAGTGGACTGGTACGAAAAACTTAACCTAGATTCTAGGTCGATAAAGGGCCTTAATTTTTAAAACCAATCCCTCACAGAGTTACCTTCTCTTGCCTACAGATGGGGGTAATGATGTAAACAAGCATTCAAAGTTTCAAAGCAATATCTCAAAGGGTTAAGGCAATAAGTGGATTTTACCCATATTCAATGTATTTTCTAAGTAAAAAAGGGGCATAATTCTGTCAAAAACCTTGATAGAGTTATGTACTCTTGTCTTTTGATGTAGGTCATGATGGTAAACAAGAATTTTCAAAGCAAAACCTCCAATGGTTTTGAAATAAAGTGAGGTGGTACGAAAAACTTAACCAAGCTCAATACACTTTCTCAGTCAAAAAAGGGCCATAATTCTGTCAAAAACCTTGACAGAGTTATGTACTCTTGTCTGTAGATGGAGGTTATGATGGTAAACAAGTATGGTAAGTTTCAAAGCCATACCTCTAATACTTTTGAAATAAAGTGGGGTGGTACGAAAAACTTAACCAAGGTGTGACACCAACGCCGACACCGGGGTGAGTAGGATAGCTCCCCTTTTTAATAGAAAAGTTGAGCTAAAAAGGGGCATTACTCTGTCAAATATGACCTTAACCTACAAAATTTGGTCACATCATGACCCTATTATCATAAGCAATACAATTGTAAAGTTTGATGAAGAAATCTTAAGAAATGGCAAAGTTATAGCCAACTTTAAGTTTGTGTGACGGACGGACGGACGGACAAAGCGATCCCTATGTATCGCCTTTTCTCCTAAAGGGCGACACAAAAATGAGCTAAATGTACATTTAATACTATGTAAAATTATAAATAAATGAGATTTTCAAGAAGACCATAAATTTTATTGAGAAATGTCTTGATGTGCAAATTTAGTGACGTTTTATGATAAATCGATATACCCCAAAAAATTATGAAACAAGTGTTTATGAAAATATAGTCTTAGGGTATGCCTCTTTAACCATGTATTTTCTTCTAAATACAGAGTTTACAGATATTTCAATATAGATTCAAAACAAAACTAAGTTATTAAACTACTGTAAAGAAAGCATACATAAAATGTGTACGAATGATGCACATATCAGCGCAGCAATGTTTTATGTAACCAGGTCAGCTGTAGACTCGAGTGTCAGTGTTGCTCAGAGTACATGGGGGTCTATACTGTGCAGTTAGGGCAACATGAAGGAAACATGCTGTAAATTAATGAGTAAAAGTAAAAATAATATTACTCTAACACGACTTAACACGTCTAAATAAAGAAGGAAATCAAGCGTGGTAAATTCTACAATAAAAGTTCTAATGCATGGACCAGTAATAGACCATTAAGATGTAAAAAAAAGGATATACAGTAATTTCTGCTGCATGAAGTAGAAGTCTGCATAAAAGATAATTCAACAAATTAATTCCTCTTTTTGTGATATTTGGTCACGCTAATATTGGAATAATATCCTTTTAAGCATTGTTTATCATCTAATAATAAACAAGAGGGCCAAGATGGCCCTATATCGCTCACCTGACTACCACTGTCTATAATACAAGGAGTCAATTTGTAGAGGTCAAGCACAATGCTTTGCTACATTCCAAATATCTAAGCTCTGCCTTTGGGCTTTGTGGTTTTTTAAAGTCCCTATATTAGCCTATGTAAAATCAAGTGACCCCACTCCCGGGAATGGTTAATTTTGACCCTGAGGTCATGATTTTAACAAATTTGGTGAAGGACCACAAGGCAATGCTACATGCTCTAGGCCTTGTGGTTTCAGAGAAGAAGATTTATAAAGTGTTTCCTATATAAACTTATGTCAAATCACAGTCTTGACCTAGGGGTCATTATATGAACAATCTTGGTAGAGATCCACTAGGCTTTTCTACATGCCAAATATCTAAGCTCTATGCCTTGCGGTTTCAAAGAAGAACATTTTTTAAAGTTTTTCCTATCCAGTGTTCATTATTCTTGTATTATGATGAAGTTGTACTATGTCATGCTATGTAGTTTATTACTCCACATAGGAATTACAAATTGTTGTTTTTATTGTAAGACAAATTAAACAATTCTTGAACAGACATTATTTCTAAAAAAAATAATGACACTTTCTTCTCCCCAGAACTTCAGTAAGAGAACAAAGTAATAATACAATGTGCCATTAAACTAGCAGTTCTGAATCATGCAGGCATGCATGTGAGACTAATGTTCATTTTTATGTCTCGAGTTTTTTAGGTTACCATCTCGGTTATATTTTGTTACTATATTTATTTACAAGTGGTCAACTTGATTAGGAGATCATTAACAGTATCATAGTAAAAAATTAACCAACATTTTCCTTTGTTTTAAATATTATAAGAACAGCAATGGTTACAGTTCCCACAGAACTTTATAAAATATGTTCTTCTGGGTAAGTTTTCATAAGTCAACCATAACTGAGCTTGTACATGCAAATTCACGGTTTCAAGAAGACAGACCTCGCAAAAACTACAACAGTAGTAAGTACATTCCTCTAACAGTAGCAATGAACATCAATTTGTATAGAATGTAGAGTGCAGTTCACATGTGTAAATAATCATAGAAGAGCAAACTACAACTTTTTTTATGTGCCTTTCAAGGATCAAATCTCATGTTGCACATGAATGGGTGATGCATATGAATGATATATAAAAATGCACATGAATGCAGTTTAAGAATGCACATTGACAGATGAAGCAAGCATTGTACAGGTCATGCTGTATATGAAACAATGTAGATGAACATATTAAACCAGATCCTGATGTCTGTTGGAAAACTTATTTCTGGTGATATGAAATTGTTTGTTACACACCATATGTAAATTTGCGATTATTAGTAAAGAAAAATTATTCTAGAACTGACAGGAAACAATTTAGCAAAAACAGTTGATGAAAGGAAATTTGAATGTCTACTTTGACAATACTAGGTCAATTTATAAATAATTTACTTTAAAATCATGCAAGAAGTGTATTTATAAACTGCTTACAGTTTCTTATACAACTGTGAAAAAAACCAGTGTTAACCATTGGTAAGACATAAAAGACTTTTTTGGGAATTGATAGCTTTCTATTACACATTCAAGATCTGGTCTGGAATATCTAAGGGGCGGTAGGAAAAGGAAAAATTAGGGCCATGCATGATACTCACATAAGAGGTACCTTTTTGCGTTTTCGAGGCTTAGGTGTGGGGCGTTTGCCCCTGAAAAGGTTGCAAACATTGATTACATGTATAAAATAGCATTTGAGCAGAAGATATGAACATTGCTTGCATGAACACGCATAGTAATCTACTGCATGATAGAAGAAATCAGAGAGATAGAGTTACATATACATCATCTAAGGTAAGTTAATGGAATATCAAGTATATAACTTTCAAAGCAGAAGTTCCACAGTTTACAGACAGGTATTACAACATACATTAGATATGAAAGGGCAGGAGGAGAAAGCTGGTTACTGCCAACTATCAGTTTCGCTTTACAGACACATGTTCGCAAGCTTGGCACCATCACATAGAGGTCAAATACATGTACAAGCATGGCACCATCACATAGAGGTCAAATACATGTACAAGCCTGGCACCATCACATAGAGGACAAATACATGTACAAGCCTGGCACCATGACATGGGGGTGGCTGACATAGGGCCACCTGGCCTGTAGAGGGAATACCTGGCCTGGATGTACAAGCCTGGCTGTAAAGGTCAAATACGTACAAGCCTGGCACCATGACATAGAGGGCAAATACATGTACAAGCCTGGCACCATGACATAGAGGGCAAATACATGTACAAGCCTGGCACCATGACATAGAGGGCAAATACATGTACAAGCCTGGCACCATCACATAGAGGTCAAATACATGTACAAGCCTGGCACCATCACATAGAGGTCAAAACATGTACACTGGCACCATGACCTAAAGCACGGCCGGCACCTCCTAGAGGCAAATACATGTAGGGGGGGGGGGGGGGGGCAAGCCTGGCCCAGCTGAGGGAACAGTACAACCGGCCCCACTAGGCATCTGTGCATGAGGATGGGGGGCTACGCGGGGCATCAGGAGGTCATCTGTACAAGCCTGGCACCATCACATAGGGGGGGGGGGGGGGGGGGGGGGGGGGGAGGCCAAAACTTCACAGCAAACGCGAAAGCATAAAGTTACAACTTAAGAGGCAGTTATGTCATCATTCTGTACCAGAAAATTGAGTAATTTTGCTACAGAATTAATTTGATCACTCTTATACCAGTTCAAACCACTAGTAAAGCAACTAAGTTTATAGATCTTCTGACTTCACATTATCCAGTTTACCCTTCTGATTACAGACTTTCCTTAGCACTACTAAGCCCTCATTGCTTTTTTACAGAGACTGAATGATAAACAACTGATTAACATTTTTAGACACTATTAAACTTGCAAACAGCTCATATCTGACAAAACATAAGTAAACCCTATGTGACAGCACTATATAAAGTGATATCATTACATCCCATATAGTATCAAGAAACTTGATCAACTTTGTTTGCGCTGGGAAAACTTCACAGCACACATATACACTTACATGAGAGAGACTGCTCGTGAGGACACAGGTTGTAAGTTCCCGCAGTCGTCATACACTTCCTCCACCTCCGTCCAGCCATGCTGCTCCTTCTCCGCTACATCTGTAAAACACATGTCCAAACATGAATAACATAGACATAAGAAAAATGTTCTGCCGGTGGCAAGTTTGCTAAAACTCAAAGGACAAGAACAATTTAGCAATAGGACAATGGATACCATGACCTCATTCATTACCCAGACATCCATGCATGTTTCAATATATTCATTCAAAGCAGTTCTCTTATTACAGATGAGCTGATAAGGTACAGATAAAGTTATACAGCGTGACCAAGCAAAACTGACTTGATAGCAACTGCTTATAACAGAGGTAGCAGGTTTGAGCTGCACTGGGGTCACGACTGAACTTTTTTTATATGACACCAGTACTTGAGAGTGTCTCAATAAGCTTCAAGGTTGCTACACAATTGAGCTAAAATAAATAAATGAAAAAATACATGTACAAGGGAAGCACTGCAAGACAGGAATAAATCTTTTCAAAACATCAGTACTTTAAAAATACTAATCGGAACATTAGAAGTCCCTGCAATGTCTGGTAGGGGAGGGTAGACTGCCTGCATGTGGCTGTAAGTTATAAGTGATTGACAGGCTGGTCAGTAAATGACCTGTGTATATTACATGTGGCAGTGAATACCTTGTCATTTAAGAGACAAACTGACAGTTGAGGAATGTATGAACATCAATAAAATAAACTATCAACAGCAACCTGCTTATTCAGATCAAGAGATCACTTTTTCAGAGTCCAGAATTTGTCATGCATCTTCAACAATTTCTGAAAGTTCTTGTGACTTAACTGCTGTGCTTTCAAATATATCAAATTATATATGAACAAGAGCGAGGGTTATGATAAAGTGATATTACCATTCAAACCTACCTTCATAATTTTAAATAATTAATCACTGATTTTTACTCCCAAAAGAATGAACATTGCTATAGTTACAATGAAAATATATGAATTTGTATATTTGAATAAAGGGAAAGTCTGTAAAAAATCCTTTTTTTTAATATTCTAATCAACAAGAGGGCAATGATGGCCTTTTATCGCTCACCTGGCTACCACTAGCTATAATACAAGGTCAACAATGGTGTTGCAAAAAGGGTAAAAATTGACATAGGGTCCTGATTTTAACAATCTATGTAGCAGTCCACTACACAATGCTTCATTTCAAGTACCAGACCTTGTGGTTTTAGACAAGAAGACTTTTTAAATTTCCACTATAATTAAGTCTATGGGAACCAAGTGACCCCCCTCCCCCTCCTCAGAGAACGGTGAAACCGAAAGTAGCAGGATGACATGACATTGTGCAGTGTTTTCAAAAATGCACACGTGTCTGCCAAGTGTGTATCAAAATATGCCAGCTGTCCAAAGGAATATACTGACTTCAAATAGACAAAACAGATGGCAATGACATAATTATAACGACAAAACATTCTTCATAGTAACTATAGCTTTTTAAAAATTTGGTTTGAATTTATATGACAAAAGTCTTAAAATAATTATAAAACCTGCATTTCTCTATGTCCTCTCTTTGTCTCTCCCTCACTTCGGAAGCAATTTTAATTGAATTTAACCCTTAATTTTTACATTGTGCATATTCAAATAGTGTCCTTACAGTAACAATTTTACTATACAGTGAATGTTTTTAATATCTTTTCTAACATGAGCACATATTTTTCTACTTTGGGTCTCCGTAACATGACAAAAGCAATCTTTACTGCTGATATACATTGTACTAGTAAAGCTCGCAGCAACATTGTAACACTGTTATACATGTATTTTAGTATTTCACCCAGACACCAGGAAGTATATATCCCGGTCAAGTTATATAAAAGCTCAAAATGAATGCCTTAAACATTCTATTCAGCACAATACGATTTGAAATTATCTCACTAAAGCTTGTACATTTGTAATGTAACTTCACATTTCACTGAAATTTCATACTTTCAAAAATGTAACTTAATGAGCAGGGAATATCCCATATATTTTGATTAGACTTGATTATGTTTATCATATTTCTAAATATATGGGAGGTTTGTGTGTATGAAATGTACAGTAAGTACAACCTTATGGTTGTCTCCAGATATTTTTCATTCTTACACTTAATGCAAGCAATTGTCAGAAATTCTTGTGACACAGATAACTAAGTCCGAGTCTGTCAGACATAGCTTGACTAGACAAACAGAAATAGGATGCAAGAGAATTTATACAAGAGAAGGAATTTGAAAACCAGTTAGGAAGTAAGAAAATTGCAAAAAATTAAAGGAAATACACGTGGGGAACATACCCATTTTTTCATCATTTATTATGTACCTTTGATACTTTGGAACCTTCAATCTTTTAAAATCTGATAATATCTAGACCACTTTTGAAATTTCTTACATGTTTTTGTTTGTTTTAGATGGATAAACCAATTCAGTTGACTTCTGTTTATCTAACACATATCAATGCCAGACTGGTGCAGGACAACTTTTTTTATAAATCTTATTCACCATGACATTTTAGTTAGGTCCAAAGTTTTAAATAAACTCAATCAGCAGTGACGCCCTCGCTGCCCACTGCCATTAGGGAAAAGCTTCAAGTATACACATATGGAAACAACACTTGAATTGTTCTCAAACAAAGTGTTGATCAAGGAAACTTTTTTCAAAATTTGTTTTTCCAGTTTCAGGGTTAATGGTTTTTGTCAGACAGCAGCTGCTGTACTTTTAGTAGATCTTTTCTAAGTTCGAAGTTGTGATGTACATTATATTGACAACTGAACAGCTTGTTACATCAAAGTTTTCTGCACTGCTCCAGTGTTAAAGGGGGAAAAAGAAAATAAAGAAAAAAGCAGAAGGGCATTGAAGAAATGAAGTTTTAACAAAAGAAACAAAAAAGGGTCCTTGTAAAATATCACCCGTGACTAAGGGGGGGCTCTTTGGTATATCAATATTTTAACCGCATCAAATCAGCTGACTCCGTATGTAAGGTCCTGAAATTTTTGTAAGCCAAAATCCGAGAAAAAAAAAAAAGCTATGGTAAAATTTTTTTCTACCTTTATTTTTAGCTCTTACACAAGAAAAACGATGTGAAATTGAATATTGATTTACAAAAAATAAAATTTACTAGGGAGGAGTCGCTTAAATCATGATGGGAGGCAATTTCTTGGACTTGAAACTTGTTGATTCCTGGCCAATCAATGCTGAAACTAACATTACTGTAAGGATCCATAATTCTAGGTCATATACTTTGGAGTTGCTCCTATTACAAATTCAAAAATGACAATTTTATTTTATGTTTTCCAGTGAATTATAGAGCTTTCTCAGTGAAATAAAAGTGATAATCCACAGTTTTGAAACAGTGGATTACCATTTTTATTTTTCACTGTTTTTGCAATCTTTTTCCCGGATTTACCTAAAAAAGTATACCGAGCATAATTAATGCTGGGAACCATGCGACAATGACGTCGTTCAAATGACATCATTTGCGCTATGTTTTCTGATGACGTTTCCCGTGATTTTCGATATTTTATAGAAACAAACTCAATAAAAGTAGAGTTTTAACCATAAAATAAACAGAAAAATTGTTGGAATCGGTGTAGTATCACGTTAATTTCACTTGTGAACACCAAAAATTGTTATTTTCACTTGTGGCTGCACCACTCGTGAAAATATCACTTTTGATGCACACTCAGTGAAATTATAACGTGATCCTACACCGAAACTAACAATTATCCTCTTTTTCACTAACTGACATGTTACTACTCTACCTTAACTTGGTGTAGCCACAAACAAAACCCCACTAAAATACACAACATAACATCACTGTAAAGTGACATGAATCTATGTTGTATACTTTTGGAGTTACATGCATCACACAAAATGTTAAGCACTCACTGACAGAAAGACAAACAGATGTATGGATGGACAGATGGACTGATGAACATTTGAGTCCCGTTGGACATTTGAGTCCCGATGGACATTTGAGTCCCCTAAAGTGGAAGCATAATAATTTAAATGGTAAATGATTTTAACTTGTATGCTTCTACAATGTCATTATCACAAGACCAAAACATTTATATCATGTCCACATAAATTCTACAAGACCATTCCCAAGTTTCTTACTCACTCAGATAGTTTGGTGTGGCCTTACTTTTTGTTTGATTAATCAACTCAACAATCATTGAATACATTCTCATGAAACTCAGGTACAGAATGTTCAACCTTGGTATCAGTGATAACAACTGTCTGGTGTATACATCCTTAATTGATATAGCAGATTTTACAATGAACACAAGGCAGTATTGTCAGGAATTGATGTTCTATCATAATTAAGTCTAGTCAAACCTGTAACCTATTTACAGGATACATTGTCTATTAACTACAACTTTTCCTAAATTACTGTTTCACCTTTTCTATGCAAGAATCATGTAAAATTGGATTCAATACCTTCTAATGGGAATTGTACAATGTGGCTTTTTTGTCATCCAATGAAACCATCACTTTTTTTTCTTCATTCTAAATTCCATAGAACAACATCCTGTACTATGTTCAAATCACTTTGTCAGTAGCAATCTGTGAGATCAACAAATTGGTAGAAAAACTGCATTTTCATTGGATGACAAAAAAGTTTATTTTACTGATGTCTTGTCCACTTACAAATATTGTTATAATATACTATTAATGGGAATCTATTTTAGTATATATATATGTACACTAAGTCTTACTAACTAAAGTATCATAGTGATGATCAATTAACAAGCAAATTATTAGGCATGTCATTTTCAGTGCAGGTTTGCAATACAATGTTTCCCCATTAATGCTTCTTCATACAATGTAACTATTACATTTTTTGTTTGTTTATGTATTTATAGGTGTGTCCAAGAATATTTTGGTTGCTACATACAATCTCTAATATCATCTTGCATTTTTTACAAGAACTGACCTGTAGTCTGATAGTAGTATGACTAAAACAAATGTACATACATGTACAGTAAAACTTTGATAACTTGAAGTTGCATATAGGCCTGAGTAAAATGCTTGAGTTATCAAAGGTCTTGAGTTATCCTAATTTCAGTCATTGACAAGGGAAAATATCTCCTACTATGGGTAATTTTAATCAACTGCATTGATTTCTCAACCTGTAACAGTCAGTAATGTCAATGTCGTTAATCATTAAAATGCACCAGTTTTATTAATAACGTACCTTATGTAGTATGATGGATTTATTTCACTAAAAAAAAAAATATCCATGTATATTTCAATGGTACCAGTGACTCGTTATAATAAGAACATTCGCAACATTTGCAAAGAAAACGTTAAACAAAAGTCATCAATGCTAACCTTTTGATTATGTACTTTTTTCCAGTCATAGAAATAAAAACGAAAATTATTTTTAATTCAATTTCCAATCAAAAAATAAAGATTTATCTTATCTGAAACTACGAGTTGCCATAGGTACCTTTTTAAGACTAGATGGGTATTCAGTAGAACACTTGTGTCCACCTTTTACGCTTTTACGTCAGAATAACAAATAATTTTGGGACCAAATCTAAGTACAAAAAGGGGCATAACTCTGTCAAATATAACCTTGACCAACAAAATTTGGCGGAATCATGACAATTTTGTCACAAGCAATACAATTTGAAAGCTCCAATTGTATACAGGGCCTAAGTGTACCATCAGAATCTGTGTAAGCTCTAGGAGTGTAATTCACTCACAAACTTGTCAGGTTTTACAGTAACAGAATACAATCATAGAAAAATAACAGGAAGATGTAATTGAGACTGATAAAAATTGTTTTCATAACACAACAAGCAAAGAAATGATGTATGATGTAGCCTCTTCTAGTATGCCAGTATGCTGATCTATTACCTTTAGAATCCCATTCATGCTCTATAAAAAAATATGTGAATTGATGTATAATAAAACTGTCATAAAAACACACAGAATAAGATTTTTTCATCAGGAAAGAAATATTTTGTTGCTGTAAAAATACTGGAGTGGAAGATCATATTATGTAATAAGTACACCACAGAACCAATACAGTACCACAGTCTAAGTAGATTAAAAATGTTGTTGTTTTTTTGGTCAAAAACTAAAACTAGCAGTTCATTTTCAAGTTATTTCTTGATCTCATCCTAACTTTTTAAATCCTGCTCACATCAGAGATGCACAGTGATATCTCTAATAATGGATCTCTTTCTTGTTCTCAATATTGAAACAGAGAATATCAACTTCATTAGTGAAATATAAATATTTTACATACATGTGCGCTACAACATATTTTTGGGGGTAAAAAATTAAGAATTGACTCTTTTGGAATGCTTAAGTCCCACAGAAAATAATACAAGTAAAGTCAAAACAGGTTACTGAGTTCCCATTCATCTGTACTACATGAAATGTTGCAGTGCTTTCAGTGTTTACAATTGAAGTCATTTGGAATACATCAAAAAAGATATATATCTAAATGGACTACATAGCAGATAATTGACACTATCTTACTACTGCAAACATATCTCAGAGGTGAAGAAATAATCAGTCCAGTATTAGGCATCACACAGTCAATTTTGTAAAAAAAAAAATTTTTTCTGTAAAGAAAGAATATAAAAACTTATTCTAAAAAGGGTTTTTTTTTTCTTTTGAATTTGAAATAGACACACCTTACAAGTTAGATGAGCTCAAGATTATTACAAAATTAAATTTAGGGGGGGGGGGGGGGGGGGGGTTGGTGGGGGGTTTTTAATAAGCAGGAAAGAAGTAATATGCGGGGGGGGGGTGTTGTTTTTTTTTTGTTTTAAAGGGTCATATTCAGAGGTAATTTTTATTTATTTAGAATTTTTGGTTTTTTTTTTTGGTTATAAAATAAATAATTCTAGTCCAGTATCAGGCATCACTACAGATCTAACACCTTGTCTTGTAGAAGAATATAGAGCCTAAATGTATTTTCCCAAAAGGATTCTTTATTGAAGATTGTAATAAGGCCAAATGGAACTTAAACATTTAAAAGGGTTGTTAAGGGATTGTTTTTTGGGGGGTATTAATGTGGGGGAGGATTGTGTGGGGTTGTATTGATCCCTTGTAGTTTTAAAATCTCCCAAGAAAGGAAAAGTAAAGGGCAATGTAGTCAAGATGGAGTTAGGTTCCTATCCTTCCTTTCACTTTTGAAGTTGGACAGTTTGGAAACTACCGACGGAAAGTAACACAGGGTAAAACCTAAGTCAAGATGGTAATACTTAAGCCTTACGTAAGATGAGCTCAAGATTTCATAAATATTAGATAAATTCATCAATTATTACAAGTAGAGGCATTGAATTCCAACAAGTAGTTTTCAAGTTATGCCCGGACAAGGAAAAGTACAAGGGCCATAATAGTCAAGATGGAGTTCTAGTTCTTGCTACTCTCAATATCATAAGTTTTTTCCCCAGTAGTGTCAATTTCCATTTACTTAGTCTATAAAATAAATATTTACTGAGAAGGAAAAAAAAAAGGGGTAATTAGCAACATGTGATATGGTTCTTGTGCACGATTCCTCAGCTTAATTGTATGAAGTTTTTACATAGTAGTTTTTTCCAGTTTTAAGAATAAGCTTTATTTCTAGGTCTTATTAAAACACATTTAACTTTAACACCTTGGTCATGGTAGAATAATATAAGGATCTTACTGAAAAAGATATTATAAACAGTGAGTCTATACAGCAAAATTCAAAGAATTATCAGAGAGGGAATCAAAACTAGATGGGTGTTCAGTAGAACACTTGTGTGGTCCTCTTACACTTTCTTAGAATAACCAATAATTTCTTGATAAAATGTAAGTACAAGAAGGGGCATAACTCTGTCAAATATGACCTTGACCTATTAATAATTTGGTCGCATGTTGAAAGTTTGATGAAGAAATCTTAAGAAATGGCAAAGTTATAGCCAACGTTAAGTTTTCATGGCAAAAACTAAGTACAACAAGAGCTGTCCCTCACAAGTGACGAATGGCCCCGAAAGAGGTGTCTTACAGTTTGTGTCCTCTCCATGTGCTCAATAATTGTGCTATGTAATTTTGAAATCCTTCAATGCATGACAGAGTTACCATGCATACAGTATTCCATTACTTTTAAACACTAAGTGTGACCTTGACCTTTGAGGTAGGGACATGGTTCTTGCACACAACACATTCTCTTGATGTGCTGAACATTTGTGCCAAGTTATTTTGAAATCAATCAATGCATGACAAAGTTACAGTCCGGACACAAATGTATGCACACATACAGGATTCCGTTACCTATAAACTCTAAGTGTGACCTTGACCTTTGAGGTAGGGACATGGATGTTGCATGCCACACACAGTCTTGATGTGCTGAACATTTGTGCAAAGTTATTTTAAAAGCTTTCAATGCATGACAAAGTTACAGCCCAGATACGAAAAAATGTAAGGGCGGACGGACAGACGGTGCGATTCTAATATGCCACCAAAAAGGGCATAACTCTGTCAAATATGACCTTGACCTACAAAAATTTGGTGACATCACAACTCTTTTGTCATAAGTAATACAATTGAAAAGTTTGATGAAGAAATCTTAAAAATTGGCAAAGTTATAACTTTAAGAAGTTCTCCAAAAGGGCGACACCATGCCCACAAAGCTGTAAGTGGGGTATTTTGCTGGATACGGTTTGCTTTAAAGTTTACTGTCTTCCAACTTTAATGACTGTGCATCAAAACAGATATACAACCTACTAAATAAACTGACTGATAAAAATCTCATGTGACTTGTCTGCCAGACTTCAGGCAGATAACCAAGGCTGGTGAAAAAAGGAAGATGGATGGTATCAATATCAATTTTACACTCACCTATATTTTCTATTGCTTCCTTGAAATCAGTTTCCAATGCTTCTAGGTCTACGTCACAATCTAATTTTTCTGGTTTTTCAGGTGGACTGTCATCTCCTAGAGTGCTATCATCAACTTTAAGGAACTTTTTCCCATCAAACATTCTTATCACAGATCTTATAGATTTAGTCCTTTCTCTAAATTTGGCACTTTTCAAGTTTCTCCTCCAGGGAACATCTTTAGAATCAGTGGAATCATTACGAATTTCTACCTTCTTAAGGGACAATGGAACAGCACCGGGACTAATTTTGTTTTGATCAACATGTTTGAGTTTAGCCCTGAAATCACCTGGTGCATTTGAGTCTGTGGCCAATTTAGCTACCTGAGCTAAAACTCCCGTCCCAACTCCCCTTGGAGATGTTTTGGGTTTTGATGAATCTGAGCTTTTTGGAATGCTTGTATCTGCAGTTTTCCCTCTTGGTGAGACATTTCCAGCAGCAGTGTTTTCAGAATCAGAATGCTTAGCAACACTGCCTACATTTGGTTTCTTATGTGCTAATGCATTCTGGATTATTTCAACATTTTTAGCAGTAGCAATACCATTCACTTTTGCATTATTGTTTGAGTCTGCTGCCCATTTGTTTGGTTTAACATTTGGTTTTGGTTTGATTTCTACTGGAGAACTCTCAAGTTTTTGTCGAAAAGCTTCTGGAATGTTAACTTTACTATCCCTCTTTTTAATAGGTCCACCAGAACTTGTGTTAGAAGTTTTATCTCGGGATACGAAATCATTTTCCTGTTTTATTGCACCTTTAGGTTTTATAACATTTGGAATACCTCCATCCTTTTTGTCATCGTCTGTACTTTCTTCTTTTTTGTCTCCAGCTGCACAAATATTAAGCCCGCCCCCACCTCCATATTTTGGAAAGGATTTTGGTTTAGGTGTGAAACCAGGTTTGGGTCCAGGAGCTGGACTACTGTCAAACTTGTTCTGAGCTTGCTCAAAGCGGGCCTTGATGGCACTGAGCCCCGTTGGTTCACTCATTTCGATGCTTGTATCACCTGTATCATCATAGATCTCGTCTTCCTACAAAAACATTAATATAACCATTAATATTGTAGACCATCATTGATTTAACCATTCATATTGTAGACCAGAATTAATATAACCAATCATATTGTAGACCAACATTGATATAACCAACCATATTGTAAACCAACATTGATATAATTAGTCATATTGTAGACCAACATTGATATAACCAGTCATACTGTAGACCAACATTGATATAACCAATCATATTGTAGACCATCATTGAAACAACCAATCATATTGTAGATCAGCATTTATATAACCAATAATTTTGTAGACCATCATTGATATAGCCAGTCATATTGTAAATCAACATGATACAACCAATCATATTATAGACCAACATTGAAACAACCAATCATATTGTAGACCAACATTGATATAACCAATCATATTGTAGACCAACACTGATACAATCAGTCATATTGTAGACCAACTTTAATATAACTAATCATATTGTAGACCAACATTGATACAACCAACATTGTAGACCATCATTGATATAATTAGTCATATTGTAGACCAACATTGATATAACCAGTCATACTGTAGACCAGCATTGATATAACCAGTCATATTGTAGACCATCATTGTAATAACCAATCCTAGTGTAAACCAACGTCGATATAACCAATCATATTGTAGACAAGCATTGATATAACCAGTCATATTGTAGACCATCATTGATATAACCAATCATATTGTAAATCAACATTGATATAACCAATCACATTGTAAACCAACATTGATATAACCAGTCATATTGTAGACCATCATTGATATAACCAGTCATATTGTAGACCAACATTGATACAATAAGTCATATGGTAAACCAACATTGATATAACCAATCATATTGTAGACCAACATTGATATCACCAATCATATTGTAGACCAACATTGAAACAACCAATCATATTGTAGATCAGCATTTATATAACCAATAATTTTGTAGACCAACATTGATAACCAGTCATATTGTAGACCAACATTGATACAACTAATCATACTGTATACAAACACTAAATACACTGACACATGCACCAAGTTGCCTGTCAAGTGATACATCATAAGTGGCCACTCAAAGCAGTTGACTGCATGGCAGTTGTATATTTAAAACTGGCTTAACCAGCTTGGGTATTTCAAGTTTCAAAACAAAGAAAAAAACACTATTCTGTAGAAAATTCTTAGTCCAAAAAAGGGCCGCAAGTCTGTTACTCATGCAAAATGCAAGGTAAAGTTACATACCTTATACTACACAGATAGCTTCATGGCAGCATCATGATGATAAAGTACTTTAAGTAAGTGTTTAAAATTAGTGGCTTTAAAACTTCAGGAGCAAGATGGACCTACACACAAAACCTTGCCAAGAAATATGGTTTTCTGAGTTAATAAAGGCTGGCAGAAATCTCAATTTAGTTATTTTATAAAACATCTGTATAAACAATTACCATTTCTTACATTTAAACACATCAGTTAAGATCATTTTATCATAGTAACTTCTGTTTATGTAATTAAAAGCTGTTAAAATGCAAATGAAAAATAAATATAAATACTACTTACCTGATTCTTTAAACCAGTTGTAGTGAAATTTGATTAAGAAGTAGGAAGTAATAATATTAGTAATGGTACATTAAAGTGGAATAAGGTATGTTATCTTTCTGAGACACATTGAACGTCTGTCAGAACAGCAAGCATAAAATAGCTTGTGATAAAACATGGAATGGAATGGGATACTTGATAACATCACTGATCTGTACCTCACTAAACATAAGTTATTTTTTCATATTAACATATCATACCAAATTTAATACGTATATCCTGTGCTCAAAATGACTCTTCTCTAGAAAGGATATAGCAACAGGACAAACCAAGCATTGGATGTGTGCACAACACTATTTTCCCTTTCAATTGTAGCATCACTAAACAATGCTCATGGATTAGAAAATGTACCGCTTCTGGGATGCTGGCTTATGTAGAATGTAGGCACTAGAGAATACATGTGCATGGAACTTAAAACTTAACTTTGATCCTGTTTAACTTCTTAATCTGACTTTTCTGTTATTAAATTAGTACAGTACCGGTTATTTCTCATACATTGAACAATATTAAAAATTTACCAACTGAACACAGAATAATCTTAATTTTGATCCAACTGCACAGACAAGATTTACACTGGCCATGAAGGTTACACAATGTAATTCACAATGTGATAAAGCTGAGGTAACACACTAAAAAACAAAACAAAAACACATTCCATTCCATGTTTTGGTCTATGCCTCTAGAATACAGCTGCTGGTGAATAAAGATCAAGCATGTTAAAGATAAGAAACTGAGAAATTTTATTAAAGGTGAAGAGCACACTGGCCAATATCTTCAAATATTTGTATCTAACAACATTTTTATACATTTCATGAGCAGAAGCTATCACTAAAGACTGTTAAGTGCTAATTAAAAACAAACGAAATTTTAAGAATAGACAGAATCAATTATTTGTTATATCTATGTTTGCAGATAAGAGAAGAAAGTGCTTGATTCACATCAGAATTTTACAGCAAATCAAGCTCAACTGGACTCCAAATGGTATGCAAGGACTCAGATTAGCTGTGATTTTTACAGATAATTTGTTTTAAAGCAGCAAAATTGTTTAAGTATGTATGTTGATATGTTGTAGGACTTAAACGCCCATTTCAACCATAATTTGGTCATTTTTACAGGCAGGTAGTCTACCTTACCATTGTTCCTGGCAGTAGGCAGTATTAGACAGAACATACCAACCTTTCTCACATACAGAGACATGGCCAGGGGCAGGGCACAAACCCATGACCCTCAATCTATGAGAGGTTACGATTATTTCAAGCCACCGACTCTTAATGGAGGCCGACTGTTAGTGCAGAATAATGAAAATACTGCCATGTGGCACGGTGTCACATTTAATTGTGTATTATTGCAACTTTCAAACAACTTGATTTCTTATAGACATTTCAGTGTAAACTTCTGCTAAAACAATACTTTGTACAGAAATGTACGAGTGCTTCTGAACAATTGAACATATTCCCTGAAGGTAACATTGTAATAAAGATCATAATCATCATAGATTCTGTCTTCCACTGATTTACCATTTTTCTACATTTATTGTAAAACAGTCATACAGACACTGTCTCCCTTGGCCTAGTGGTTTAGGAATCCGCCTTGGGAGTGAGAGGTTGAAGGTTCGAATCCCAGGGGGGGTTGTTCCGAAATGCCACTACACAATGCTTAGTACAATGTAATTGTCCAATATCTAAACTCTGCCTGTGGTCCAATGTATCGGTGCTGCACACCGGGCATGTTAAAGAACCAGACAGTGTCTCTGGTCATATGGATTATCCGGTATGAACGATAAAACTAATGAAATACACACATACACAAGTATATAAACTCCACAACTTGAGACACAGAGAAGCTATAGCACACACAGATATATATTATACAGTAATACAAGTCTTGTGATCTCTTGTACACAGAATAAAATACAATGTATAATTATAGTGAATGTCTCATCAGAATTGTCCAGCAATAATGTCTAATGTACTTGCTAACAAGAGGGCTATGAAGATCCTGTATCAATCAACTTTGTTCCCCTGCAATTCCTTGTTATCTTCAAGGATACACAAGGATGATGTACTATGACACACAAATTTAATTTTACTGATTATCATGGCAACTATAGTTCTACATGTATGGATCATCTTAGATTTAAAGATGATCGCTGTAGTTTAAAAGATTTTTGGTTATATAATGTATATCAAACATGGGTCTGGAAATCTCCCCCTCCCAATCTCAAGCCTAAGACAAACGCTCATTGTTTTCAATAATACAGCTAGTGATCTATGATTTTTGTATTTAGTTTTCGCAAGAGTGATGTTTGAACATTTCTTCTGCAATAAATAAAGAATTTCTGAATGTTAGATGATAGAGAAAAAAACAAATTTGATGTATTTTTTACAGAAAATCGTTTCTCTTCATGGTTTTCAGGGTGAATGCATTTTCAAATCTCAATTAATGTTGTTCCATGGAAAACAATCAATTGCCTTACATATGAAATAAAACACAATGGTGAATTGCCAAAGTTTTATTATTAATAAACATGAGATAGGGATCATCGAAGATGGTTAGGCAACTTATAATCATAAATTGACAACTTTGCATTTATGCATGTTTAAACATCATCTATAAAAGACATTGAACCCTACAATGATGCATCATAAACAAACTTCACAGCCATTAACTTACTGATATTTTTTTCATTATCGCTGAACAATTCATTTGGATATACACCTCACTTTCCAACTAGGTTTCAAATCTTGATCCAACAAGCTCCTACTGTTAGAGTCATGTGTATTTTGATAAATTAAAGCTCTTTTTCAAAAATTTATATGCAAGGGCAGACCTCATCACTAACAATGGATGCAAGGAAAAACTGGGAGTCTTCAGATGCTATACACTAGATGACCAGTCTCAAAATAACATGAAAAAATTGTACCTGATCTCTGGTTCCTAATGTAGCAGGTCTGGTAATAAATGTTATATATCTATATAAAATATCAATTTTATCACGTCCCGGCTAGACAGCAGAATTTGTATATAAGGCGAAGTGCCTACTGCAGAGCAACGATGAGAAATATTTATTGATTATTATTTACCAAAAGTCTAAGGCACGAAATTGAATATAAATTTCTATAAACTGATACAGAAACTGTTAATTACATATTTTATAAAACTAGAGCTATCACTAAATGTGATTAATACCCCCGAAAGACTGCTTTATAAACTGAGGAAGTTTGTAGTACCAAAATACCTTGCAATAAAAAAAACTAAAATAGAGTTAGAATATTGTTCTTGGCATCAACTCTGTAATGAGTCAAGATAGAGTTATGGTTCCTGTGCACTGCACTTCCTCTCAATGTACTTGACCATTGCATGAAGTTAAATTGAATTCCAACAAGTAGTTTTTAAGTTATGCTGCGGACAAGGAAAAGTAACAAAGGGCAATAACTGTGTAATGAGTCAAGAAAAAGTTATGATTCTTGTACACTGCACTTCCACTCATTCTGCTAGACCATTGTATGAAGTTGTATTGAATTCCAACCAGTAGTTTTCAAGAATGCCTTGGACTAGGAAAAGTAACAAAGGGCAATAACTCTGGAATGAGTCAAGATGTCCAAAAGAATTTCGCTCAAAGTACTTGCCTGAGGTTGAATTCAATCAGTGTTTCAGTATGCCCAGACAAGGAAAAGAACAAAGGCAAAACTCGAATGAGTCAAGATGGAGTTATGGTTCTTGTGCACTGCACTTCCTCTTAATGTGCTTGACCATTGTATGAAGTTGTATTGAATTCCAACAAGTAGTTTTCAAGTTATGCTCCGGACAAGGAAAAGTAACAAAGGGCAATAACTCTGTACAAGGAAAATGCAACAGACCGCCGACCGCCCGCCCGCCCGCCCGCCCGACTGACCAACCACCGGTTGACTCCTATATACCCCCCAAACCTCGTTTCGGGGGTATAAACATGTTTTTTGTTAATAGATCTGCAAAGTGGTACATAACGATCGGCATCTTCTCAATTTTCGTTTGCTGCCATGTTTTTTCTTTTCATAGCCAAAAATTACAAATACTGCACTATATTTCTTAAATGTACTTAGGCCACACCAAATTAATTTCTTGGTCATCGGAATATATCCTTAAAAAAATGCGAGCGAGCGAGCGAAAAAAATTAAAATATATTTTTCCCAATTCAACCATTTTTGGAGAGAGCGATTTGGTAAAAAAAAATAAAAACTCACAAAAACAAATATTCACTGTCAAAACAGATAAAAAAACTTGTATGCCCAAACTATGCCCAAACACTTTATAATGAAACCCATTTGTTAGTCATATCAAAATAACCCACAGAACAACTTCTTTACTTGAGTCAATGCATGTATGCTCTTTTACTGCACTTCTTACTGACCATAAGTGTTTTGACTAGAGATAATTGTTCAATTTCACAATGCTAAAAACTTGCTGGTTTCTTGATTTTTTCCTTGCCCAAGTTTTAGCCTCAGCGCCATTATCATGACACTTTTATCACAGAGGGCACACTGTTGAAATTTGGTAAACAAGTCTTCCATGTACAGATGTACGGATCACTATCACCCTGAAGTTCATCTTCAGTGCTACAGTAACAACAGTAGAGAATGAGTAAATGTCTTTAAATGATTCTGAGTTGTTTGTCTGGACAGCAACTCGTCTTCCACCACCGCTACCCTGATTTATGTTAACATTTATAATTTTCGAGTGCATAGAATGACCGAAAAAGACCATAAAAGACCGAAAAAGAACCGAAAAATGATTTATCTTTACCGAAAACAACTTTGTTTAAAAAGATAATGTACGTTTTTAACTTAAGTATTAGATAAATGAAGGAATTTGTATGTAATTAATATTGGTTTGTTTTGATAAGTTCCTGTGCTACATCAATTACAAAATCTGGAGTGCTAAATTCAGATAGTTTTCGGTCTGCAATATTTTTTTCGATCTTTTAACTTGATTTGTAATACAATATTTACAAATTTCTTCATTTAGACTGTAAGTTATATACTCTTTATAAACATAAGTTGTTTTCAGTTTGTTTTTCTTCATAAAGTGTTTTTCGGTATTTTTCGTGTTTTTTTCCGGTCTTTTTCGGTCATTCTATGCATCAAAAATTTTCATACTTTACTGGTTTGCTGCCATTTTGACAATATGGTAGTCATGATTACCGGTATACAAATGCTGGCGTTTTTAATTGAACTGTAGGTTTGATAGTACTAATTTTACGAGTTCGCCGTGACAAAAAGACCCGCTTTGAATTTTTGGTCTAGGTTTCTAAATGATGTGGGCGGAAGCTCAAATTGAAAAAAAAAAAAAATTTTATTTAAAAAAAAATGGAGCTGGAAATCCGTTGACCAAGTAATTTATTGTGTGTGGCCTTACTGATTTATAATATAAGTTAGGAAAGTTTTTCTCAAAAACAAAATGTTTTGTTTTAAATAAAGTACAGTTGGAACTTTTTAAATTATGTTAATTGATAAATTCTTTTTGCATTCAAAAATTAACAAACATTTCTCAGTCAGTGGTGTCATACAGCTAGGATTTGCAAACAATTTTAAAATTGACTGGATAAGTTTCATCATCCTTTATGACAGGCTATATTTTTCACTCCTATCGTCAGTGACAAAATGCTAATAGACTAATTACAGCGGATTTTTAACAGAAATATATTTTTTCAATCAACATCAAGGTGATAAATATTTTAGGTTCTGATAAAAAATAACTCAAGACTTTTTGAAACAATAAAATAAAAAAACATAATTAATGTTGTGATAGTTTACAGTAGTGGTGATTCGCAAAGAAAATACATCAACGGTGATTCTACCCTTGTGATTCAATGGATCTAAATGCAACAGGTCGCTTTTAAGGGTGTATTATACCAACATTTTCATTAATTAATATTTTCACTCAAAGTCACTCCAAAATACTCAGAGAAACGCGAAGCCCTGCAATCTATATTTACACTCACTAAATGGAGTAATTTACATTTAATCTCAGAGTTACTCAAAGTCATGTTATTTCCACTCACTTCACAGTTAGCGTTTTTTGCATAATCTTCCAGAGATGTAAAAGTACCTGGAATTTACTAAAAAATTTAAAAAGTAAAAGTTTAAACGAAGTAATTCATGTCATACCCAGTGATGATAAAACAATCAAAACAATATTTTCCGCTTCTCTTATAGAGTTTAATTATTTACCACACAAAAAACCAACAGCATAAAGGATCAATGTCTCAATCCCAGTACGGATATGTTGATATTAATAAATAGTAAATACCATAACTCCACAATGAAGAGATCACAAATTATACACTTGACACACACACACACACTAGCTACACACAGTACAGCAGTTGTACTTACGTCTTCATACATATTTTAGCCTTTTAGTGATTCGTATAAATGTTGACCATTAATTGTCCATCATAAATCAACCACTCAAACATCAATATCCGTCACCTGCTCGCTGTCAATCAAAAATAACTATTAATTTTATCTGTTTATCAGTGTTTATATTATAAAGAAAATATTGCATTCAGAGTTAAACTGTTAAAGCAATTAATCTATATTTATGCACATGCAAGAAACGTCTCCAAGGAAAAAATACAGAAACACTTACCACGGGAAATATATCCAATTACGGACTAAGTTTTTGGTGTTTATAAAATCAGGAAAACTTTTACCAAACTTTCAAAACTTCCCTGTTCACCGAATGAGGAAGTAAAATAAATGTATCTAGAGTGACTTCCCTTAGCAAATAGGTATGACTACACTAAATGTTTTTCCATAGACATCCTGTATAACATTAAAGTAATAAATATGTAGAGCCACCTTAGTCACACCCAAAAATGCCCTTTTTCATACATAATGTGTTGCTTTATAGCCGAAAATTGCGCTAGATGGGACCAGGTCTAGAAAACAGGGGCCCTGAAGGGAAATGGATTTTCTAAAATCGTAAAATTTTTATACAAACAGCAAACAAACATGTACCTTTGAAAAAAAGGAAGTTTTGCAGGAACCAGCATCATTTATGAATAAAGCTTTAAAATATGCCATTTACTAGAAAAGAATGCTTTTTAACAAATTCAATAGATATAAATCTAACAAAAAATGGGAAAACTTTCGGAAACAAAGAAACCCAGTCACAAGCTTAAGAAGAAAATCTATGAACAAGTATTTTATTGATAGGTGTGTTGGTGGCTGTAAATCAGCAGACTTCTGGCCAACGGTTAAACCTTTTTTAACAAACAAAGGGAATATTACACAAAGGGATACAATACTTCTTGAAAATGATAAATTATTAACTGACCAACAGGAAGTATATATATAATGTCTTCAATGATTTTTTTGTAAATGTGGCCAAAAATATTGGAAACAACTCTATTAATGTAGACGAAAATCACCCTAGTATTATCTCAATTCAAGAAAACAAATCTAACACATCCCAGTTAAAGTTCGAACCAGTTGATACAAATTTCATAGTCAAACAAATTGATAAATTGTGTGTAAAAAAGGCCACAGGTGCCGACGGAATTTCATCAAAATTAGTCAAGGTAGCAAAACCTGTTATTACAGAACATGTCACTTTCATTGTCAACAAATCCTTTACAACATCTACATTCCCCGATAGTCTAAAATGCGCTCAGGTCACTCCATTGCATAAAAAGAATAGTAACCTTGAATAGGGCAATTATCGTCCTGTCAGTATTCTTCCTGTCATGTCTAAAATTTTCGAACGAGCCATGAACACTCAAATAGTAGATTTTTTTGAACATCACTTCAACATATTTTTATCGGCATCCCGACTAGGCTATGGTTGTCAAACAACATTATTAAGAATAATCGAAGACTGGAAACAAGCTCTGGATGAAAATTAATTTGTTGCTTCAGTTTTAATGGACCTATCCAAAGCTTTTGATTGTTTGCCACATGATCTTCTCATACTTAAGCTTAAAACATATAGTGTAGGTGAAAATGCCCTTTATTTAATTAAAAGTTACTTAAGCGAAAGAAAACAATGTATTAAGATAGGACAATTTAGTGACTTTAAACATATATATAAAGGTGTACCACAAGGTTCCATTTTAGGGCCAGTTCTTTTTAATATTTTCATTAATGATATTTTTCACTTTGTTAATAAGAGTAAGCTTTACAACTATGCCGATTGCAACACGTTATCCCATTCAGGTCATGATATAAATGATGTCAAATCAACACTAGAGCAAGATATTCTTTCTTTAATAAATTGGTTTTCAGACAACAAAATGCAGGCAAATCCTGACAAATTCAAGCTATTGCTATTGGTCCAAAAACTAGTAAAACTAACTTAACTATTAATCTAGGAAATGCTGAAATAAACTGTGAGGAAGAAGTAAAATTGCTAGGAGTTACTATATACATGTATTTCAAATTAAATTTCAACACTCACATATCTGCCATATGTAAGAAGGCTTCAAGACAATTAAATGTACTTAAAAGAATTGGTAAAAATCTCTGTAAATTAGGAAAACTTAACATCTATTACTCTTTTATAATGTCTAATTTCAATTTTTGTCCTCTTACTTGGCATTTCTGTGGGGAAGTTAACACCAAAAAGATTGAGAAAATACAAAAAAGGGCTTTACCTTTTATTTATAATTATTATTTATCTGATTATCCACATCTCTACTGAATAAATCCAAATTACCTTCACTGAAAATCAGGCGGATAAGAACTATGGCCTTAGAAACTTTCAAAATTATTAATAAGAAATCTCCATTATACCTTCATGACTTAGATATATAGAATAAAATAAAAAGCTCTGGATTTTATAATTTTAGATACAGTAATACAGCAGAAATTCCACAGGTAAGAACTTCAAAATATGGCCTCAGCTGCGCCCAGGCTCTGGAACTCACTCCCCCAACATTTCAGGGAAGACATGAATTTCAACCAGATTAGGAGCCTTGTCAATGCCTGGAGCGGACAGAGTTGTAGGTGCTCCTGCTGTCATGATTAGTGTTTTAGCAAGCCTTGTTTTTCAAATTCCTGCTTTTGTATTTCAGTTACTTTTTGCTTCTTCCCACGCTCTATATTATTATTTGCCATTCAGTTTGCTTTAAGTTCAGTCTGCTTATAACTGATATTGTTTGCTTCATATATTTGTTTATATACTTGCTTATGTTATGCTGCTACCCTATGTTTTTCCTTTGCTGTTTGTAAATATAATAACTTTCTGTAGAGGATGGTGATAATCAGGTTATCCTGAATCTGATTCAGGTTAATAAGAGTTTTAACTTCCTTTTATCTGGTGCACTTTTGTGTTTACATTTCCTTTCAGTTTTTTAATACACCCAGTCTTAGTACACTTTTAGGCAAATGCCAAGATTAGCACCATTCACTCAGTTTTAACCTTGTATGTATCATACTTGTAACTAAATGTGCTAAAGATGCTACATTTATAATTTTAATTTAATTTCAATGTTATAGTATGCTTTTTATTTACTTTTTTTTCAGGTTCTCAAACATAACAATAATGTGATCACTGTCATTAATTTAATTTATTGTGTACATTGTTATATGTGTTATCTTTGTTATATAGTCGGTCAATAGCTATTCATAGCTAATGTTATTTGTATTGCCATACCGACAAGAAATAAATTTTGTATTTGTATTTGTATTTAGTAAAATCACGCAGACTGTCTAAAACGCAGACCTCCAGACCAATATAGTTATATAGGAAACAGATTGAAAGGTGTGGAAAACGCAGACTAAGTAAGGTAGGCGCAGAAACGGAGATTAATGTGACTGATTATAGTTTAATTATATGAACTAAATGAACTAAATTGATTGCAGGTGTTTAGCTAAATGAAATAAAGATAAATAAATAATATACACTCGTGTATAAATCATGTATCACTATTAAATGTATTTTTTTGGCGAAATTTGTTAAACAAAACGTAAACTACATCGTATACATTTGTTTTGAATAAAAATATGTATATTTCCATTGACATTTTAATCAGAGACGTATTAAAACAAATGTATTTTAATCTACCTATCTACATTGGTCCTCCAACTGTTTATAACTGGAGGTCGGGGACTATTAGTATAGGAAGTGTCTCCTCGTCCGTGACTGAGAGAGGGCAACATGTATGTTTACCTATTGCCAAACTGATTTAACAGTCAGTCGGCTATTGTCGGCTAAAGCGAGGGTAGATACCTTTAATTGGAGTAATTATACGCCACCGATTCCAAATTTGATTGGCCTATTTTTATACACATCAATTAATAGACCGTGTGTAGTCCGTGTTTTACATGCGTGAGTTCATGTTATCGTAACGTATCAATAAACTTAATTACTTTTGAAACATTCGCTTGACCGGAGCGAGAGAAAAAAACATAACATAACATTACATATAGTTTATTCGACATTAAATTGTGGGGGAAAATGTAATCATTAATGTGTAATTATGACTTGTTTACTTCGATCTTCTCCGCCTTGTTTTCACTTTGTACATGAATTACGTACAAACCAATTGTTTTTATTTAATTGCGCACTTCCATTTTATGCTGCAATGGTAATTAAATGCAGTGAAGTTATTATTCCATAAAGTTTTACTAATTTCACACCTCGTTCAATTAATATCCTCACAGCCTATTTTTTTCATATAAATTACTTTTTCTGAAGTTCTTCAGACTGAAAAAGTAAATAACGAATATCTTTCATCTAAGAAATAATAATATTTTCATACGTGTAGCGCAAAAGTGATAATAAATATAGCCGGACGGGGAGACAAAACCCCCTCATTTGTCTCTACGTCCGGCTGAACTGGACGAGGAGACACTTCCATTAGTATAATCAAACGTTATAAAACTATGTGTAACACAGTGGTTATGTATGATACAGTTAATACTTGGTTATAAAATGAAAACAGTATTCTCGAGACGACAGTATTCTCGAGTATGAGACGAGACTATCAGTGAAACACTGAAGGCTAGCACTAGCCTTGATGTTATAGGGTAGATCACTCCAGTATCTGATGGTACGTGGAAAAAAGAAGTTCATATGATATTGAGTGCGTGAGAATGGTATGAAGAAATTAAGGTTTCTAGAGAGTGTCAGATGGTTATGGTCTACGATGACGAGATTGTTAGAAAGATGATTTACATTTTGCATTACTTTTTATTAATGTTGTTGGGTTTTTTTTTTTTTTTTTTTTTTTTTTTTTTGGGGGGGGGGGGGGGGGGGGGGGGGGGGGGGGGGGGGGGGGGGGGGGGGGGGGGGGGGTTGGGGGGGGGGTTTTTTTTTTTTTATTTTTTTTTTTTTTTTTTTTTTAAAAAAAAAAAAAAAAAAAAAAAAAAAAAAAAAAAAAAAAATTTTTTTTTTTTTTTTTTTTTTTTTTTGGGGGGGGGGGGGGGTTTTTTTTTTTTTTTTTTTTTTTTTTTTTGGGGGGGTTTTTTTTGGGGGGGGTTTTGGGGGGGGGGGGGGGGGGGGGGGGGGGGGGGGGGGTTTTTTTTTTTTTTGTTTTTTTTTTTGGGAAAAAAAAGGGGGGGGTAGGGGGGGGGGGGTTTTTTTTTTTTTAAATTTTTTTTTTTTTTTTTAAAAACCCGGGAAAAAAGGGAAAAACAGCATTTTTTATGTTAGAATGTTTGTTTATACACGAAAGAAGGAAGTGACGTCATCGACGTCATATAAAACGTGACACGAAATAGCGCGTTATGTTGATTTTTGCCATTAATGACACAAATTAACGTTTATATAAAATTTAACATATGATATTCGGTAAAAGGTATATAATAAAAGGTATATTATAACAGTCGGTTGATCTGCGTGTGTATCTTTCTCGTTGGCTGCATATTTATGATCACTAGGCTGCGCCTCTCGTGTGATCCGGACATATGCAAGCAACCTCAAAGACAGCCGCAGATCAACCGACTGTTATAATATTCCGTATGTATTTTATAAAGCATTATCAGAGAGGCGTTTATTCGTCTTTGTTCCACACAACATCTACTATCGTGCATGCGCTAATACCCTTGGATCGGTATTGTTGTGACTGAATTGATGTGATGTAAAAAAAATCGTAGTAAATTTTTCTATACTTCCGGTATCGCCAGCAATGTCAATAACAACACAAATAAGAAGAATGGCGTTTTATTTGAGGAGTAAAAAAGAATAGCCAAAATTTCATGAAATGCCAGGAATCATGCACGGAATACTACATGAATAATATTTAATTCATGTTATGCGCGTATCCCAGTCTGCGTTTCCATTACTGTAATACTTGCCTTCTTTAATATAGTCCGTGTGCGTTATTCACGCCTTTCAACCTATCCCCTATAAAGTTATATTGGTCTGTAGGTCTGCGTTTTAGACAGCAGAAACGCAGACTGCAAGTTGCAATCTGCGTGATTTTCCGCGTTTTAGATAGCCCCATAGGAAAAGATGAAATTTTTGACTCGGAAGAACATGAAAGTATACATAAAATAAATAAAAAGGGTTTTGGTCCAGGCAGTTTTTCTTTTCAACCAACAGATCATAAAACAATTTCTAAAATTAAAAATAAATTTAATGTAAAAAGGCTACATGTGTAGATACACTATCGGCTAAAATTTTGAAATTAGGAAAGGAATTTCTTAATTGTACCCTTTTATTTTATGTTTTCCAGTGAATTATAGAGTTTTCTCAGTGAAATAAAAGTGATAATCCACAGTTTTGAAACAGTGGATTACCATTTTTATTTTTCACTGTTTTTGCAATCTTTAGCCCGGATTTACGTCAAAAAGTATACCAAGCGTTATTAATGCTGGAGACCATGCGACGATGACGTCGTTTAAAGACGTCATTTGTTCTATGTTTTCTGATGACGTTTCCCGCGATTTTCGATGTTTTATAGAAAAAACTCAATAAAAATAGAGTTTTAACCATAAAATAAACAGAAAAATGTTGGTATCGGTGTGTTTCTCGTTAATTTCACCCGTGAACACCAAAAGTAGTTATTTTCACTCGTGGCTGCGCCACTCGTGAAAATATCACTTTTGGTGCCCACTCGGTGAAATTATAACGTGATCTTACACCGAAACCAACAATTGTCCTCTATCTATACAGATTTAGTTAATATGTCAGTATCAACAAATGTTTTCCCAGACAGGTTAAAAGAGGCCCAGGTTACCCCAATTTTCAAAAAGAATGATCATTTTAGTAAATCTAATTACAGACCAGTCAGTATACTGCCATAACCTTCAAAATTTTGTGAAAAGGTACTTTCAGATCAACTTACTGCTAAAATTATTTTGAAAATATTTTGATGATTTTTATATGCATTCAGAAAGGGTCATGGCTGCCACACAACCTTACAAAGGCTATTAGAAGACTGGAAATGTGCACTGGACTCAAATCACTATGTTGCAGCCATTTTAATGGACCTGAGTAAAGCCTTTGACTGTTTACCACATCCAATCTTATGAGTTATGGTCTTTAAGAAATTTCAGCCAAACTTCAGAAAGTTCAGCCAAACTTCCATCAACCTATCTGTCCTCCCCTCCTGTAAGCAACAAATTGAAATAAATAATACTGCCAGCTCATCGGCTAGTATAGAGAAAGGAGTTCCTCAGCGATCCATATTAGGACATCTCCTCTTTAACGTTTTCATTAACGATATCTTTTAATAAAAAAGGCACCCACTTTGCAGATGACAACACATTCTCTTTCTTTTCACAAAACTTTGATCTTTTAATGAAAACATTACAATCAGAGAGTGAAATACTTATACATTGGTTAAAAATAATTTGCATGCAAGCTTAACCTAATTTCAATCTTATTAAAATCGTCTCCTCAAAAACGCTACGCTTCATTTCAGAAGATCGTGAACTTTAGTCAGATTGATCCTAATTAATTTCAAGAAATAGCAGTTGGCAAAAAGACTAAGGAGAAATCACCTACTGTCAATATAGGTAGTACTGAAATAAAATGTGAAGATGAGGTAAAATTATAAGGAGTTGTCATTGATTTTAGTTTAATAACCATATAAAAATATTTGTGCTAAGGCTGTAAAACAACTTACTGCATTAAAAAGGATAGGGAAGAATTTAGGAAAATTAAATAGACTTACAATTTTTCATACTTTCATATTATCAAATTTTAATTTCTGTATATTGTCTTGGCATTTTTGCTCTGCGGAGAATACTAAAAAATAGAAAAGATGCAGGAAAGAGCTCTTAGATATGTTTATAATGATAACAGTAGTTCCTTTGATGAATTGTTAAACTTGGCGAAATTACCATACATGTAAGACGTTTACGAACAATGGCATTTGAAACATACAACATATTAAATAATTTGGAACCTCCAGTATTGTCCAATCTTGTAACTAAAAAAGATTCTACCTATAACTTTAGGTATTCTAATACTCTTCAGGTACAGCAGGTCAAAACTACAAATTTTGTTAAGAACTCTTTCATGTATGCTGCACCTGTTCAGTGGAATTCCTTACATGAAAATTACAGAAATGCTGTCAATTTCAGCCATTTTAAAAGTCAGATCTCTTTTTGGAATGGAAATTATTGTAAATGTTCGTTGTGTAAACTTTAAATTTCAATGTTAGAATTTTACAAAGTATACACTCACTTTTTCTCTCATCCACAAGTCCGGTTGACAGCATACCTTTTGATGCATCTGTTTTGAGCTTCCCTGTATTAGTTCATGTATCTATATTGCCATGTCTGTCAGTTTAGGTTTGCATGCAGTTGTGTTTTTTTTCTTTTTTCCATCTTAATTTTGTACCTTTTATTCATGCTTTATGCAAGTACTGTACTTCTGAGTTAATAAATTGTTTTTTCCTGTAATCTGTATTTCCTTGAATTTCACTGTCATGTAATAGTTGCTGCTCAGTTCATCCAGGTCTGATCCTGGGATGATAACTTCCCTTTTAATTATGCATTTCTTGTGCGTTGTTTGCTGGCTGAGTTTTTTAATTTCTCTTAGGGCAGTTGTTTGGTCTTGATCTAGAACAGCAGCTATCACATGGTTTTTCATGTATAAGTACCATTTTAAGGTGTTGTTTGCCATGTCATCTTATGTTATGTTACGTGCTAGGAATGATTTTAGGTTAGTCTTACAATCTAGATCTCTTAAATTAATGATTATATTATTTTGTAACCATGCCTTTTCTCTTACAGCTTTTTACTTTCGTATCTTACATATTTGTTAATACATAGCCGGTTCAAAAGCACATGGAGTGCTTCTGTTGTATTGTTACTTATTTTGCCGACTCAGAATAAAATTTATCTTATCTTATCTTTCATAAATGACCTAGAAAATGTATTTATAAATAGCGGCACAACAGGTCTAGATGTCAGTATGTTTAAGATATTTTTACTGCTTTATGCAGATGATATAGTGATATTTGCAAATTCTGCAGAAGAATTGCAAAGCAATATTTGCTTACTACATAATTATTGTACAACTTGGAAACTTAAGGTCAATGTTGAAAAGACGAAAGTTATGATTTTTAAAAAATAGAAACCTGGAATTCTTATATGACGGACAACCTATAGAAATTGTTAATAAATTCTGTTACCTTGGTATCGATTTTACTTGTGGAGGTTCACTTAGCACAGCTCAAAATACGTTATCTGGTCAAGCACAAAAAGCCATGTTTAAGTTAAATAAGTATCTATATAAATTCACATATATACCACCAAAACATGAATTAGACTTATTTGATGAGCTTGTGTCACCGATTTTAAATTATTGTAGCGAAGTATGTGGTTTTGTTAATGACCCATCAGTTGAGAGAGTACACATGCAATTTTGTAAGAAACTTTTAGGTGTTAAAAAGTCTACACAAAATGACTTTATATATGGTGAATTGGGACGACTTTCTTTTAGAACAATTCATATGCTTAACATAATAAAATATTGGCTGAAAATACTACAACTTAGTCACAATAAGTACGTTTATATTCCGTATACATTGTTAAAAAATGATTTTGAACAGCATCATGGTAGACGTAATTGGTGTACGTTGATTAAAAACTTACTATGTGCCTTGGGTTTTGTAGATGCTTGGATATTTCAAGGGGTGGGACATGTTAATTTGTTTTTACATTTAGCTAAACAAAGACTAAGTGACCAGTTTATCCAAAACTGGAATTCAAGATTAAATAATTCCAGTAGAGCTCTATTTTACAGACAAATCTCGTCATTTAGATTTCAACCATATCTTGAATTTTTCAATGCAAATAAATTTTGTCAGTCATTGTCACGTTTACGAGTATCCTCTCATAGATTACAAGTTGAGGCCGGAAGATGGATAAGACCAGTTAGTATACCTAGAGATGAAAGAAAGTGTAATGTGTGTCAAATACTAGAGGATGAATATCATTTTGTAATAGAATGTCAAATATACAAAGATTTAAGAAAACAATATATACCAAAGAAATACTGGGTCAGACCAAATATGTTCAAATTTGTGGAACTTTTAAATTCAGAAAATCAGACTATAGTACAAAGTTTGGGAATATTTATATATAAGGCATTTGAAATCAGAACGACAGTTTCGTAATCTATATACATTTTCATACCTCAATACTTCCACTTATACTTCTAATACTTATACTTTTGACAACTTTTCTATTAAGTATATATTGTTTATACTTGCATTAGGTTTTACTCTTACGCAGGGTAAAAATTTTAAATTTTAAATTTTCCAATGATTTTTTATTTTTCTTGTAGTAACTTCATGGAATGAATATCCATATAGTTGACCTTAGATTTTGTCCTCTTTCGGTAAGGTTAACTGTTGGTTATACTATTTCCATTATATGGGTTATTGCACGTATATGTGTTTGTATGTATATGTGTCATGTGGGTATACTTATAGATTTAAATGAGTTTTAAATACTCGTTCACTTAATTGTTGCAGTTAAGCTGTGTTTCTATTTTTCAATGCATTCATAAAACACCAAATCAATTAAAAAAATTTAAAAATAAAAATATATATATATATAATTATAATAGTTTGCTCTATGTACTATCAAAATGAGTACTAAGTACTATCAAAATGAGTACTAAGTACTATCAAACATATGAAAAATATTGTTTATCAATACCCAAGGTCAGTATAATTCTTATGTTTATTTCTGACCTTCTCCGAATTAATTAATTTTCAGTTAAATTGTGTTTGTATTTTTTTTATGTGGACAGCCTATATGGATGCAATAAAATCTCTCATATCTTATCTTATCTTGTGATATAAATCAGAACATTCATAAACTATTATTTTGTTATGCTCAACCATTGATCTTTCAATTGTTATTCTAGAAATCTAAAACGCTACCAATCAGAGATCACAGCTATCTAATAGATTCGCAAATTCCTTGCAGAAATTGACTGGTTCCAAGTTCCACCGATTTAGTCAACCAGTAAGTTTACGGACTGTTCTCAATAAGTACTGAACTGTACCGAACCGTACCGAATAGATAAGGGAGAACTCCGAATTTACGTGTTACCAGGTTCCACAGACCTAAATTGGTCCGTGCCAGGTTCGTATCAATACATTACAATACAGTAAGTTTTATTTTACGTCGGCAAGAGTAGAATATCAATACAACATAAGCCCTGAAGTGCGTTTGAACCAACACAATGTACATGTATATAACATAAGAAATCAAAGGACTGAAAGTGCTGGAGGATCGATTGTCTCTGAACAACACAGCCTGCACACATACATGTGTAAATATCAGGACAACACAGACTGTACACATACATGTGTAAATATCAGGACAACCCTTGCACGAGTAAAGTTATAAACTGGAGACACAACTGTTCACACATTTTGACCTATAACAATTTGTGTAAACTTTACTTTTGAGGTAGGAACCCATGTGCTTACATTTTACATTCAGTGACTATGTTCAACTACCCTATAAAGTATTAAGCTGTGAATGGTAACTGATAAATGGATTTTGACAAAACTGAACTGAAAATTCATAGTATGAACAACTTTTAATGTCATATAAAAGTTATGGGATATGTCCATACGGTTGATTGTATTGTGCCAATTGACTGATTCGGATTTAACGTCGCACTAAACAGCTAAGGTGATTTTGCTACCGTCGGCTTTCATGGAGGAGGAAGATCCTGGGAGCCAATTCGGGCATTATTTCAGTCATGAGCGGGCACCTGAGTAGAACCTAGATAGCTTCTAGAATAAAAGAATTCGACCCAAGTAGGGCACAAACCTACAGCGGTGAGGGACAAGTAAACATCAATCAGTGACCTTAATCACTCGGCCACAGATGCCATTGTATGATGCCAAGCAATTGTCTAAAGTTTCAAGGCTTTACTATGTTACTGAGAAAGTGAATTTTAAGAAAGCTTTATCAGATTCAAGACGACAGTGCCGACTGACGTCAAGAAGTTTATGACAATGGCTCTTCTGTTTTTCAAAGAAAAGCTAAAAATTGATAAATCAATCTTTTAATATAAATTTATTCAGTTTATACCTATTGTAGAACAAGTACTTGCAGCTTACATTAACTATATCCGTGAGTGCTTCCAAAATACTGCGAATTGCAATATACTGGGTCTATTATTACCAGCCTTTCTACCATGCTGTTTTAAATTTTCAAAACTTGTCTAAAACAACAACTGAATGTTTTACATATCAGGACTCAATTAATAATCGATGTATCATACATTACATTAAACAAAGAAAGATAAAATCGGTTAACCGTCGTAACTTTTAAACAGGTTTATATTAGGTCCTGCGTGATGACAAAAGTTGGCAAATTATTTTATCTAAATGGTGATATAAATTTCAAAAATATTAATTAAGTATTTCACCTACCCATAATGGTTTAAAATTTATGATCGTTTCCCTATGGTAATGCTTATAAGGGTTTAATGCTACATTTTTTCAGTGATTTGTTGAAACATTTCGTCTATATAGAGAAAACCATTTAAAGGATCCTATGGTTTGTAGCATGGAAGAATAATAAGGATCAAAGGTTGAAAAATTTTATTACATAGTTTCCATTTCACTACCCATTGAAGACCTATACTGTTAACATTTAAAGTCTGACGGATCGGGTGTCCGTGGTAAACGGAAATAATCATGGCTTACGGAAATGTAATAAAGCTAGGCTTTGATTACCTAGGGACCGTCAATATGGATTTTAAATTGTTTTTCCCCTTTAATAAAATTATGTAGGCCATTTCTTTTCTACATTTAAAAATCGTATTTTTAAGACAGTGTAAATGTATATATTAAATGGCTTTTAGGGGTGTATTTGCATTTGACATAAGGCCCAAAGATGGGACAGTACCGTACGTGTTTTTATATGTTATGGCTTCTATCAATTGTATTGACTTTAAAAGTGCCTATTGTTGTTGCAAAAGTGTGACAAATGGTCTCATCCTTTTCTGGTAATTCTTTAATTCAATGTTTGCTTAATTTTGAGATAAATTCAGTGCAAAATTATCTACAGGGATTGTCGATAATATTCGTTATAAAATTTTATTTCCAAATATTTAATTATACTCGGATTTCGATTGCATTTTCAATTTGACGAATAACCTTGTGCTTTGTGTATGTTAAAATATATATGGAATCTATAAATTTTCATGATGTGTTAACACATCTGGTTTTATTGGGCCAAATGGTTTATGCGGATATGTTGATTATTAGGGGTAATAAACCCTCTTGTTCGATAATTTATTACCCGTTTTACAATATACGTGCTCGGTTTTAAACTATGAACAATGACAAAACAACAGTCTTGTGTTAATAAAAAACATTTAATCTAAGACTTTCATCCATCTCTTTATATATTAACTAACTAATTAAGGTGTCAAACTATCTTATACTATTTATGTAACTTAACGAAAACATAATTTTAAAGTTCATTGATTATTAAATGATTTATGAAATAAAAAAGTAATTTACACAATAATGATTTCTAGGTCATTTTATCACATTGCCCCTTCATTTTCTTTTAAATACTCTTTAAATCTAATGCAATAAATCAACGTTAGTCTAAAGCAATAAAGAATATCTTTCGGTACAATGATTGTGAAGAAAGTAACAGTCTACAAGCTGCATTATCGAATTTGCACTAACTATTTTGCTTATATACGGAAGCTTCCGTCTTTATACCATATTGATTACGATTCATAAGCTGTTAGGCTAGTAGCGTTTAGTGTAGACTAGTGTTTCTTGTAGCGCTATAACTTTTATTTAACAATACTGACTCTAGTAGTATTTCGTAACAACTAATCATGACGAGGATGATGGTGATTAAATAATGATACTATGTATGAAGTACCCGCCAAAATTTAGTGTAGCAAAAGAACATGGTAAAGTTTGACAGTTTTAGTTACAAACAAGAAGTCCTATTTGTATTTATATCGAGTTAATATCTGTTCTTTGTAAATTACAGCATGATCCAAGAAGATATCCCTAGTTGCGGTTCTCTACATTTAAAACGTATTTAACATGTAGATCCATGTGATTTAGTTTGGTACCCAGGTAGTGAACCGACTTCGGCAAAAGCGGACAATATCGTACCATTTTCGAACACGCATTTACATAAAGTACAACAATTATAACGGTTTAAAGCATAAAATATGTTGTCATATTTAAAACATCTACAAGTGCCTCTGCGAAGTTAACTTGCTGATAAGTTTCATTTTTCTAAAGCATAAAAGGCGTATTTTAGACTAGTGTTTGGCCTATCTTTAGACACGAAATACAACTGTCAGGAGCACTTTGTATAGAGGCGTTGCTAAGTTACAAAAGAACTGTTTTACGTCGAAATCCGGTTTTGTAATTTAACATTCAAGAGTACCTAGCGGTTATAACTTATTACGATGTTCCGATAGTTTTTATTCAATCAATATATCATAATGCAGGGAAAAGTTGTTTTTTTGGGTTCCCGGTTTGACTTAAAAGCTGTTCTGATCAACACGTAGGAATACTAATTCTATACAGAATGATACCTCGTTGATTTTTAGTAATTATTAATGTTTTACATTTATTCATCATTCTTTTTATTTCATTGAATATATAGAACTACTTTTCGATCGTATTCTACAAAAATTTGTGTTAAGAGTTCGGCCGTATATAAGTGTCTGAAATACTCTGTTAACTTTGGATACGATTGAATAAATTCAATCGATCCAAAAAGGAAATAACATTTTGATACAAAAGCTACAATACAATGTGTTAAAATCATTTTAAGTTAAATTGCAATGTATTAAGATCTGTAATAATTAGCTAGGCATAGATGTAGCAGACTAAAAACCCCGTGCTGAAGATGTGGTGAGGCTTTCTGTTTACGAATGTTAATTATAACGATGGCAGAGTGTTTGATTGATCATATTCCTTCCTCCTCTTCTTTGATAATGGCATACAGTCAATACTGAACTATATTGGCCATGTGTGGGGTTAGAAAAGAGAGCTACCAGGCATTCCCAGCGACTCAGTGCAGAATAAAAGCTTTTAATCAACAGCTGGGTTAAAACAGGGTAAAAGCACGTATGATCATATGTATAATGGTTCAACATCGATGCAGCCAGTGATGACTTAAATCCGGAGATAGAGTCAGCACTGACTACATGCGATGGAAGTGTGTTTCACTGTACTACTGTTCTTGGAAAATATGAAAATTTGTAACAGTTAACTGTGTTGTTGGAATGTGGCATGCAAGATGGCGGAAATGCCTAGATTGCCTTGTGTATGGTGTAAGGTACTGTGTTTGATTTAAATCAACATGACTGTTTACCATTTTATAAAACAAAGTGAGTCTACTGGTTTTCCGTTTATTTTCAAGGTGTTCCACTTAAGCTCAGTCCTAATATTAGTTACTGTGCCCGTGGTATTGCTATATGTATTGGTTGCAAAACGAGCAGCTTGCTTTTGAACGTTTTTTTTTTTATTTTATCTATATCTTTCTGGGTGTACGGATCCCATACAGTTGTAGAATATTCTAAAGTATGTCTGACAAAAGTGTTATATGCTGCTTCCTTAATTGGAGTGTAAATTTCTCTTTAAAAGCCCTACCCCGGCTAGATTTACTGGTTACTTTGTTTACATGCGGAGACCATGAGAAATTAGATGATACTGACACAATAAAAAGACCAATTTAGTTATGTAAGCCAGAACTAAGTTTTAGGGAGTTATACTGGAGTCACCATGTCCGTCTGTCTGTACATGTATTGTAAACGTTATTTCTCAGCAGCCAGTGGTCAAATACCAATGAAACTTTACTTATAATATTCTTTTCTCAAACCATAATATATGACTATAGCTTAGATAGTTGGCATATAGCATTTCCTAGTAAACTTCTACCAAGATTGTTAAAATCATGATTCCCGGGTCAACATTGACCCTGCCTGAGGGTCACTTTATTCAACATGGATTTCTTGAATCTTCTTGTGAAGAACCACAAAAGTTGGACCCGCCTAGGTGTAACTCCATATTACATATTTAGGGAGAAACTTCTCTGAAACTACAAAGCTTAGTGTTTATATATTGACATGTATCATTGCCTTCTGCACTTCTACCCAAATTGTTGAAAGCATGACCCCAGGATAAATATTGACCCCATCCGGGAGGTCACTTGATTTTACGTAGATTTCTATAGGAACCCACAAGATCTCGAGCTAAGATATTTTGCACTTGTTTTAATAATTCTTATAGGGAAACTTCAAAAGCGTCTTGTCTAGAACCACAGAGCCCAGAGTAAGATATTTGGAATGTAGTGTTCTGTATGCATCATGTTGTTGCCATGCTTTGATTGTACACTTTTACCTACTTCTAAAATCTATCTAATTTACCTATCTGTCTGACCGCTAGGAGTATTGTTCAAATCAGTAACCCCTGATCAAAATTGACCATTTTTACTAATGTCGGCCTTGTATTTTAGCCAATGGTAGCCAGGTGAGCGATATAGGGTCATCTTGGTCATCTTGTTTAGCCCATATGGCACAAAGTGTCAGACCAACATTTCCTTCTAACAACATCTCCTCTGAAACAACTGGGCCAATGTTGGTGCAATTTAGCAGGAATGTTTTTGCATGAAGCTCTATCTTGGGATGTTCAAATAATTCCATTCAATGTATAACTCTGGTTGGTATGATAACAAATAGGAAAAGCTTAAATTTTTTTAAAAACCGGAATGTTCAGAGCTTCGATATTTGACATTTAGCATTGTCTATTGGACCTATACAAAGAGTGTTAAAATTATGACCACGGGTCAAAATCGACCTCGCGGCTTGTATAGGAAGAACTTTTCTTCTTCTCTGAAACCACCAAGGCTTCGTACTTAGATATAAAATTGACCCCGCCAAGTGGGTCACTCGGTTTAACAAAAGGGAACACTTCAAAAAGTTATTGTCTAGAAAAACGTTCTGTATTGGACCTCTATGAAGAGTATTCAAATCAGGAACCAACAGCGTGAGCTTTTGTGACTGCTCATCGTCCGGCGTTTTAGAAATCACGCACATTGTCCGTCCGTCTTTCCATCCTGCCCTGTTCTGTCCGTCCTTAACTTAACTTGCTCTATAGCACCGTTGCATTGTCCCCTTTAATTAAAGTAAATGGTTCCGGTCCAATGCTAGCAGGAGCCGCTGTTACTAATATAGAAAACCTTCAAATGGCTTCTGATGAACCAGTGGATCGAATGTCACCAAACATGCAGGAGCATCATTGCAGGAGCATCATTGCATTGCCTCCTTCGAAATGGGATCTGATTCTGGTCTAGTGCAAACAGGCGCCGATATTACTTTTAATAGAAAAACCTTTAAACGTCTTCTTCTCATGAACAAATGAATGGAATGTCGTCTGACTTCTGTAGCATTCTTGCATCCCTTTCAAAAAGCAGGAAATTGTTACGGTCCATTGCACGCAGGGACTACTTTGATAACATTAAATTGCTTAATCTCATGAACTAGTAGAAGGAACGTCACAAAACTTGCTCTGTAGCATTCGTGCACCGTCCTCTTGTAAAATAACCGGAAATGGTTCTGGTCCAGTCGGCTGCTATTACTAACATATTATGACGTACTTCAGTACTAATCGGAAATATTGAGCACAATGTAATATAGAATCTTACAGTACTTTACATGCTACAGCATTTTACAGTACCATAGAGTTCTTTAGTATCATATTGACCAAAGCACAAACACTTCGACTGATAGCTCTATGTTATAATTGAATAACGGCCCTTCTATTTTTTCTCAGCAAATTTTGTCCGCGCATTTTCTGAGCAACCATAGACTAGAAACTTCGGGGGAGTGATTGATACCAAACCTGCTTGTGCATATCATTGGCATGGTGCGCTCATATAACTTTTCATTGAGTTACGACTCCTTGGTTTTTTTAGTAAATTTTGTCCGCGTTATTTCTCAGCAACCACTGGCTGGAAATCAATGAAAGGAGTGATTGATACAAAGCTTATTTATGCATATTGTCATAATGTTGCGCTCGTATAGTTTTCCATCAAGTTACGGCCCTTTTGTGTCCGCGCTATTTCTCAGCAACTACAGAATGGAAACGTGTAAACATCCTCAGCAGTTTTTTCATCGAGTTTCTATTGCATATAGTAATTTGTGTCAGGCTATTGCCCAGCAACCACCGGATGGAAAGGAAATCTGTTGAGTGGAAATAATATTTTAGGTAATCATACATCCATTCTTGTGTCCAAGTCACGTCGGTGGTATTAATCACCTCCGGTGATAGTTCTAGTTCAAACATGCTCCATGTTAAGGGGAGGCATCTGTTTTCGATGCGGCTTCAAAAATAGAATCAGATCACATACATTGAAAACAAGCCGGTTTCTAACTCTATCCAAGGATAAGATGTGTGATTTTTGTTGTTGAGAGCAATTGCGCTAAAGGAAGTGATAAGGGGGCATCATGACCCTCTTGTTTTTATATAGACTTATATACAATGTAAGGGAATTTACCATATTGTATGAAACAACAGAATGTAGAAATCAGAAAAAGTATGTAGTATTGCCTAGTGTCCCACTACCCATATTGTCGAAATTGTGCCCCTATGTCAGAATTGACCATGCCATTAAAGGCATTGTTTTAAATAGAGGACATACATTGTAGTTTTAAAGTCTTCTGTCCGTAATTGAATGGTAGAGTGTGTAGAGATTTGGAATGTCACATCTTCTAGTGGCCCTCTAATGGCTGTTCTGATTGTGCCATTTTCACCTACTTTCTTGCGTTTGAAGTTTCAGTGAAGTTTTACAGATTTCAACACTTACCTGGGGTTACCGTGAGCTTTGACCTACTTGCTGGTGTTTCTTCAAACGACATCTCTTGTGAAACTCTGTGACTTTTCGTGTGAAATGTGAAACTATGCTGGGCTTATTGTTGAACAGGAAACTCTTTAAAAAATCTTCTTCTCCAAAACAACAAGGCCCAGAACTTAGATACATGTATTTGGTATGTGGTACTGTCAAGTGGTTCTCTATCATACTTTTTTCAAACATGCCCCTAGGGTCGAAACTGTCCCCGGCCTCATGGCCAGTGTTGGGAGAGGGTAGCTTCAAGTGTTTCACCAAGCAAAATGTTAATTCTCAATCTAAACTCATTGTCACTTGCAAAGGCCATACTTTCCATTCAAAGAACTCTGTGAAGTATCTGGGTGCAACTGTTGATCAGAATTTATCATTTGAGTCTATGGTCATGTCTGTTATTCAAGAAACTAATGCAAGATTGAAGTTTCTGCTCAGAAAAAGAGACTGTCTTACTTTTCACACTAAGAAGTTGTTGGTTATTCAGTGTCATTTTGATTATGCTTCTACAGTTTTGTATTATTCATCAACACAAACATTTAAGAATAGTTTACAGGTTGCCCGGAATAAACTTATTAGATTTATCCTGAACTTAGATGGTATAGTACACATTGGTAAAGATCAGTTTTTAAGTACTAAATGGTTGCATATAGCTAAGAGAGTTGATTTCAAAACCTTATGCCATGTATTCAACATATATTCCAAGACTGCCCCCTTTTATTTGACAAAACATTTTGTTCCAGTCATGTCAGTTCATAATTATAGCGTCAGATTAAATCCGTTCTCAGGTTACATGTAATTCTTCTTCCTTCTAAGACAGTCGCCGCTTTTCCATTTTTACGATTTAAAATACCTTACTTAGTTAGAATAGGTTCTTAAGAATGATATATTTCTACATTTGTCTTTCCTCTTATTTGGTTTTCAGTATTATGTAACATTTTAATACCAATGGCATGTTTTTATCAAATGAGTTTTGTTTTCTTTTTGAAGTATCACAAATGTCTTTCTTTTCAATACCATTTGCTGTGATTTTATAATATTGCTTCCATTGTCATATACCACTATATCCAAAGGACCACAATGGAAATAAGAGTTTATCCATACTCTTTTTTGTGTGTTATCCTTTGCATATAATGTTAATTGATATGGCCATAATTATTCATACATGTTTGTTACTTGTTTATTGTATGTTGTACTTATGTATTGTCATGCAATTGTACATTATGTGCAGAAATAGATATATCTATCTATAGAAATGTACATGTATGCTAAAACTTTAGAAAATCTTCTCAAAAAACTGCAAAGCCTCCAGTACGTCTTTGATATGTGGTGTGTAACACTATGTAGTGGTTTTCTGTCTTTAATACCATAAGGTATGGTGCTCAGATATTTGGTATGTAGCATCACTCAATAGTCTCTCCTTGGGTAAAACTTAGCCCCACCACAGGGTTCACTTGTTTATATATAGACATATCTAAAAAAGAATACTGTAAAAACCTTCTGGCCCAAAACCATGAGCCTAGAGCTTTGAAAGTTGGTGTCTAAGAGGTCTTCTATCAAAATTGTTCAAAGAATGCCAGGCCCTGCTCCAGTTATCAGTTTTATATTGACTTAAATAAAGAACTTTTAAAATCTTCCTGTCTAAAATCATAAGGTGTAGACCTTAGGTATTTGATATGTAAAATAGATTAGTTTGTCTTGTACCAAGGTGTAGACCTTAGGTTTTTGATACGTAAAATAGATTAATTTGTCTTGTACCAAGGTGTAGACCTTAGGTTTTTGATATGTAAAATAGATTAGTTTGTCTTGTACCAAGATTGTTAAACTAATGCACCTAGTATCAAAATTTGTCATATCCTTGGGGTGATGTATTTACATAGACTTTTATAGGAATATCTTTTAAAGTTCTATTATCGATAACCATAAGGTCTAGAGTTAGACAACTGGTCTGTAGCGTGGTTTAGCGGTCCTCTTCCACGACTGCTGTAGTTATGCACCTGGGATTGCCGCACCCTTTCGACCTACGTTCTCGATTTTGAAGCTATAGTGAAGAAATGCGGATCACCTTAGTTTTGCAAATAGACTTCGTGCTTACTTGGGATGACCTTGGCATTGGCCTATTGACCAAGTGTCTTGTTTTAAGCTCACCTGACATAAAGTGATGGGATGAGCTATCAGGATCGTTTACTGCACGTTGTATGTCCGTTCACAATTTCCTTAAACGAAATCTCCTCTGAAACCACTTGGTTCTCTTTCTTAAACACTATATAAGAGTAGTGGACAACTGCGTCTTACTTGTTTATTTTGTAATCACTGAATTGTACACCTTGTCGCCATACCTAAAGTGATATTCATTACGAAACAGGTAGCATATCTTTGAAGTATATGCCGGGTATCTAAATATCTAGCATTCACATTTGAGTAATGCTGTAATAATTTTGGCTAAAAATCAGATTACTTAAATCAAAAATACTTCAAGCCTTAACCTTGGACATTAGGTGACTGGTATGTTCAAGGTAAACTTTCGACTGGAACTTTAGCACATTATTTCGATGAGAGAACAAATTTCACTGATAAACTTGTGATGATTACTTTTGCAGCCGAGACTTGAACCAGCAATCGTCGTAAGTACGAAAATGTACGGCTGACATTTGAAGTCAAACATTGAGTCAAGACAACGTCGAAGTTTGCCAAGTCGGATATCATGATGTGAACTGGATCTGACATTATCTTGAAAATAGGCAAGGCGTACAATATTGAAATGAAACAATAAAATTGTAATAATAATAATAATAATAATAATAATAATAATAATAATAATAATAATAATAATAATGATGATGATGCTGATGATTTCAACAAACAGAAACTGTGAGGCACAGATGCGTGAGATTCCGACGTATGGTAGCTTAATTCATTGTGGGATTGTTGCTGCGTTGAGTTTAACGCCCGTTTCAACTTGGTCACTTTGGTTACTTTGGTCATTTTAACAGGCGAACAGTTTACCTAACTATCTTCCCTGGGTAGAACTAGTACTACAGTAGACTCCTATCCTCCGAAGAAATTGTCAACTTTCTCACATAAATAGACATAGTCGGTAGTTGGGCTGGAACACTTGGTCCTCAATCTATGAGAGATTACAGTGTTTTCAAGTCCGCAACTCTAACCACTCGACCACGGAAACAGACCTTAATTGTAGGAAGAAGTTCGAACTGGTGACCCATGGCATCTCAAATACTACGAAGGACGGGAATCTACCTCAGGTCTCTCTTCATAAACATAATGATGAACAGATGATGGGAGTGGGTATGTCAAGGGCCAATAATTATTTCGTTATCTTTACTAGTATAGCAGTAACTTCCCTTTAATTGGACTTGTATTATTAGAGTCGGGTTCAAGGGTATTTCAGAAAGTGTTTCTTATTTTTTGCATTACTTTATTATGCCCCCGAAGGGTGGCATATTAAAATCGCACCGTCCGTCTGTTCGTCCGTCCGTCTGTGCGTCCCCACTTACAATTTCGTGTCCGACTGTAACTCTGTCATGCATTGAAGGATTTTAAAATAACTTGGCACACATGTTAAGCACATCAAGACGACGTGTCGCGTGCAAGACCTACATCCCTACCTCAAAGGTCAAGGTCACACTTGGAGTATGAAGGTTATGGAATCCTCTATATATGCACACATTCGTGTCCGGACTGTAATTTTGTCATGCATTGAAGGATTTTAAAATAACTTGGCACAAATGTCTTGCACATCAAGACGACGTGTCGCGTGCAAGACCCACGTCCCTAGCTCAAAGGTCAAGGTCATACTTAGAGTTTGAAGGTAATGGATTCCTCTATATATGCATATATGCACACATTCGTGTCCGGGCTGTAACTTTGTCATGCATTGAAGGATTTTAAAATAATTTGGGCACAAATGTCTAGCACATCAAGACGACGTGTCGTGTGCAAGACCCACATCCCTACCACAAAGGTCAAGGTCACACTTAGAGTTTTTATAGGTAATGGAATCCTGTATATATGCATACATTTGTGTCCGGACTATAACTTTGTCATGCTTTGAAGGATTTTAAAATAACTTGGCACAAATGTCTAGCACATCTTGAGCGGATGTGTCGCGTGCAAGACCCAAGTCCCTACCTCAAAGGTCAAGGTCACACTTAGTGTTTAAAGTAATGGAATACTGTATGCATGGTTACTCTGTCATGCATGGAAGGATTTTAAAATTACATAGCACATTTATTGAGCACATGGAGAGGACCCAGACTGTAAGACACCTCTTTCGGGGACATTCGTCACTTGTGAGGGACAGCTCTTGTTTTATCACTGAAAATTCGGACGGCCATATGTACATGATGTAAGATAAAATCTGAAGTGACCAGACTGCAGGATCCTTTAAGAAATGTACGGAATATGAAGTGACGGGCATATACGAGTCTCATTACAAGTGTAGCATTGATCGCAGTTAGCTTCATCTCTTCCGACCCTTGTGCCTCAAAGAATCTTTGATGCTCGCATAATTAGATACGTGCAATTTTGCATGATATGATTATTACGAAGTTAGTTTTTGAATTTGTGCAAATACGCCATATGTAACCATGTTTAACAGACCTTGTAGTTTTATTTTAGCCAGCCAGTCGTTCGGGTTGTTTATTGTTATAAAGCACTGCTTCGTGCGTGCGTGCGCAAGATTACATGTCTGTTAACTATTTTAGAGCAACGTTGACTTGGGATACTTTTAATTAAGCATTTCTAGTATCAAGTCAAAATGATCGTTTCAAGTGAAGCCCCAGCACGTTTTCATAGCATGTATGTCCAATTTTTAATTTAGAGACAACTTGAATCACTTCCACCCTCATCCCATCACCATTATTCTGTTGAAACACGCATCTAAGTATATCATCAGTGCCGGTAACGTTCATAGACAAACCGAAAACTATTTGGACTCAATTTTCAACTATTTTGTCTTTTATCATGGAAATGGCTCCACCTTATTTGTGTGAAATGGTTGGTAGTTTCTTAGGGAGGATATAGTCCTAGTACGCATGGTTCTTCCCAGGGACGATGGTCATGTTGAAATAACTGAAATACGGACAAGGACGGGCGTTAAACCTATAGAAACAAGACGGTGGCTCCAGAAAGTATTCAACCATGGGTCATTTTGAATCAGTCATGCAAGATCGGGTTGAATACTGGTCTATTTTCTATTTGCTACTATTGTGTCAGGGATATTTGATACGATGTACAAGACGGCTTATAAGTGGCATTAGACAAGTAAGTAGGAATCCGATGATATTTCACCAGACTTCCAGCAAAGTAATTGTTAGAATCAAAGAAGTAATCGTATTTTGCCGCATTATATAGCTGTACATATTGCAAGTTTGATTAAAAACAATTGATTTCTACTGCCGACATTCGTGGCGTTCTTTCACGTGCATGCACTTTATTTCACTTAAACGTGACACTGTCAAACGTACAGGGGTTATCTTATGTTTTAGTATCTTCATAGCATGTATCATAAAGTTGTGAATTCAATACGCTTGATTTTCAAAATTTTCGCCAGTATCCGGTAACGGTAAAGGCAGTTTTTTGTACGAGATATATCCAGTTTACGAAGGGCTCGGCGGTTTTTTAGGATATGACTGTGTGCTAAAACCTTGCGGTAAAATTACTGAAATTATGAAACAGTTGTAAAGAATTCAACAGGAGGGTTCAGGTCCGGCAATAGCTATCCACCTGAAAGTGGAAATATTTCCCTGCGCAAGTTTTGATTTCATCAATTACCAAGCAATGTAGAGGTCCGTCAAAACGACATACGCAATTTTACTTTTCAAGGCCAGGGATTCTAAATCCTATAGTGAGGCGAAGGGAAATTCTTACACTTAAGAGAAGAAGGTAACACATCATGTATTTCAATAGTTTATTTTCCCCGTTTTTTACCGGGTTTACGATCATGAATGAGGCCAGTCTAGCTGGCTTTATACAAACTCGTAATCGGAATCCAGTTTCAATTTCCCAGTTTTTCAAAGAATGTATACCTGTACACTTTATCGTGTCTGGTAGAATACTTCACCAGCTCAACTATCCCCACATATTATTATAATCTAATGCGTTTTAGACAGAACTCACTTTTTGAAAGCTGGATTCCAGTTAACGTAACATTACAGAATGAGAGAATGGCACAAATTGTACAAATAAGGCGAATTTGACTAGCGTAGTGGGAAAGTACAAAAAGATAATATGAAAGAAAGCACCAAAACAAATTTAACAAAACATAATAATTAAATAACACAAAACTATGATTCACAGAAAACAGATTAAACAAAAAACTCCGAAATTGGTTATTAAATAAATGTTATCCCTACTGGATACAGAAACCAAAGCCAGTTTGGAAGTAATCATAGAATTAAAAGGATTGAAAATTTAACAAAAACACTACTGAAGCAAGACAAGCGAAGTTTTTTCTGGTTAGATATTTTGCATAGAGTATCTACCATCTAGCTAATAAAAATAAAGGTTAACATACACGTGTTTGCACGTGAAAACGTGTTTACTTTTACGACCATACTGGTCAGGTTTATGTTACAGGTCAGCTAAATCCAATGTATTGAACACGCTTAATTGCACACCAACTTCTCGTTAAATTTTGTGGAAAAAATAGCTTACTTAAAACTGTAGTTAAAGAGCAGCACTTAATTTGCTAAGCGAACAAAATCTATATAAAATATACATGTGTAATATCAAATTAAATATAGATAACATGCAAAAAAATATAGAGCACTTTATAGTTTCTATAGCACAAGTATGAATCTTGGTGCAGTCGGTCTTTATAATATCACTTACGTATGTATATGTAGGTGTGTTCCTACTGAAATATATTTTATAGTACACTAATTATATCCTTAAACTGTAGTTTGGTTTAATCTTGGCAGTTTTAACTATTTTTTCTAATTTGATTTTATCAAAATATATAACAATATCAAAAACAAACGCTTTCGCATGACCGTCGACAACTATATATATAAATATATGTAACAACTTGGTCGCAATACATTAACAATGTATTTGGAGTAAAATGTACACCTCGACACCTCCCTATTTGAGCCTCAAGGGGCGGCCAGCACTTTCCTCGAGTCTCCAAAAGGTTTGGTGTTGACCAACAACAACTGAGCCAGTCAGTTAAACAACCAATGACCTTTAAGCAACATTACTTTGAAGGTTATCCAAAAAACTAACCGCGGTGAAAACTCAACAAAATCATATTTTCAAATCAGTTACACAATTACAAAGTGTAATCTTTCCAGTAAAAACCACAAGTCCTTTTGGATTCTTCAAAATGTTCCCGAGCGAAATGAAGCTCGTTTCTGGTTCCATGACGCGTCTGCGTAACTACAAACGCCAACAGGATCAGTTCATATGTGCCTTTTCATGTGCAGAGACAGATGGTCACTTCTGGAAAACGCGCGTTCACACAGGTGACATTGGAATGGTCGGTCGCCGGTATGTTTTCGGTAGTGACGAGTAAGTTCGTCGGATCGTGCGAACTTCCAACCGCAACCTTTCCAAGTACAGCAATATGGTTTCTCGCCAGTGTGAGTACGCAAGTGGGCTTTCAAGTGAGAGCTTTTAGTGTAAGTCTTGCTACAACCCGGATGTGAACAGCTGTGGGTTGTTTGGCGCTTGCGACCCCATGTGCGTCGTCCACGTTTCTTTGGTTGAACCATTGCTGGGTCCATGATGCTCTGAGGCAAGAGCAAATCAACGAACTGCTGTGGTGACGACGGCGGGGTCATCATGTGTGGCGGTATTTGTGTCATATGACCATGCTGACCAAGTTTAGGCATCAAATGTTGCGACATGAGGTACTGATGGAACTGTGGAGTTATGTGGTGTGGGTACGGCGGTAGGCTAGAATGCTGATGAGGCTGATGGGAGCCGGTTCTCATTTGCTGTAACTGAGGCATGGTCGGCAAACATTTTTGGCTTTCTTGGTAAAGATCTGGCGACGACGGCGGTGATAACTGATTAGGAATGTTCATATTATAATGCATTTGTGCCTGTGTAGGTTGGGGGTTGCACTCTTGGCGTATCGGAGTTGCTGTAAAGTTCGCGCACGAGTTATTTGAAGTACACTCTTGTTTTGGTACAATAAGTCCATTAAAGTCCACTTTGCTAGATTCAATATCTGGAAATGTGTTTGAAACAGAGTTAGCACAACTCTTGTAATTTTCAAGTTTAATGTCAGGTATGTCCAGGAAACTTGAACTGAAGTCTGGCAAGGAGTTGTCTGTCCCAGGTTCCTGTTTCACTTTCAAACCGTTATTGTCGTCTGCGTAAAGTGAGATGTTGTTGCAGTCCATAGTATTCGACAAGATAAAGTCCAAATCTAGCAAATCATCGTACAGTTCTTGGTTAACATACAAACTAGTTGCTGGTGCCGGTGATCCAGTGCTGCAGGGACTGTTGCACGAGTAATTTGATCCCGGAGACGACGGTGACACGGGACTTGCTGGAAAGGCAGACTTCATCTGGTCCAAGTTCTGCAGAATTCCGCTCTCAAACTTTTGTGTTTCCTGTTCAAACTGCTGGCTCTCACAGTAAAGCATCTTCTCTACTTCTTGCCAACCCTGAAGATACACAACATGCATCATGATTAGTCTTAAGATCTTTAATCGCAACAGCTATGTTTCTCACGCAACCTACTTCGCGCAACTTGCGCAAACGCGTATTTACCTCTAGTGTAGTTGTGTTTACATTTCAATTACTACGGACACTGTGATCCAGTTGTTTGACTAGATGCTTGTGTCTCCATCACGATCAGGTAAACTAAACACTGCTAAAGATAAGAGACTTAAGTAGTAATTAATTATGTTGGTCCGACGAAATTGTGGACAGAAACCGTTTATCATCCCTACTGAAAGCGTACGATTTTCCAATCTGTCAATTTTCGACGTTTTATGTTTGAACGATGAACGATAAATTTGCGAGTTAGTTATTTTTTTAACACTGATCGCAAGTCACGGGACACCTGTCAAAAATGTCTGCTGGCAATAAATTTCCGGTAACTGTAACATTACTGTTTAACATTGGATCAGTTTTTCCCCAACGTTTAAAAGAGGTATATAAAATCTTCAAGTATTAACGACTAAAAGTACACTTTAATCATTTGACCTATGCGTCTGCCGGACCTATTTAAATCTGTTGGTACATCAACATTGCACAAGCTTAACAGTTAATACATGAATGTCCGTTAATGTATAAAACACACTGTAAACAGTAAAATTTCGGCTTCCTTTAAAATAGTAGAACCATTTTCATTAAAGTACATCGGTAAATCTATGGAATAAGCTGTAGTAGGTCTAACAGTATGAAACACTGTAAATTGCCGAAAAATTGCCGAAAGTTGAGCAAAATATTTTTTTTATTAATTTTAGCGATTAAGAAACGTTTGTATACTTACATCATGCATGTCATGACAGTTCCCGTTGCTTCCAATTAGTGTATCCAACATAATTGGCTGCGAATATCAAAGTCTTATATAAACAAATAAAGATCAGTTGTCAGTTAATTTGCACAAGTTCATATAATCAGAGAAAATCAAACATGTGTCCGTTCTCAATGCAATTCTAAAACATATTGAAGATTTGTATGTAATGTATATCAAAATATCAGAAATGCAATGTATAAGCCTACATGTACATGTCAATTTCGCTCGTTGGCCAATCACAGCGAGCTCTATTAATAGCGGAGTATATATATACCGAAGTACACACCAGGTAATTCAGTTGAGAACAAACCGCCAAAGTGAGTGGGAAAGAATTTAGTTTCACGATGTATTACTCATTTGTTTCACATGCTCTAACAGTAAACAATTCATGAAGCTAAAAAATATTGTAAAATAAAAAAAAGAAAACGTGTGCTGATTTACGACAGAGGTTTAACATTTCAAAATGGGGTAGAAATACTTTAACAATTTAACAAATAAATGATTCAATTTAATATAGTCATGTTTATGTTAATCATGGACAGTTTACAAATTCGGACTCCTGTAATTTCAAAATAAATTGCGTGTGAAATGTACCATTTAATGACACCGATATCTAAGTTCCATTTTAAACCATATTATAAATAGGACATGGCCACAATTTTTCACTTGCTAGAACGAAAATTAAATATAAATCACCCAAGAGTATATGTCCGTTTTAAGGTCCCCTTTAGAATTTAAAAATATTACTAAAAGGCATTGATGTAAAGTTCACGCAGTACCGACAGCAACATACGAAGCGTTTTAGCATCCTGCTTCTTGTCCGTTTATATTTAGCTCACCTGGGCATATGTGCTGAAAGGTGAGCTATTGTGCTCGCCCGATGTACATCATCTGTCTGTCGTCTGTCTGTTTGTCTGTTCCCACTTACCTTGTGAGCACACTAGAGGCCACATTTTAAACCTAATCATCATAAAAGTTAGTCAGAATGTTTGCCTTAGTGATCCCTAGGCCAAGTTCGAAACTGGGTCACATGGGATCAAATATAATTAATGTGCAAATATTAATAGTAGAGAATAGATTTATTATATATTTCTACTGAATGTAACGAAACCCATTTCGAAACGCCTTTTCCCTCAAATACAGTAGGGTCCGTATCCCTGAATATCAGAAATAGCGGTTAAAATTTTCACCATTCCCCATCTGATCGGGTCATGTGGGGTAACTAGGCCACCGGGTCATGTTTAAAACTAGGTAACGTGAGATAACAATTTAAATCACCTGGTCAAATCATAGAGAAACCTTGTGGAATCCACATTTTATAACCAATTATCTTGAAAACTGGTCAGAATGTACATTTGTGTGTTTTGATGAACTCTATATAAGGTTTTAAACTGAGTCATGTGGGGTTAAAACTAGGTTAACAGGTAAAAAAAAATAGGAAACTATTGTGAACTCTGGTCTGACTTTTTCGTTTTGATAATTTCTAAGCGGGGTAAAAAAAACAGGTCAGCTTACAGAAAAAAGTGTGAACACTTCTTGAAAGTTAGTCAGGCTGTTTGTCATAATGAACTTGTCATAATGAAATGGCAATATTGGGTCTAAAACTAGGTCACCTGGTCAGCTCATGAAAAACTGCGAACACTTTAGATGCCACATTTGACTCTCATTGGTCAGAAAGGTTGTCTGGGTAATAAGTGGTCAAACATAAGATCAACAGGTGCGTTTATATTGATATTTTGATATACTTTTTTCAAGTCACAGAAAATGAAATTTGGACTGTGTGTACAATTTTGCAGATTTCAAAATTGTCCTCGGCTGACCTTCATCATGATTTGTGACCCATGTCTCGTCTGTTTGACTAATGGCACCTTGATGAGCGATATAGGGCCATTATGACCCTCTTGTTTATTTGCGGTCTGTCCGTTACAACAGTGTTATTGCAGTGTGGAAGTATCATAACTTGTCTCATTTTGAATAGGTCAGAGGGCACCATGTCTTTATTTTACAGGAATGCTTCTCTTGTAAATGTTGTCCTGGATGTTGATTACCTGAAGGTACGATGGAAAAACACCACGATACGCGACAAAAGATTTGAACAGGTACAAGGCAGATCCCTACCAGAAGTTTATGCTCACAAAGAACGCTGATGATATATACTGTACTACCTTTGAGTATTGAAGTGACCAAGAACGGAATTTCCACTAATCAAACTTATTTTGGGTTAAAAAGGTCTGAAAATATTCATATCAACTTGTTTTAATTTGCCTATTACTTCCGTAATTACGAAATGATATTCAAAGTCGTAAGAAGCGAAATAACGTTTCGTAAAAATACAAAATAATGTCGTTATTACGAAGTAGTATTTCGTACAACACGAAAAACATTCCATACGAAACATTCCGTAATATCGACATCATACATTTGTGTTAAAACGATATAACTTTTCGTAAAAACGAAATAACAATTCGTGCGAAATGATAGTTCCACTTTTTTACGATATACATTTCGTAATTACGAAATAAAAATATTTCGGATTAAAAAAGAAATATCTCATGTCGCTGTTGGAGAACCAAACCAGAGTTGGTGATCGTAACTAATCGGGCGCCAATAACTTTGTTACTGCTGCCACCGAAGCAATTGCTTAATCGGTTATAAAAATCAATTTAAATTAGACTCGAGACGGTTCCGTCTTAAAATAAAGAAATACACATAGCTCAATAAACGACAAAGTATATATTTGTGAATTGACAGTGTTAAAACAATGTCCACAATCAATTTTTGTCTGCCATTTCAGGTCATTTATATTGATTTCAGATTTGGCATGTCAAACGTTGCTAAATCTTATTATGTTTGTTATTTAGGTTCAATGTTTCGTCGTTCTCATTGTAAAAGTCATTGTTTTTCGTTATTGATAGGACAGATGACAGAAGGACACACACAATCTGCACATCGTCTCAACGAGATAAAAGTTTATTTCCATGTGTCATAAAACTCCTTCGGGGGTTCAGGAGATATGTGACACGAAATCCTAGGCTCAACCCTTTGGCCTTCAAAGTGTTAAGGAGATATGGAACGGACACATAACCAAGGCTCAAACCTTAAACTGTCAAGCGTGACCTTACCATAAGCTGACTCAGTTGGTCCGTAGGTTTTGCACATCATCTAAATGTAATTGTTATTTGATACATATTTCATGATAATCCTTCAAGGGGTTCTTAAGATATGGAACGGACACAAAACCTAAGGCTTTAATCTTTCACCTGCAAGTGTAACTTTGACGTTGAGCTGTAGATTCTGCAGTTCGTCTCGGTAAGGTAAACGTTTTACATTCACGAAATTCCTTTAAGGGGTTCAGGACATATGGAGTGGACATAGAATCCTACGATCCTACGGTTTGAATGTAGGTTCTGCACCGCGATTGTCTCAATGAGGTTAACATTTGACCAAAGTTTCATGAAATTCTTTCTACGTGTTAAGGAGATATGGACAGTCTAAAACGTTCTCCCTTCAAGTGTGACCTTGAACTGATGTAAAGCCGTGTTTTAGTGCGCTGCATCATTCCGAGATATAAGAACAACATTCAATATGAATGATAAAATATCGAGATGATGAAACATTGAATATAAATATCCGAAACATATATACAATAACGATAACGAAATATAGAATAACAATGATGAGTAACGAAACATCGAATAGCACATACAATACATGTATCTCTTTTACCAAATTCATATTTTATCCGACTAGAGTTGGAAGTGCCCTTTTGATCTACATTACATTGTATAAAAAGCTGCTATCACTTTCGGTGCTTTGATTCAATACTGATACACCATTTATCCACGAAACATGACCATCACTGGTCACAGTTTGGCCGACCTTGAATATTCTACCGACCGACACTGAGCCTTTTCAGAACATTTGCCACGTGTGTATGGCCAGTAGTAGGCCATAGTCACGGCACTTGATTGTACTGGCAGGACCTATCAGTACAGCTTCAATATAAAGTAAAAGTGACTGCATTTACACTCATATTTCCAGATATATATATAAGGACTTGCAGTTCATTTACACAATATTAAGTTTTCCATGAAAAATCAGTACAACCCAATCATAGTCGGATATATTATAATTGATTAGCATGAAGTTAATTGCTATTAATTGAATTAAGTAATTTCAGAGAAATGCGGAAACATTCAAACGTAGCATATCATAACAATACATTGTAATACATAATAGTTTAGGAAGTCTCCTCATCTTCAGGATATGACAATCGTCTTATTATTTTTGTAATATTTTAGGTACTTTAAATTTTCTGTTTGTGTCCTTGACCTTCTGTTTGTCGTTTTGGAATTCGAGCATTATAGTACTGTACCAGATCAGAGTCATTGGGTATAACTATTTTCTTTGCAAACAGTCTCGCATTGGCGATTTCTCAAACCTAAATACACAATCTGACTAACCAGAGGCCAGATATTTGATTTTGTGCAAGACAGATGATTTTTGTCAGTTTATATTCACACAATCAGCCGAAACAGAAACTCTCAGAAGTGTTATCTAGTTTTATCAGTAAGGACGTAAGCTAGTTATGATATTGTTTGCTCTTTGGGGCTGCAGTTTATGCCATCCTACTCAAAATATCATATACATGCCTATACATGCAAACGAGTATACTGAATTCATTAACAATAGGGCAGCAAGATAAGTTGACCCCTCCCCCCCAACCCCGTACTGGCTTAAAAGAACTGATCTACGCCATGGACACGCCGTTGACAACGTATTTCCTTAACGCTTCAGTTGTAACGTACATTCTTATCGTATTCTAGTATTCTAGCACGTTGTATGTGTTAGAATATGGATACCATTTCATGATGTGTATTTACCGTCGCAAGTATCAAAATTACATAACTATTGACGACCAATTACAACCCCTCGGTTTGCATGCAGGGCAAAGATAGTGAATAAATTACACACAACGAAACCCAATGTTCATAGGGCACAGAAGTTATGTCATGGATTTTTAAAGAGTCGCATCGTCAATCTAAGTGCACTCACTATAAGCAAGAATTGTCAATGCAAACTACAGAAATAACCGGTAAAATTCGCGAAATAAGTGTTGAGGTGGGTAAACTTTCATTTACAGGAACTGTTGTGTGAATAGCGATTTGTTATCTGCGCAATTAGAAGTAATTTCATACAAATGGTATATGTAAACAACAACACCTTTCTCCTGACCCTAGAGGTAAACTGAATATTATTTGGTTGTCAGTCTTTCTGAGAAGCAGAGCCTTCTATCTATCGGAGATAACTGCAGAATTACGTCAATAATGAGGTTAAGGTCAGTGTGGCCGATTTGGCTGTGAGTTTGATATATACACGTACCTACATATTAATGACGTGACGATGATTAGTTAATTATACATTTGTAAAGTGACACTTAGCCACTTCCTAGTCAGTATTCAAGGTTTTCCCGTGAAGTCTGATCCTAGACATATTTATAGTTCTTCCTCGAAATATATGGCCTGATCATATAACTTGATTAATATTTTAATCATCGATGATTTATATTTCCGTTTTATTATCTCATCGTCGTGCACTTTTATAATCAAGATGTCGGTCAATATTTTCACGATTTGAATTCAAAAATAAAACTGGTCAAATCTGTTAAGATAGGTGCAAATGAAAACTGACTGAGTAAAATTGTTTTAATAAATTTAAATGTTATTATTATTATTTTCTGCCATGATAAACGTCTTCAAAACAGATTATGCAGAGCCAAGACGCAATGTGCCAGGTATTGATAAAGCTAAACAGTTTTTACCTCTTGACCTTAAATGTTGTATGGCGAGACGGTTACAGCATAACCCTATACTATCATATCGTACCGTTTTCATGTCAAATACTAGCTAAAATTTCCAACCAAAATTTCACTCTGTGTTAACATATCTATTTACATTTTGCCATACTTCCGATCTAATCCAATCCTCTCTATGTATTAACAAATGTTAGATATACTTTCCGTTTGACTCTATATATGAAATCTATATACATGTATTTCAATGCAAACTATGTATTGGACAAACTGTAACTGGGATATAGGTCCATATTACAGGAAAAAAACAGAACTGCTGCTACATAACCTAAACTTAGGTGAGACTTTAAACGTAACAATTACATTATATGTTTAGGTTGGATTGACTGACTGGTGGATTGATTGGTTGATTGATTGATTGATCGATTGATTGACTGAGTGATTGATTGACCTGTTTTCTTTTTCCATAAATGAATCAGAATCAAGGCCTTTAAAAAGGAGAGGAAGTTTATCCCAGCGTAACATGTTCATTTCGTATCAAGATTTCCCGTGATTGCTAAATTTAGCTCCTATAAATACTGCGGTAACATGTAGTATGTAGGATAGATGTAAAGCGAACGCTGAGGTGATCACATCATCTCATTACCTACACTGTTTGCTAAAACGTATTTTCTTCCTGATAAAACATAAGTTTCATTGTGCGCTATCCAAGTCAAATGGTTCATTGTGTAATATAACAAGAATTAAGTATATCATTTGAAAGGTTGATGTATAGATGCATTGTTTTGACATGAGACAAATGAATTGTGTTTTAGCAACTGGCATTTTAAAATGCACTTTAATTTGGGCTTTTTTTCTTCTTGCACTCGAGAGTATCTGTCACCAGAAAAATGTGTGAGATCATTTAAGTTCACGATTAGTATATATGTGCACCAGCGCTTTAAATGAATTATTCCCCCGACTTGTTTGTAGATAAATAAACACCCTGTTATGCAACAGGTGAAGAGGAAGAGTCCGCATTTTAAGGGATCGCATTCTTGGACTGTCCGTGTTGACTTCTGTCATCTAACCATATTTTGTATGTATTGGAGTTCCTATATTCTAGTACGTATGCCAAAAGGTTGAGTTCAAACTTCGGGGTACATGCAAAAGAAGGAGCGTAGTTTATTAAGATTCTAGTGGATGTTCCATAGTCTATCTGATGGCCTTTGTCGATACCGTAAAATAGTGAAGGTAACAGAACGTGTAGCTTATTGTTCTTGTTATGTAACTATTACATCCTGCTTTGTATCCTGGGTATGTACAATTATTGTACTACGTAACATAACTTACAAAATACAACTAAAAGTATAATCATCCAGTTGTAATAAACAAAACCTGGGTTTAGGGAAAAACTTAGAAATGGGAAGGTTATAATAACATTCTTACTTACCTATTCAGGGTTCACTCTATATTGCACTCAAAGATATAGTTTTAAAGTACTTTAATAAGCATATTCATCCAGTTATTCTTTACCTTAGAGACTGAATGAGTTCAGTAATATTTCCACATTTATAGTCATTGAGTGTTATCATTAGATTTGCTGTGATCTAGTTTGGATTCATAAATACTGTACTAGTGTAGGCTCATCTTGCAAGGGGCCTAACGTTGGTGTCGGCACTAATAAGTCATGTAATTCCTACAGCATTTACAACGGTAGAGTCTGAATAGACAATTGAATGATATCTTTTTCTGATAATATTTTCTGATGGCGTCCATTTCATGTATATGTGTATATGATGCCTTCTACCAACTTCAACTTAGAAGGATGAAACCCACAGAGGAGTAAAAAGAGGAAATTCTGATATTACCCCTTTCTGTGAAGTATATATACCCCTTTCTGTGAAGTGAAATATAAGCCTTTCTATGAAGTGAAATATAGACATTTATATCCCTTTCTGTAAGTTGAAATATACCCCTTTTTGTGAAGTGAAATATAAGCCTTTCTATGAAGTGAAATATAGACATTTATATCCCTTTCTGTAAGTTGAAATATACCCCTTTCTGTGAAGTGAAATATAAGCCTTGTTATGAAGTGAAATATAGACCTTTATATCCCTTTCTGTAAGTTGAAATATACCCCTTTCTGTGAAGTGAAATATAAGCCTTTCTATGAAGTGAAATATAGACATTTATATCCCTTTCTGTAAGTTGAAATATACCCCTTTCTGTGAAGTGAAATATAAGCCTTTCTATGAAGTGAAATATAGACATTTATATCCCTTTCTGTAAGTTGAAATATACCCCTTTCTGTGAAGTGAAATATAAGCCTTTCTATGAAGTGAAATATAGACATTTATATCCCTAAGTTGAAATATACCCCTTTCTGTGAAGTGAAATATATGCCTTTATATATCCCTTCCTGTGAAGTAATATACCACTTTCTGTGAAGTGCAGTTTCTCTCTCTCTCTCCGTCTCTCCCTAAAAATGCTGATGGAAAATATCAATAAACAAAAAGAGTTTCAGCTTTGTTTCACCAATGGCCTTAGTTGACAGAAAAGAATTATGTCACAAGAAATAAATATATGTTCTCGGAACATTGACTAGCCATTTGATGCCATTGTACACAATGAAAATGAATATGATGTAGTCTACTGACAGCTTGGTAAGTCTATGTATATATAGTGCAGTAGTTAAGTTGTTACTGAGAAAGTGTGAATCTGTCGTCAAGAAACCAAAATGTCAACAAGGTCCACCATGACTTCATATTTTGATTTAATTCATAATATTTTCACCATTGTTTGCATTTGTCGTTGGTGGTATCACGTAACTGAATGATTGTGCAAGTTTCGGGTGATATCCTTTATATACCGGTTATTTTTAGTCGGGATTATTTACAACTGGGTACAGAAGGTGAGAGGAGATTTACCTCTTCCTTTGACGTCATATCTCCTTGTAAGGGTAAAAAGATTGAAACGATGATGCATTATCTACTTCTCAATATTTAGTTTCGTGACGAGGTTTTGCATTTAAATGTTGCGATAAAATTTCCCACAATTTTGTCACATTAGAAACCATGGTAGTAGTATTTTGTTTACAAATGAAGCGAACCTAATCAGGTGTTTGAATAAATTATCTACAGATCAAAGAAGAAAGTTATGAGCGCATTCCCTGGTTACTACACAATGAAGTAGAACGGTCATACTTGTCGAGCGTTTGCGCGGAACGGTTGCTGCACCAGATATGCGTTCTTCCAACGAATATTATTACGTGCGTAAATAAGAAGCAGTCAATTATTTTACCGACAAAGGAGAGCATACCTTATGACTGGGTGCATTTTAATTCGTGATATACTATAGGTAATGCATTTAATGAAATAATTGTAACCAAACCCCAAAGTTTCAGCATGAATTTTAAATTAACGAATTAAGACGTGTTGCTTTATAATTTTGGAGTGGGTAGCGATTTATTATTGAAGGTCGCTATATTGGGATTTTGCGTCTTCTTAAAAATGCTTTTATTTATTTTTTCACGTACTACTATACAATAACAAACGTTTTCATAAAATAATCTGTAAGTTATAGGGTATGCTCATACATACGTCCGATGGGTAAAATGCGGGTATTTAACTGACCTTTCAAAGACAATCAAGCATGCATGAACAAGTTTTTAAGAACTGGATTCATCAGTTTAAAAGCTTTTCTGTGGGTTTTCGTTTGTTCTTATCATGAAAATGTTAATTTTGATTTATGCCGCCATTTTGTATGAAACTGATCTCTAGATACAAGGAAACGCTGATCTGGAGATCCAATGTGTTTGTGACACCCAGAGAACATCAAAGTGCCTTACCAGTTTCACAGAAATAGGTATAAAATATGCATATTAATATGATTTAAATCACATGGCTGATCGTAAAACATGCTTGCAGAAGGTTTTCATTAAAAGCAAGGACGAGATTTATTGGTCTCTTCTTGTCTATAACGTTTTAGCGTCATTGAATTGGTAATGATATTCATAAGAACCGCGCCATGCCGAGCATTTCTTGTCGCAATCCCCGTTGAAGTGAACCGCAGATGTTATAGCTAATTTCGAATGATCAATGTTCATGGGGTTAAGAACTATTCGATCTTTCATTCAAACTTATTTTGATTCAATTCAATAACGACCTCCCCCGCTCTCAGAGATAATTTATACAAACGTCCTGTCATGTAAAGTACGAAAGTGTTGGTGGATATTTGTGGCTTTTACCCTAAAAGGTAAATTTACGCCGTGTCTATTGGAGCGTTGTCAAAATACTGAGTTTTGTTTGTAAACTTTACGATTATGCGCATGTTTGCAGTTTTTTGCTCTCATTTGGTTTACGATAACATTTGTAAACAGTGATGGGAAGGCTTGGAGACGAACGAAAAAAACTGAACGTACAATTTCACGTTTGTTTGCTTTTTTTACACTACAAGTGCAGTAAAAGATAATCGATGATTGACTTAATAAGTGCAAGGTCTTAATGTAATTTCACTGCAAATAAAACTGCATTGTGTAAACATTTTGAAAGCAGATTTTAAATCGTATTACGTTTTTTCTTAATGAAACCTAATATATATGGTATGAGCTTTTTTTGCGTCAATGTGACTTTAGATGGGCTAGAGTGAGAAAACTGTACAGAGAGCCACACTCTTTCGGAATTGAATCGAAAGAGCTGTTCCTTAAACAGTATTGCAAGTATACATAGACAGTAATGTTTTATAATACACAATTTTTGTTTTACTGCATTGATGTATGACAAGAAAAAGGGAGAAGCATTTTTTGGAATTTCATTAAATTAAATTGCAAGTACGATACAGACATATCAAGTGTGTGCAATATTTGGATGTAAACATACCGATACAAAATGCTGCGTATCGTGTTTCTATTTACATTTATAAACATATAATGTGCATTTACAACATGCCTCAAGATTGATTATCAAATGTCAAAAAAGATATAATCTGGACCAAGAAATGTAAAGAAATTATTGAAGAAGGTTCATGGTGTTGCACAGTTTATGGCGGTAGTGTAAACAAGCAGTTTTTACACTTTTGGTATGTTACAAGGTGTTGCGACTTACGTCATGTGCGGTGAATCATGATGACAGGCGATTTCTTTTTCAAGACAGGGCTTTACAGGAAACGGGATTGTTTTCAGCACCCTAGCTATAAATGGGAAGGGGATTGGCTCGAAGACTTCATAAGGGATAGGAACGTCTTCACTAACCCACATACTAAGATACACTTTCTATCCGATGGCCTCAAACCGTCATAATGTTGGCCAGTTTCATAATCCCCGTTTCATGACTGAATAATGTTGCATTTTACTTCTTCAGTATTAATCATTGTTCCTTGGAAATAATCTAAATAACATTGTGTTCTTGTTTTGAATTGTCCAACGCATGCTAGTGTCTGTCTGCCTGCATAATATATAGTCAGACAGACAGACAGACAGACAGACAGACAGACAGACAGACAGACAGACAGACAGACAGACAGACAGACAGACAGACAGACAGACAGACAGACAGACAGACAGACAGACAGACAGACAGACAGACAGACAGACAGACAGACAGACAGACAGACAGACAGACAGACAGACAGACAGACAGACAGACAGACAGACAGACAGACAGACAGACAGACAGACAGACAGACAGACAGACAGACAGACAGACAGACAGACAGACAGACAGACAGACAGACAGACAGACAGACAGACAGACAGACAGACAAACAGACAGACATGTTTATTTCGTTCCAATTAGCCCATGCGGTCATGCAACATAGCACAAACAACAAACAGTGTGGACATTACAATATACATGCATTATATAAACGTACATAAACGTGCATTACTGTATTGTAAGCATCTCCCACACGGAAAAGGTCAGAGCCTACGTCTTGGTCTGATCTGTGTAAATCAACATAACTCCCCCCCCTCCCCCCAAATCAATGCTTGTAATATTTGTGAAATCATTCTTGTAACATTTGTGAAAACATGCTTGAAAAAGGTCCATAGAAAAGGTACTCATGTATGTAAAAATATAAATACAGAAGTTTTATTTGTTGTGAACAATAGAGTTATTTGAAACAACACTGCATGTTGAAAAGAAAATAAATACTTTAAATATATATTTTCAGTATTACTTAATTACTTTTATGATAGACATTTTATTGTCTATACGTGATGAATTCCTAACTGTAAACGCATTATACACAAACATACCAAGGTGCCTTAAAGGGACATACCCTATAGCTGATGTCAAACTAAATAACCCTAAAACATAAATTATCTTAAATCTTATCATAAAGAATCTTTGCAAGTATTATAACACAACATAAAAGTCCAGTCATTATCGATAAAACAGCGGTTTAAAATATGTTGCAGTACCGTAAACCATTCAATAATCTATGTAGAGTTGTTGTTGTACAATTAATGAATATACAATCTATGTTTCTAGAATGTAATCGGTTAGATGTAGGGAGTGCCTCTTTAACAGTAATTTATTTTCGGAAGTTACAAGTTCAATAAATTTAAACATATAAGGCTTTGTCCAGTACTTTTTTGGTATATGCATTCTTCTAATGTCTTTGTACAGTACACATTAAACAATAAAATGGTTTTCATCTTTTAATTTGTCGCATATTATACATTTTCTGTCATTTAAGGGTGTACTATTATATATGTATAGACATAGCACTCATGTGAAGATCTACAGTTCTTGTAAAATTGAGCTTTTTCAATATGTTGTTACAGCATGCAAGGTGTGCGCCATGTTGTTACAGCATGCAAGGTGTGCGCCATGTTGTTACAGCATGTATGGTGTGATACTAGTCAGTCAACGTGCAGTTGCCGGCGTTCCAGCGTTGCCAACGTGACAGTGTCTAGTGACGTTAAACAAAAATATTGTCATGATAATGACATTCCTTTACATACTTGAAGGCGACCTACTTCTCTATAATTAACCGTTTGATGCGAACTTAATCTTTTGAAAGAGATAAAACTGGTTAAATATATCTTGCATTCATAAATCCATAGGATTTTAAAATCACGATTAGTACATTATGCCCTATTTCACTCCGATATCGTACTTGACACGGGTACTTGTGTAATAGAGCTCAAAAATAGTAAAATACCATCCGACTTTTTTCTTGTTTCATTTTTTTTTACAATTACAAAATGTATAACCAAACGTAATTTGCAAATCAAACATAAACAACTGTAACCTTCACATGATTATGTTATACAGCGGGCCTAATCAAGTGAGGGTGATAGATTTAGATATGTCTATCTTCATGTAACGGTATATTACGGTGTACTGGTTAATGTAATTTATATAAATGATCCAAACATGTCGGTTTAAATTTCAATTTGACCCTGTGTAGTCTATTTGAAGACGGATAAACGTTTTGCACTTTATAATGTGTTCTAAATGCGTCAACTATCGGGTAATTAGAATAAAAGAGTGTTTGAATTGATGACCATTCGCAGTGACGCAAAGTATTGAAACTTTTGAACTTGACGATTACCTTCCTTAAAATATTCTTGCTATCCCACAAAATAACCCCTCAAATTGTTCAAGCTATTAACATTGTAACCGAAAGTTAAATATAAACGACACTAAGAATAACGTCTACTTCACCTTATCTGGCTCTGGTATTAAAGTCGTAAGAGTACAAACAGTCGGTGTTGACATTTATGCTTAACGTAAAATCCTTACCAATTTCTTAAACTGAAAGTATTTCATTTAAATATCTGACCCAAAATACTATAATTTAAATTTGCTAAACATGAGGGCCAACATGGCCCTATATCGCTCACATTGGTACAAGTCCACTTGCCTGGCGGAAGATCACTAGACAATGTTATATACGCAATAGGTTTTCCTATATACATCTTTGTAAAACAAATGACCCCCCCCCCCCGCCCCCCCCCCCCACGGGTAAGACCAATTTTACCATTTTGAACCCAGGAGCATAATTTGAACAAACTTTGAAGAGGTCTACTAGGCAATGCTACATGCAAAATATCTGGTTTCAGAAGAAGATTTTTTAAAGTTTTTCCTATATAAGCCTATGTAAAACTAAGTGACCCCCGTGCGGGGTGAATTTTGATCCAATGGTCATTATTTGAACAATCTTGGTGGAGTTCCACTAGCCAATGCTACATGCCAAATATCCAAGCTCTAGGCCTTGTGGTTTCAGAGAAGAAGATTTTTAATTTTTTCCTATATAAACCTATGTAAAATGTCTCATTAACATTGGCCTAGTAGTTTCAGAGGAGATATCGTTTGAAGGAAATGGTGGACAGACGGACGGACGGACGTACGACGGACGGAATGCTGTCCTAATAGCTCACTCTGGCACTTTGTGTCAGGTGAGCTAAAAAATGAAGACTTGGGTATAATGTTGACTTAATCCATGGAATCCAGGCTAGCGAAAGTTTGAACGATGTTTCGCTTTTCTCTCTCTCTCTCTCTCTCTCTCTCTCTCTCTCTCTCTCTCTCTGTCTCTCTCTGTCTGTCTCTCTCTGTCTGTCTCTCTCTGTCTCTGTCTCTCTCTCTCTCTCTCTCTCTCATCATAAAATAGGCTAGAAAAAGTTTGAACGATTCCTTCTTTGGCTCAAAATTTCGCTTTCATCAAATATCTACACATGGAAATGGTTCAATTCAAAATTTATTTTACCTAAACGGTAGGTGAACATCGTTTGCAAACAATTGTGTCAAGCTTTTTATTTTGTACGCTTCCTTTTGCTTTGTTTTCGCCCATTTACTTTAGTTATTCAAGTTTCTGCATTCCAGGTTTGTACTCTTATTTCACGTAAAATTGTATTAGTTTTCCTACATTTCCTACATTTCCGCATTTCCCTTGTGTAAGTGTCCAAAATCCACTGGCTCCTGGGTTACAACATAATAATAATATCATGTCAATTCTGATGTCTTCGGTACACATAGTGCTTAGTTGTGTAAACCTGAATTATGTAACATTGTGCATATGTAAGATACAAGGACTTTTTAATTAATTCCAAAGTTTGAAGTTTTGAGATCTGACCGTTATACTTGGACTGATAGAACAAGAATTTGGCATGATATCGCAGTGTCATCAGATTTCCCCTTCATGTTGCGAAGGGTATTATCAGACATATTTGCCCTTCCATCGCCGTTTGTTATACAAGTAGATGTCCTTGGATTACGTTCGAATACGATATTAAAAGCCATCGGTGAGTCTCTGTCAAATGAAAATGTGTGTCGTAAAATGTTATATACTTTAAGTATCTTTAGTCGCATTATGTGTTTGTTCTAAGAGTGACGTCCAAATGTCATTACCAAGGTGAAGTGTTACGCGTCTCTAGGTCTTTGAAAAGTCAATGTCAAGGTCTTGAACTTCAAACATGCGATCGTGTCTCAGGTAAGCTGGAAGTGTTTACGTAAGTTGATTCAAAGCCTTTCCTTCCTGTCACTTTAAACACTAATTACCGATGAAAGACTCTCATATGTTCATGTAATGTAAGAAGATTTTCCTTTTGAAACCTGTACTTGTTGATTAAAGAGATAGATCGGATACTTTTTCGCGGACTTGGGTGTTAAAACTCACGCCATTCGACCCATGTTTGACACTTCGTTGTCACGTGCACTGGAACACGCGAGAACTGAACATGAACTTGACATATTTTGTAACAATGCAAATTACATTGCTGATCAAACAGATAGGGTCTATAGAAAGACATACAGTGTTATGAAGTAATTCTTTGGGGAAAAACAGAAATATGTCGGCCTTGATGTTTTCTCTTATTGATTGATACAAGCAGATTCAGGCAGGATACTCTAGGTTATAAGTAATATAAAAAGAAAATGGACGTGTCACAGAGTGAGAAAAATTGCTAACCCCAGGCTGACCGGAGTTCATACCCGGGACCCTTCGCTTACAGGGAGAATGCTCTTCCAACTCAGCTATCCGACCGCTTATAAATACATTTTCTCCCAAATTCTGAACAAGTTCGCACCATGACAAACGGATATGAAGTATTCTTGTTAAACTAAAAGTTCGAAATTCAGAATTATGGACAGAAAACACTTAAAGCGTTTTCGAGCCTCTGTCCGCAATCCTGTGTTGATGTGGCAAACTTGATTACCATGGAGTCGATGCGGGTTTCATAAGTACCAGGCTAAGATACATTTATAAGTACGAGACAAGAGAATGATTGTGTATGTATATGAGCAATTTATTTTGATTTCTGAAATAACACACTATCCTTTACACGTACTAGAGTATATACTAGTAATATAGCGAATTAGTGCGACAATTTTCCTAATGCTTTACTGAGCTGAATGTAACCTTAATCGCAACGAAATAAGAAGAACAAAGAAAATCTCTAGCTCACTCAATGAAACATGCACACAAATACGAACAAAAAGACAAAAAAGACTGGTCAAAGACAAGCGGAACAATCGCAAGTAAAATAATCATCCATAACAAAATCTTTGGTCTTAATGTGTCCAAATTTGTTACATTGTTTCTCTTTTTATCTATATCAAACGATTTTGGAACTGAATCAAATATGCGTCAAACATATACCTTTATATATTTTTGCATTTCTATTTTATATTCACCTTACGTAAGTGTCGAAAGTCTGCACTTTTTCATATTATTGTTGGTTGTCGTCCGCCCCGAGATATTTCTGGCGAATGTAATGATTCAATTTTTCAAAGGTTTTGTATACGAACTTACAATTCCTCCGCCCAAAGAAATTAATAGTCATTTTTTTTCTGGTATGAGTTCCTTTGAAAGCTAATTTTAAGTTCTTGATTGTTTAGCACAGCAGGCGACATGCTGAGCTCAATACCTACTTCTCGAATATAAATTTGAAATTTTGACTGCTTGTAAAAAAAACTTTCATGGTTTTCATCTTAGGAGTACAGAACTAGTTTTAGAGCCATCGTTTAGCGCGGACTCCACATAACTGATCCCTGAAATTGTACTCATCAATATTAAGGCTTAAAAATATTATAAGAGAAATGTTGTCTTTTGTAGCACCATACAACTTTAGCAAGCAATCATGCCTGAACGAATGGCAAACTTCTGGGTATGATGAGAACGGACCTGCTGTCTGTGTACAAGAAGAGTACACTCTTCTCTGCCGCTTCTGGCTCCGTTTCCGAGTATGAAACAAGGTAGTCGGATTAGTGTTTTGCACTATACAATGCGCGGTTCAAACTGCAGGCCAAGACCATATATTACTTGTTTGTTTACTCGGCTTTAATATAAATTTCATGTATACTTAACAATCTACAAGCAGATAAATCGGCTTTCACTAAATTTTCTGCGTGATAATAGTTTGTGTGTATAATGTAGATATTTACATCTGTTTATAGTGATGTAATAATGTGATACAGGATTGTGTGTAGATATTTTTTAACATTATCATATATAATCATCTAAAATGTACCAAACCGCTCTAAACGAATTATAAGAGATTAAAAACAACATAAAAAGTACCATTTCTATACACATGTATAGGAACAATTCTTATTTGAAAATGTGCGGTAAGGTGCAAACTCTGATTGTTTCAAGATTAACCCTTATTTGCACTAAGATATCTCTCTTAAGCTGCAATTAAGCATGCGTCTGTGCATGTAGTGTTTATATATTTAAAATGAATCACAATAACTAAATTAAAAATCCCCTCCAATATTTAGAACAATAAGAAGACACTGGGTATTACCCTGCCATTGTCTTTGAGCGAACACCATTTTCAACAATACAATTCGAAATTTGACAAAAACTGAGCTTTTTTCTCTCGGTACTGCACTCAACAAATAAGAAAAAGATCTGGTCTTAGATTGTATACACTGAAGCCATGTCAAATCATTCACTTACATTAATCTAGTACAAAAACACTTTAAAAGTTAATTTGTATAACAGTGGACACATTGTGCTAAACTTTAAATGTGTAATTTAATCTTGAAAAACAAGATAACTGTTATCGTGTCATCGATCAATTAAACAATGGATTTATGACAGTAATTTGAAAGAACATATATCAATAAGTAAATACACAAAGGCAAGTAATCGATACGTTTCTAATAATAAAAAATTGAAAGATTTTACAAAAGCGTACCAAATAAATTTGAAATAGATAATGTCAAAATATTTTAACTGTTGCAACTCGATGACCCACTACGTACTTAAAGTAAATGTTAATTAGCTCAAAGTATAGAATCTAACAGATAAAATAGGATTGATTACAAGAAAATGATACAAAGTATAATTCTTTTGTTCAGAATAATTTGAGAATGAGGAAAGTACTCTGGCACCTGCGCTTGACGTAAATGAAATATAATATGTAGGTCACAGTCATGTTGCTTTCTAAACTGCGCAACGCCATAGGTATTTAAATTACAGTACCCAATTCTGACAGGTTAAAACCTCTTGTGCATATATATGAACTAAATACAAACAGTTAGACTATTTAGTGTTGTTCAGCCGATACATTTATTTTTTTTCTGACTCTATAATGTTTTCCTCAGTTTTTTTTCATTTTTTTTTCGGCTTAAACTCAAATGTAATTCAAAATCTTTACAGAAACCATCTAGTGTCATTATTTGTATAATTCTTTGAGCTTGTACTATTCCTGTCAGTAAGTACAACATACATGTTTGCAGTCTTTATTTATCTATTGACAACAAACCGGGTATTTCATGCCAAGGGCAATGTATGGTTGTTTTGACGTGTGCCATGTAAAATTATCAGTAATCTACTATAGTCCAGTACTATCAGGGTGAGCAAGCCATACGTCAACCATCCTTATAGGAAATGTCATATAATATAGCACTTGATAATAATGTTTTACACAATGTTTAAGAATTGTACAATCGTGGTTTTCGTGGTTGATTAATTCTCATTGGTTTGACTAAACGATTGTTTCCGTTTTGTAAGGCTGAGAGATACCGTCCAGGACATTTTCCAGTAAGGTTGATTGAGTGAATGAATTATGCATAAAAGAATTAACAAATCCACCCCTCCATCTCGTTTATTCGTCTGTCCGTCCGAACATAATCTGTAGGCATATGATTCCGAAATTGAAACTGTTTTTGGGGTTAAAATACCAGTAATTGAAGTGTGGGGTTAAAAAGATCAAAGAAAGATCACACGCATAACGTCTTAACGTCCATCCATTCATCCATCGCTTGATTTGTTTCTAAATGTTTATCTTGCTTTTCCTAATTTTGTGTGAAATGTAAAGAAAATAAAATGTATAATATGTTCAAAGAATATGTTGCATTTTAAAGGAAATGTGACAATCATATGGTAAGATGATGCCAATGGCAACCCGGCTCCTGGATTGGCTAAAAGCGTAAGATCAAATGAGACAGTACCTGATTGAAAAGCTTGTGTTTACAACTGGAAAACGCTCATTTGAAAAATAAAATACAATGTGTTATGTATATGTAAAATAATGTTTTGTAGAACTGATTTCATATGTATATGTTAATATATAATAAATATATAGTATACAGCAATAACGCCATTTGAAAGGTGTATACATGCGAGTGAGAGGTCTATCACGTAATACTGTTAAAAAACCTGGGTTGGTTATGCCCATATAAAAACCGATTTTGGTCTCCGAGAGACTAATCTGACCGAAAAAAAATCATTAATCAACACTCGATGGGCGGATATGATACAGGGATACCTTTTTTAAGTCAATGCAGTATCTGACCATATGATTCATGGAAACCAACATCTAGGAGGTGTATCCACAGAGATCGTTTACAACTAGACAATCGGAACACGCCGACAACTGCAGCTTGTCCGAGATCCACGATTTGCAACTTAAGTGTAGTACAATGTGTATATATTATTGCAATGACCACGATACCCACCACATGGACTTTTCGTACATATAGCATGGCTAGTACATCGAATTTGAAAGATGTTGAAGTGGAACTAAACGCACAAAGTCTCGCTTAAAAACAACAAAAACACAGTGAATCTATTAGCAGATTTCCTGTAGACAAAAATATAGTTGTTTTACTGCTAATTTAATATAATGTAGGTACAGTAAGTGATGTTGTCGCGTGCAGGAGTTCTTTTTCGTGGCAAGACTCTAAAAACCCCTCTATAGAATATTATCAAATACTTTTTAGCTCCCAGCCAAAGTACAGGATAGTTTCCTGAAACTTGTATCACAGGTTCCCACTATACCTTAATGTTATGCAAATTGATATATCAGTAAAGACTGTAGACACAATGATTATATGGGAACAGGAAAAAAACACATCAGAAAATGATTCATAAAATTTAAATATAAACTTGCAATGTAACTATATGACCGTTATATACTATTTATTGCCATCCCACAAATGATAGCACGTAAAAGATTCCTACGAAGCTAAATTTTAAGGTTTCTTGTAGGTGTTCGTTTTGTTTTGCCTCTTTTAAATGCAAGAATTAAATTTTTGATTGATAGTTTATATTTTGATGGACTTTACTGCGATTTTTGTAGCTTTTATAATAAGTTTTATTACTTAATGTTCAGAAATACAGCGTTATCTCTATAAACTTATTTGGTTATAATGCATTTTTAAAAAAGTGACTTTGTGCGCGTTGTTTTTGCACATAAATACGCTCGATCCGTTTGAGTATAGGTAAGGGGAGGGATTTACTGGTAGGAACTCGTGCCGTTGTTAAACATTCACTTTCTGACAGAAAAACAAAAAATGCAATTCTATTCTTGGAAATTCAAAATTGCACCGGCTTAACATTGCAATATGCTAATTGGCAAGACAAATATAAATCAGTGTCATCGTATCAATTTAACAGATATTTTGGTAGCAGACGATAGAAAAAATTAAGCTATAGATAGCCAATATGTCGAAAATTATAACCGGAAAAGGTTATAAACTATCTCCATGTTTCATTGTCTTGTTAGCAGTAACATTAAAAACCACATGCATGAGTAAGATAGCTAAGAAATATAGTTATGAAAATAAACAAAACCAACTATATATCAAAACAATATACTTGACAGTCGCATATTAAGTAAACATTAATTACGTGTCCATGACCGCCTTTCAGCTGTTTTAAGTAATGTCTAGATGAACGACCACCCCCGCTTCATGTAGATACGCGAGAGTTTGTGGTAAATGTGTCATCATCGTCACATCTTCAACTCAGCTGCTGAAACATGCTAAAAATCTCACATATTTCTTACAACAAACACATGCTTTTGTTTTAAGAAAGCCGAACTATTTGTCAATGCTAGTATCACATGCCAATTAAAACTAGATGACTTGTTTTTGCACAAGGCAGTTGGAGATAGTCCAGCTCATTTTCACCAATTTTGATCTCTACCGTTTTCACAAATTTTGTAATTGCTAACAGATGCTGGCTCTACTAAACTCTATAACGCTAACACTTGTTGTGTTCAAGATTTGCGTCACCCAGGCATAACTGTGTACATGAGAAAGGAGATACCTTAATTAATTATTTATACTGAAACGGAAAATATGTATTAAGTCATATTTTTTTCTTTCACATGTGACCAATTATGTCTTTAATCTAGTGAATTATCTCTACCATTAAATCATCATATGGGGCTTCTTTTTTCAAAACTGGTACTCATGGTGATATCACCCTTCATTTGTCATGCCTTGCACTCTTATTTTTTGCTTTATGTCTTTAAGCCCAGAAGGAATATCTAGCAAGAAGGTAAAAAACAGGTATTAAATGTCCTGTTGGCAAGAAAGGTAATGTAGGCCTATTGCGGTTCTTGTCTAGAAATATAACGTTTTTCACGCGAAGCGACGTCAACACAGTTTCCTCATTTTTCAGCTGTCGTAAGTAAATGGAATGGTTTTAACGGCGGTTTTTAGGGCTTTCATAACACCGCTTAATTGAATTAATGAAACACATGTAAATAATTATTACATCGGATATCTGTGGGCGGTAACTCAAGGAAGCTTCATTATTACTAACGTAGTCATGGCTGAGAATTTTATCAACACTCCCACTATTTTTTTCATGATTGTTTTCATCACATTCTAAAGTTAAGTTAATTTTATTGCAACTGATATTTTTGCAACGCAGAAAAGAGGTTGATGTATTTGAATATTAAATATTGTTGAACAGTCAATCACTAGGATTTTAAATGTTGTTTTAGAAGTTGACGATCTTCCTTTGTGGCAGCCATTTAGAAAAAAAATGACTAACCATCATTTGTTGTGCGAACATTTACTGTAAACAGCCGATGGCTTGTAATTTTTCTTCACTTTTTTTCCTCCTTTTGTTCAGACTAATACAAAGAATAAATGCAACACGATAACGGCCGTCCGTGTAACAGCCCAGATATTACTAGATACAGTTACTCACGGTCAGCTGTAAGTGAATTGTTTTTGCGTCTGTTCCTGTCGGCAATTCAAAGATAAAAAAACACCACTGCATATATTCTTAATTGTATCATTGCTCGGCTGGTTTATGAAGAACATTTTAACTCTTATCCTGCTAAACTTTGAAAACTGATTGGGCAAACATTAACCTGTAGACCATACCCTGACTGCATGAATGGACAAACATTATCCTGTACGACTAAACCCTGACTGCATGATTGGACAAACATTATCCTGTAGACCATACCCTGACTGCATGATTGGACAAACATTATCCTGTACGACTAAACCCTGACTGCATGAATGGACAAACATTATCCTGTACAACTAAACCCTGACTGCATGATTGGACAAACATTATCCTGTAGACCATACCCTGACTGCATGAATGGACAAACATTATCCTGTACAACTAAACCCTGACTGCATGAATGGACAAACATTATCCTGTACAACTAAACCCTGACTGCATGAATGGACAAACATTATCCTGTAGACCATACCCTGACTGCATGAATGGACAAACATTATCCTGTACAACTAAACCCTGACTGCATGATTGGACAAACATTATCCTGTAGACCATACCCTGACTGCATGAATGGACAAACATTATCCTGTACAACTAAACCCTGACTGCATGAATGGACAAACATTATCCTGTACAACTAAACCCTGACTGCATGAATGGACAAACATTATCCTGTACAACTAAACCCTGACTGCATGATTGGACAAACATTATCCTGTACGACTAAACCCTGACTGCATGATTGGACAAACATTATCCTGTACGACTAAACCCTGACTGCATGATTGGACAAACATTATCCTGTAGACCATACCCTGACTGCATGATTGGACAAACATTATCCTGTAGACCATACCCTGTAGACCATACCCTGTAGACCATACCCTGACTGCATGATTGGACAGGTGTATAAGGATCTACATCGGCCGCCAAGGCAGAAATATCTTATTTCTATCTAAAAAGCTTCGGATCACGCCCGGTCATTTTCTATTACTGACTGAGCTCTACATAGCATTCATTTCAACGGTTTATGCCCCAGTCATAGTGTTACGTTGTCCCAGTCATAGTGTTACGTTGTCCCAGTCATAGTGTTACGTTGTCCCAGTCATAGTGTTACGTTGTCCCAGTCATAGTGTTACGTTGTCCCAGTCATGGTGTTACGTTGTCCCAGTCATGGTGTTACGTTGCCCCAGTCATAGTGTTACGTTGTCCCAGTCATAGTGTTACGTTGCCCCAGTCATAGTGTTACGTTGTCCCAGTCATAGTGTTACGTTGCCCCAGTCATAGAATTACGTTGCCACAGTCATAGTGTTACGTTGTCCCAGTCATAGTGTTACGTTTCGACTGCGCTGTTATGCCCAGTTTCTGACATCCAACGCTCTCCCCTTCTTCTACCATCCTTCCTCTGAAGCATGGCATATTTTGCAGCATATCTTGGTCCAGGGCTATGGTAGCAGTCACCAGTTGCAGATCCATGGTAGAGGTTCAGCACTAGGGCTTAAACAAGAACACAAATTATTTGAGGTTCCAGATGGAAGGGTTTATGATTATGTAGGGTCTCTGGCAGTTGGCATCTGGCATCCTTGATGCAGAGCGTATCCTATAAAGCGTTTCACAGCTTATCAACCTAGCAGAAACGTAGCACAACGTCTTACAACGTAGAACACCGTAGCATAATGCAGTTCATAAAGTAGTACAACGTTTTACAATTGTGACACTTTGACTGGGGCATAAGATCAATGCGGTGTCTCTGTAGCATATGTAACGTTTGAGATCAATGCAGCATTTGTTGCCGGTTTGAGTTCTGTCTAAAATATGTTACGGTGGTCTTGCATCAATTCAGCCTCTGTTACGTGGGTCTGAGATAAATGCAAGTCTGTATCGTGGTCCTCCTGATACCAATGCAGTGTCTATTATGAGATCAAGGCAGTGTTTGGTAAGGCGTCCTGAGAGTAATGTGGTGTCCCTCACGTCAATGTCAGACAAGTGAATCGTCTATTACACAGTTATAAGATCAATGTATCATATGTTAACTTTGTGGATGAGATCAATAAAGTGAATGTTACGTCTGTCTGAGATCAATGTAGCACGTGGTCGTGGTTGTGAGATCAATGCAGCTTGTTATGACGTTATGAGATTAATGTAGTGTGATATGCAGGTATAAGAACGATGTAGCGTATATACGTTAGGTCTTATGTCGATAAAACGTCTGAGACCAATGTAGCGTCTGTTACGTCGGTGTTACTGTCGCAAATGTTAACAGTATCATAAAAGCCTGAAAGGCGGTGTCGAAAACTGCTACATGTACTGGTGGCATCTTAAGATCTCTTGGATTTCGTATTAGTTTTTCCGAAGATTTTTTCTCAGTTTATATACTTTATATACATTACAGTATAATGGTTATTACCGTGAGACCCCAAAGAATGACTCGAGTGTACATTATGTATATAAACTATAAACCGGTAGTAAGAAAACGGGAGAATACTTTTAAATATTTTTTTAGTTTCGTAATAGTATATCACGCTAAACTGTTTCTATATTTATATTCCCTTCGTGCGTACACAAGCGTTACAATAAGATATTAAAGAAATAAACTTATTGCCGAGCTTTATATACGCGTCTATTATTAGAGATGCAATCTGTCAATCAGGCATGCATAGTGACCAATTAATGCTCCCAAACCTATCTATAACTAGATGTTTACTATCATTTATAGATACTTATATTGTGCTGCTTATTTCCTGTTTTTTTCCCCCGACCTTGGTCATGATGATCAGCTGATTTTCTTTTAGAAATGTATCTACATATTGAAAACCAAAAGCACTTTAAAACTACATCAGGCCATCTCATTAATGTTTCCATCAAATATGATACTCAGGATTAAATCTTAGACCTGCTTTTCTGCGTTTTTGTTGTAAATACGTAATATATAAATCGACAACATCTGCATCATGTACTAATCCGACACATGACTGACTGAGTCAATCTCATACGGAGTCACGAGCGTTCCTTCAGAACTCTCCGACCTCGCCAATTTTCTACGTAAATCTCAGGATATCAGCTCTCTCTCTCTCTCTCTCTCTCTCCCCCCTCTCTCTCTCTCTCTCTCTCTCTCTCTCTCTCTTAATCACTGATAGAATATATATATATATATATTTCAGAAAATTATTTACAAACGCCATTCTCGTTAGTGTACGGTTGAAAAGATTCCATAAATGAATACAACTTGATAATTTCTTACTAATTGCTTAGGCTATGTTAAACGCCATGTTTTACCACTTTCTCGTTGTTACTAAAACGACTGTTATAGGAAATATTTAATCGCTTTATAAAATGGTTCAAAGATGTACCAGGTACCTAACTTTCGAGTTTAAAATAAATCCTTCCTTTGGAAAGAGGTCTTGACATATCGTTTAATATTTCAGATACGAATATCGGAATGTCAATAAAACATGCTATGTACTATGGCAATTATTTCATCATTCAAAAACATTTTCACTTAATTCTATCTGTTAAACACATGTTTACAGCATATAATAGATCCATACAACAAATTGTGGGATAAAAATATAAGCAAATGCATTACAAACCAGCTGGGGTACGTGACAGATGTCTAAAAAATGTCTGAAAAGCTGCGACATGAAAACAGCTATTTCACAGACTCCATAAGCACCATTTAAAAAAGTAGCGTTATCATTATTGTTATTTCGTGTGAACAGTTAGTACTATTACGGATACAGCAGCCTCAGGACGTTAACAGCGTACAATATACAACATAAAATTCCGAAATTCCCCCACCAAAAAAAAAAAAACTAAATGAAAAGGCATGGCAATCCAGTGATCTTTAGAGAGCAAATTAACGTCTTGTGGGTGGAAATTTCAATGTAGTTTCTTTTATTAACACACCCTTTCATTAACTGCCAGATGGCCATGTCATACCATGCAAACCGCTGTCTAGCTTTAACAAGTTAACATTGTATACGCTACCTACTAGTATATGCTTTTTTGTTTTGCCACAATGGTCTGAAACATACAGGGGGGAAAACACTTGAAACTGAACAAATAAGTTCTATTTATTATCATACAGTTTCTGTGCCAACGAAACTACACAAGTTACTAAGTACAGACACTGTCTGAGACCCGGCTCTTGGCTGCAAGGAGGTTTGGTTGGGTATAGGACTGAGGCTGCTGCATATGGTATGTGACCCAATCTTACATATACAACGGTTTCCGCTGATAAGAAGGTCCGGTATTATTAAACAAATGATTGAATACATGCGTGTGATGTACGGTGGAGTCTGTGTAAGCTGCCATTTTAATGCACATAGCGGCGAAAACGGGCATGGTTATACCGCATAAAGAGTACATAGGCCATAGCATCCCACCTTTTTCAAAATATGTCAGGGTATCTAAAATTCACTTTCGCATGAATGCTTTAACTATTTGTTATAATAATTATGAGCCGCCATGTAAGAAATATGCATAGTCCCAGACCAGCTTGCACGTAACTATGCACGCCTACAGAATAGGCACTAACTAGTCTGCTGTTGCTACTACTACTACTACTAATACGAATACAGCAACAGCAGCAGCAGCAGAAGTAGAAGGAGGATGAGGAGATGGACAGCAGCAGCATGAGCAACAGCAGCAGCAGCAACAGTAAAAGCAGAATGTCTCCAATGTCCATACATATATTCAATTCCGTTTAGTCACATGCATGTCTGTCGCATATAGCGCTTTATGTGACGGTTGAAAATCACCGAATATCGCTCACATTTGTGCTATATGCGGCTCGTGCTATATGCGGCGTTACAAAGCAGCCACATGCTACAGCCAGGAACAACAAATTTTACAATAAAAAACCTATAATTATTAACCACCCGTATGAAATGGTTGCTTCTGGCGGGCTGTTTTAATCAGCTGTCAGCTACATTTCAACTGGAAGGTCCGAACCCCATGTTATTATAGCCACGGCCTTTGTCGGACACAGCTTTAAAGTCTTCGACGTCTTTATTTTAATATTTTAACAGACTGTAACCAAAATAGAAATCACTAGTGGAATAAAAGTACCCTGTAAGCTATTTAATGGAGCAAAATGATCGCTGTACCCTCGTTTCCATAGCTGTCAAACGTTTATGCATTAATGACAAATTATGGAACCGTTCAGCGGTAATAGCAGCCAACGCCCTTTGATCAAAATTAAAAAAATCCAAAATGATTTCTGACAACTTAATAGCGTTTTAAAACACTTTCATTTTATTCGAATAGAGCAGGCAAAATGACAATGAATTTGGGATAGAATGGTGCCATTTTTCATGTGTCATTGTGTTAAATTTCTAGCGATTCGCTTTAATGTTGGAACATTATTTATTTTTTAGAATGATGAACATTAACAATTGTTATCAAAAGTCCTTGTAACGTTTCAATATATCAATTGATAAAGTTGTGTATGTATCTGAACTTTGGTCCAAATATTTTATTCCTTATCTTATGATATTTTGTAAACAACGAATCTATTTTTGAAATTGTTCCTTTCTTCAGTTGTCAGATTGGTTTATATACTACACCGTTACTGAAAGTAATATTTTACTGTTTAATTTTATATGATCTTAAGATATGTATTCTTTTTGTAATAAATGATGAATTTCACTTAAGAGGAGTATCGGGTGAAGGTAATAGATGAAGATATAGGATATGGGTTATAAATATTAATATATATCTGTAACTTGTTTACTTATGACTGCGGAAACCCTATCTTCGATACGGTGCTTTATAATAAATATAACGGCTATACATTTGTAGACATGATTAAGATTAATACGGACAGATTAAAGTTCAAAAAAAAAAAAAAAATGAAAATGGTAATTAATATGTGACATGTAATAGTATACCGAGTAACATTTTGCTGGTTATATATGACGCAGCAGATTAACACGAAACTGTGGCATGTCTGTATTATAGAAATAAAATAAAATACAAATTAAAAGGAAAACGATGTAAATTAAAACAAACTGGCAATTGGAAAGAGCCAAATAAACCATGACTATTCGGCATTTCTCGACATAACGGTACGTACTTTTATTAAAATGTCTTTGTATAAAACTTTCAAACTTATTTCAACCTATTATTCATATCATGATTATTATCATAATTTTATCATATTAAACTGTCAACGTCAATATAAAAGAATAAAGTGTGGCGAGGATATCAATAGAAGTTTGTCGTTTATGTTTTTATCATTTATTCATTCATTTGCGTAGTTAAATTCTACCTATTATTGAGCTGACACAAAGTCAAAGAATTTATTGGCATAAACATAATATGTACATGGTTCTCGCCAAAATATGGTTTCAAAACAAATGAAAAATTTAATTTTTCTATATATACAACATGACAAACCAACGAGATTGGTAATATTGCACGTTTTATGTGAAGTGAATGGTTGCGTTTTCATGCGATCTGAAAGTTTGTCAACATTTTTGCACGTAGATAAACGGTTACATTAACTAACGTTAGCGTTGATAGAAATTTATTCATTTATTTTGATAGAGTTATTTGCGCGAAAAGTTTACTTGATAATATCATAGAAGGTACTGTATGAAATTTGTATCATCGAAGGGTAGTTAGGGGACCACCTGTCTTGTAAGCGACCGAAAGCAAAAAAAAGGTTATGAAAGTTGAACGTGTTATTATTGATGTTAACTTGCACTGTAGTTCACCACGAGTCAATTATGACACACGAGCAAGGGGCACGTTGATAAATATGTTTCAATATATCTATTTCTGTAACTGGCGGCTGACACTAATTGGCTATTTTTCATCAAAACTTTTAATTATCAGCCCCTGAAGCAAATAATTAGTGCACTGTCTTGTCAAATAGATGATTTAAATAGTAAAAAAGGAAACAATGACCAAAGTCTTCTCTAGTTTTTTCTTTCTTTTCTACCCCTCTGTTTTGTAGAACGCAGTTTTGTGCGCTTTCGGCTACACTTAATGTATTACTTCAACGCTTGCAATTACATATCTGAATAGTAAATATATTTGCACGTTATGTTATATATATTAAAACATAAAAACAGGATTGAGGATTGTTCACGTGCTAACTTTCCTGCGTCACGATTTCTGGTAAAATAAGCAGAACGATTTCATTGGTTAATCGATTCTTTACTGCGAAACAGTTGTTGGTTGCAGTAGTTTCCATTGTACAAAGAGAACTGCAAGCACAGATACAGAAAAGATATGTAACACAACTGGTTTAGAAGTACACCTCGGAATAGGCAATAATATAAGGAGTCGTTAAGTCTGAAAAAGGTGTAACCTTGGTTATACTGGCGTTTGTGACATTATTGACCAAAAAACAAGCATTTACCGTCAGTTAACACATTAACACGGTCACTTTAGGAACTCCGGCAGAGTTCAAGTAGCACGTAAGATTCATTAGACTGTAAGAAAATGTCGCTTTCTATGTCAACTATGATGCTTTACTGAAGAAAACAAATGTCTTCTGTTACCATGTCCAGTTCGTAATTGTAATGTCTTATGGAGTAATTGTAATAGCCATAAACGTTGAGTATGATTGGCAGAAATATAGACAAACCGGACGTGTCGTGGACAGTCATTGTTACTGTGAATTAATACTGATCATCTCAACATATGGAACATTTTGTTCTCTACTCGCTAGCAATGATAAGGCTGGTCAGAAAATCGATAAACAGGTAGTAGCGGCGGGCAGTTCGCTTGCGGTCGTAAATTTTCCGAAACAGACCGGAAAACGCCGATTGTTTCGGCAGCTCAATCAATAAAAATAGGTATATGCTTGCGTAATAAACCCGAGGATATTAAGATGTACTGTGTATTACGCTAAAATAGAAATTTTTAATCTTATTGCATTTCTCCCCGTTTTTTTTTTGTATTATTGCAATTGTATGTTTTAAAAGCAACGTTGTAAAATACAGGTTACAGAGAATTGAAGCAACACTGATTTGAATAATAAGCATTATAGGTTTATCAGTTTGAGGGGGAAATTTTTTTCATGAATATACCCTCGAATTTCATTAACTTTTGTTAAATCATGCAATGCACAGAGCTATATATTCGTGTAATAATTGTTGACAGGATCATGCGGACAAACTACAGTAGTAATAAGCTATTAATCTTTATATTGTTGAATTAATTTTATTAAATTGAATCACATATTACATCAAAGCATCCGCATTTAATTACATTGAGTGAAGCTTCACAAAATAATCAATACACGCTCTTGCCCAATGACAGTCACACTACCCAGTTTTTTTTTCTTAGCACGTGCTTAAAAGCCACAAGTGGTGTATATCTTGAAAGCAATTAGTTCCTAAACTTAAAAGCTAACAAAAACAACCTTTAAAAAAAGATGGTCCGCGCAATTTTTAGTACATGAAAGCGATTGTAGCTTAATTCTAAGATTGAATTGTGAAACAATGAAATAACGAAGTTTTCATTAGCATATACAAAAACAATGTCATCGATTTCATATTCTGATAGCCGTGAAAAAACAACACGATAGACACAATGCATGAACGTGTACGTCATCTTTGAAAATATTTTATTTACATAGGTTACAAAGTAACTGTTAAGATCGTTTTTTTTTTTTGGTTTTTTTTTTCGTGTGTTTGACGCCAACGTTACACGTGCGTAATTCTACAAGATAGAAATAAATGTGTCAAGCGAGGCTGAAAAAAAACACTAAGGGTCGAGGATTATTTTGAAACGTTATTTTCCCATGAAATCATGAACGTTTCTTCAAAAAAAATATTTCAAAGTGCGAGTTATTTAAAAGGTTACTTTTGTTAATTAAAAGGAATAATCAAGTAAGGTGTCTTTTTTCGTTGTCCCTTTCCACAGTAGTTAGTTGTTCTTTAAAAGCAAACAGAAATACATTCATTAAACTAACTAAAATACATTTCATTGTTTCTGAGATGGGTGTCAACAATAAAAAAGATATGTCCAATACTTCATCATATAAGGCATAATAAATTAATTCCAAGAATGACAAAGCTTTTATTGCACCCAATAATCCATATCCGTTCTATTGTTTAAGGTGGGGGGGTATATTGTAAAACGCAAGTGGTAATTCTTATGACAGATTTTAGTTTCTTTAAAATATGTAAGTTAATATTAATATTCGATTTCTGATATTTGGTCAAAATACTAAAAGTACATAATCGTCACAAAATTGAGTTTAATGGACATTTGACATGTCGGTTTTTTTTTTTTTTTTTTTTTTTTTTTTTTTTTTTTGGGGGGAGAGTAATTTTCTTTTTTTTTTTTTTTTTTTTTTTTTTTTTTTTTTTTTTTTTGGGGGGGCAGGGGGGGGGAAAAGTTCTAAAAATAAAAATAAAAGCAAAAACAAAAACAACATCACCACATTTATGACGGGTGAGGGACAAACCGGACGAAGGGATTCTGAAAAAAAATTCTTTCATATAAAATAAGCGTCAAAAGGAAAGTGACATACGTACTTGTGTATATGTGTGTTTGTGTGACATTACAACAGTCCCGTGAAAATGTGTAAAAATTACAATGTATACACAAAATCTTTTTTTCAACAGGTGTATACATTTACCTTTTTTTGTTAAGTTGAAAAAAGTGTGAAATTTAGTCACTTTGCGACAATACAGATATAACTTTAACTAAATGCAGTCCTTTTAATTTACTCATTTAATTGTCACATGAATAAAGCATACCGGGACTCGTTCAAAGTTGGTACTGTCAATTCACTTTTCCTCATCAGCAGCTTTATTTGTTTTTTTTTTTTTTTGTTTGTGGAGAAGGGTAGAAAAATTATGATGTTTTTTTTTTGGGTGGGGGGAGGTTTTTGGGGGGAAATGGGGGGGGGGGGGGGGGTTTTTTTTTTTTTTTTTTTTTTTTTTTTTTTTTTTTAAAAAAAAATAAAGGGGGGGAGAAATTTTTTTATTTTTTTTTTTTTTTTTTTTTTTTTTTTTTTTTGTTTTTATTTTTTTGTTTTTTATAAAAAAAAAAAAAAAAAAAAATAAATTTTTTTTTTTTTTTTTGGATTTTTATTTTTTATTTTTGTGGGGGGGGGGGGGGTTTTTTTTTTTTTTTTTTTTTTTTTTTTTTTTTTTTATAAAAAAAAAAAAAAAAAAAGGGGAAAATTTTTTTTTTTTTTTTTTTTTTTTTTTCCAATTTTTTTTGTTTTTTTTTTCTTTGCCGATATCAGATGAAGCAAAAACAATCTTATAATTAGTTCTATTTGGTCAAGTATTGAGACAAATACCCAAAAAGCTGACTAAAAGTCTGCAACTAAAAAAAGGAAAGGGGGGGGGGTTTTTTTTAAAAAAAAGGGAAGGGGAAAAACCAAATAAATCTTTTGAAATTTACAAAATTATAAAAGTAATTAGAACAATGTTAATTCGTCTGACCGAAGCAAAAACGATTAATTACACGGGCTTGCTGTCCATATCTTAGTCTTCATCCGTTGAATATTGCAATATAGGCACACGAAAAATACCAATGATTTCTCAAATTTTTAATGGAGCATGGGTAAGCTTGAGATTTTCACTAACCCTATTTTGCAAGAACATATGTTTTGGATAATGCTTAAACGCAAAGTAACTTTTAACATTAAAAAGGCCGGTTTTCGTTAAAGGATTGCTAAATCTAGAAAAAAATTCAATTTGCCAAAAAGCTAAACACATGTAAAAAAACGGGGGGGGGGAAATAACCGTTAACAAATCATCAGAGGACAAATAACTGTTAAGACTTTTCTGTAAGGTCAATGAAACGTTATTTTCCCAGGGGCCACACAACAACAAAACCTGGGTCGGTTTCAGATCTAAAACAAAGTGTGTCAAAAAATGTCCGAAGACTTTCATCATCTACAGCATAATAAATTAATTTCCGTAGCAATAAAACGTCCGCTAAATTGCAAACTACATAATCAGTAAATGAATATTTAGTCTATGATTGGGGGGGTTGGTTTTGGGGGGGGGGGGGTGTTTTTTTTCTGGGGCCGCACAATTTTTTTTTTTGGTGTTTCGGGGGGGGGGTTTTTTTTTTTTTTAAATTTTTTTCAGGAGTTTTTTTTTACCGCTTTTCCCGAAAGATGGATTTACAAATCGGGTGTTTTTTTTCAATAAACTGACTGGAGAATTTGAATATCAACAATGCTAAAACATTACACGCGGTTTTTTTTTTTTATTTTTGTTTTTTTTTTTGGGTAGGAAAGCCAGAAGGTTTGGTTTTGGCCCCTTATTTTTGAATGAAGAAATAGCCGGTTTGTTTTCGATTTCGCAAAAGATCAATGTGAATTTTAGTTATGATACACATAAGCGGATAATAAACTCACTGGAGTTCTACAAGAACCTTGAATGAATGAAGGAATAACAATTCAAGATTTTTTCCGTTTCTGTATTTTCCAATGCGGAAGTAATATGAACAGTCTCCAGTCCTAACTACAAAGAATAAATGTGACAAACTCTCATTCATACTTTTATTTTAGTGGGATGGAGAAATGAATATGCCTTGATAAACATTCTATGATCATCTACAAAATCGTTATCAAGCCATTCTGTTTGAATTTCAATCGTTGAAAGTGAATGTGATATCTTGCGGTTTCCAAATAAAGACAGATCTCTACCAATATAAAACTATGAATATGACAGTGCTAAGTCGTAAAGAATTTGGCTGGATGTAATGTTAGACTGCCATGCAAATGTTACGTTCATTATGATGTTGTATGATGGAGTGGAATGCACGAGTATCAGTAGGTTCTGGTGCGAGGATTTAGTCCTATAAATGTATGCATACATTTCAATGTATGTATACATTTCAGCAGACGGAGGTTAAGTGAAAATTATGAACTTACACGTTAAATAGGTCTAGTACTAACAAACGACAGAGCTTGAACTAGGAAAAGCTGGTCCTTGCGCCTTCTTATTAATCGGAACTGCTCGGTGATCTTCGAAAAATGAACTGCTTCTAAAAGGGCAGTCGTTCTAAAGACTCCGTGGTCGACACTGAAACAGACGACTCACGATACAGATGTCGAAATATCAGGTTTGATGCAAGAATTTGAGCAAACTGTATTTTGTCCACTCCATATTCTATATGTTTGAAATCATGGAAAAAAACTCTTTTCTGTTAAAATGTTTTAGTAAAGCAAAATAGACTTTTAATGAGATCACCAAGGGTCATTATACCTTTATGAAATATTTCTTTAGGCCTTTACAAGTTAAAATCAAGATTTTAATATTAATATTAATTAAATGATAATTAAATTATACCTCTATTTGATTTGTTAAATTCTATAGAACAAAACTTATCTTTGACACTTTTTCTAATGACAATAAGTATTCTTGCAAAATATCATCAGCTGAAGCATCACAAGTGACACCAGTTCTGTACATGTACATGTATATAGTATACAGCTCAACAAGAGGTCTTTAAGGTAAGGACATTTAAAGGGCTATAACTCCCAAGACACGGACAGCCATTTATTTGGACTTGTCTTGAAGACAATGAACATGCAGGTGTGTTTTCATAAATCTCCAAAATCAAACAAAAGCAGGATAGGGCACTTTCATTAATTTGAGAAATGGGAGTGGTGGGGGGCAGGGGTTAAATAATACAAACTGAACATAGTAGAAAAATAGTTTATTTTTTAATAAAGAAGAAAACAACAATGAAATTGTAAACAGTAAGACAGCAGTGGTAGGGACGGAATCATACCAGTGAAGTTGTACTGGACCAATAACTATACACTAATTTTTCACTCTCAGCAATCTATTAACAAAAAAACAATGCTCCCAAAACATTGTAACAAGTAGAAAGTATATTAAAAGAGAGTAAAATAGGCATTCAGTTGAAAAATGCAATGCCTATACACGCTGTGGCTTTCAAATATATCTACTATTGTAAGTTTGTTTTAATATGACCTGACTTACATTATGACCTAACTGAATGATAGTTTATAATGTAAAACATTGACTTTAAGTGCCATTCTTTTCAGTCAAAAAGAAACACTCACACCATTGTGATTTTTGTGGTTTTGTGGTAACCTACATTAAATGCTGCATCCAGTTTTGACTGATCAAAGTTCTGAAATACAACATAACCTACTACACAAACTATTCATAAAATACATTTAACATTGTGATAATTACATCATACTGAGACCACAAGACATACATATATCACAAATAAATATGCGTAAGTACAACATATATAAGACACTTCCTTTGTATTGTTTCATGATTGGTAACTTGCTGTATTCAAACTTTACCAAGCAATAAAATATGCATGTATTAAATATATTTAGAGCTGTTTCAATCCTTCAAAAGTAAAAAAGACTTTATGAATATACACATGTACATGCTATTTACAATTCTTTTTTAAACATTTGAATATTAATATAATCAAGAAAGAATATAGGAATCAACAGTACTACTAACTATACAATTCCTTTCTTTTGTTATATAAAGTCATGTTTTCCAATCTAACTTAAGAAGCAGACTTCCTTCTCCCTCATGTACTCATGTGTAATTGTTCTACTTCCTTGAAAAAAGGATCACTTATTTAGCGATGTCTTTTGCTGAGGTCTGGTGTGTTATTTATACAAAAACACAGCAGTTTTGTTCAGAAACCAATATTTAGTTTGTTAAAAAAAATCAGTTAATAGAATCAGTTAATATTTAGCTATAAAAATCCTTCAACCAAAACATTTAAAGAAAATACCTAAAGTTTTTAAACGCTTTTTTCTTGACTGTAAATGGCTGCGTGACAAAAAAACACACAGATTGAAAGTGTCAAGATCACTATAAAGATATCTGAATCTTTACTATCTGGGGCGCATAATTTAAAAAAATAATGTCGATAGAAATTCATAATGTAAGTACTCTAGCTAAAGATTATAGTTGTTAAACTATCTGTATTTTGTAAATGGTGTGGGTAGAACTATAGCATGAGAATGTATCTTGCTTAATTGTACAACATTTCAAAAGCACTACAATAAGCTCTTCATTGATATATATATAATACAATGTTACAATCGTAACTGCCAAAAGTACTTTAATACAATCACTCAAGTGTCTGAAAGTGTATATTAGTAATATAGGATGTTTTCATAAAGTTGAAATATGTCCATTGGCCATAGACGCCCTTAACTATTTGGCACACCTTCACATACTAATAAACATTTCCATCAGGCTTTGGAGTTAAGCACCTTGCAAAATTCAATCAGCCAAAAAAAAGTTAAGAGTGGAGCTATATCACCCAAAAACTGTTGATGACATAAAGAATAGTAATACAACAGCTCAATCACAAGGTCATGTTTCACATAATTTCCTGGGAATGCCCTGATTTGGAATGCATGCTTAGTATACCCTGGAAAGTGAACTGAGGGATAAAGAAATCTTTAGATACTTAAATTTGTGAAGAATGATAATGTGCGTAGAAAACTAAAGGTAACTCTCCTTGGACAAGGGGAATACAGAAAACACAGGAAATAGGAAATAAATTACACAACCCTTGAAAACAGCCTTATACTTGAATTAAGCAAATAGAAAAGAACATGAATATAATCAATCACAAAAGAAAGAACTAAATATTAAATGCTTTGAAGTATCAAAAATGCACAACCTCTTATACAAAAGCAGTAATTAAATACTAATTAAGTAAATGCATGAAGTGTCACTGTCCAGCAGTAAGTATGTAAACATGAATGTATTGTATGACAAAATATAATCTCTGCTATTCATCTGCCAATATATTGTTACAGCTCAAACTGTAGAAAATTAATTCTCATTCAATATGCCATACAAAATATATAGATTACTAGTAAACAGAAAAACCCAATCATGTGTGTTATCTGATACATTTTGCACATCAGAAATACAATATAGATAATATAATGTAATTTGTCATAAAAAATCACTTAAACATAAGCATAATAAATGTACAATTTGTGGTTTTGATTGTCTGTTTTCAGTGTCTATTTAACAAGTTTAATGCTAAGAGAGTATTAACATCTTTAAAAGTATTAGATATTTATTGATGCCTGATACAACTGGACTTTTAGACTGGATGTGTCAAAAATAAAAACCGTAGAGTAGTTTGTGTTTAATGGTTAGCCTTCCAATACAAGCTGGCTTGTCCATTTCCTGTTGCAGTATGGACTGTAATAAAACCTAAGTATTTTGAAATATGACCTTGGATTGTGTTCATGTAATGCCTAAAAACATTATTTAATGCAATGACATTAATACCGTGAGTAGATCAGAGCAAAGCCAAGAACATCATTTTATAATCTATTTTGTAACCATGACCTTTAACCAACATGATTGCTATTGTTCGAGAAATGGCCAAAAGGAGAACAAATGATTCAAGATTCATAAAAATTCTGCATGTCTAATTTGTATGAATATTCAGTTACAAACATCCAAAACTTAGTTCAACATAAAGTAAAGACAGCACATCAATACCTGTGGGAATAAATGTAATTTTATCACAGATCTTTTCTGGAATTAACAAAAATTATTAAAAGCTAGTATCAAATGATGAATGAATGATACTGTATATAATTATGTTTCCTCATCAAAGTCATACTAATATTCTACACACACAAAAAAGCTGTTGTTACACATTTTCTAAAAATGTTCTGTTTCAATAATCCAGCTGTTTGGTTCCTGAAGGTAGGATTTTGCAAATGTCATGATTGTCTCCCTTGAGAACTCTTCACTTTCCTCTCTCTTCCTTGTGGTTGGTGGATACAGAGCAGCATGTTTGTGATCATTCTTGTTCACAATGACTAAACGTGGAAACACAAACAATGACAGCGGATCAACTTCGTCAATTTCAACTGAAATAGATCAATAGATGGGTCACAAAATTCATCTTCAAAAATTAAAAAAAAAATGTATTTCCATGTAGGATTTTGCAAATGTCATGATTGTCTCCCTTGAGAACTCTAAGTGTAGTAGATGCAGTGTCATTCCATTGATGATGGCAACAACACTGAAAACACATGTTAAACACTACCAGAACAACATTGTTTATAAGAGAGAGCTCTGCATAGCTGTACAACCACTGTGCTGTTTCAAGTCAACACATTTAGCCGGGTATAAAGGTCTACAGAATGTTTTCATGTGTGTTGGAAGATGACTGCTGCCCATGAGGTTGTGAGTTTAAATACTACCGGTGGAATTTGACCACAACTTCCACAATCCTTTCATTCAGTGTGAGTAATGGTCGGAAGTTTAGCAAGCAGTTATGAGGCATAGGTATTTCACAGCTGATTTGAAGCAATTTTTGGTAAACTGGACACATTTTTGGATCTGAAGTGTAATGTACCAGAGAAGTTTGTTAGGTATACGGTTTACAATGGACTCCTCTATCTGGCATGTAACTCTTTCCAATATCAAGGTCAATGAAAACTTTTATGACATTTGTTCAATGATAGCTGCACAGATTTAATCATAAGTGAAGAATGAAATACAACATAGGATAGTACGTCAAGCACTTGCAACAGACTGTCTTATGTTGATGGTCAACCTATATTTGGAACTTATCATCTGTGGAGTTTGCTCAAGAGTTAATAAAATATGCAATATTTGGCAATAAATCATGTAACTTTTTTTAATACTATGTAATTACTGTTAGTCTTTATTTAGCTTATCTGAAACAGGCTGTATTTTTATACTCCACTTGAGAAGGTGCATCGGTAAAGCCAAAGTACTCGGCTATAAATTTCATAGTGTGCTGCATGTGGGAACTGATTCAATATTTTTATAACTTTTATGATCTTTGTCAAATTCAACCTTGGGCATATATTTGAACCAGATAACCTACCACAGTACCTCAGTTCAGGACTCACAACTCTATATGTTTTTGTCTGTAAGAAGTATAAATTCCATGGCTTGTAACAGGCTAGATGCAGATTCAGATTCAAATGTGACCAATCAGAAAATAAACAAGAGGGCCAAGATGGCCCTATATTGCTCAACTTGGTACAAGTCCACTTGCCTGGTGGAAGATCACTAGATAATGTTATATACCAAATAGGTTTTCTTATATACGCCTTTGTAAAACAAGTGATCCCCTCCCCCCCCGCCCCGGGCAAGGTCAATTTTGACCCCAGGGGCATAATTTGAACAAACTTTGAAGAGGTCTACTAGGCAATGCTACATGCCAAATATCTAAGCTCTAGGCCTTGTGGTTTCAGAGAAAAAGATTTTTAAAGTTTTTCCTATATAAGCCTATGTTAAACTAAGTGACCCCCGGTGCAGGGTCAATTTTGACCCGGGGGTAATAATTTGAACAATATTGGTAGAGGTCCACTAGCAAATGCTACATGCCAAATATCTTAGCTCTAGGCCTTGTGGTTTCAGAGAAGAAGATTTTTAAAGTTTTTCCTATATATGCCTATGCAAAAACTAAGGGCCCACCCGCGCGGAGTCAATTTTGACCCGGGGGTCATTATTTGAACAATCTTGGTAGAGGTCCACTAGCAAATGCTACATGCCAAATATCTTAGCTCTAGGCCTTGTGGTATCAGAGAAGAAGATTTTTAAAGTTTTTCCTATATATGCCTATGCAAAAACTAAGGGCCCACCCGCGCGGAGTCAATTTTGACCCGGGGGTCATTATTTGCACAATCTTGGTAGAGGTCCACTAGACAATGCTACATGCCAAATATCTAAGCTCTAGGCCTTGTGGTTTAAGAGGAGAAGATTTTTAAAGTTTTTCCTATTTTTTGCCCTAGCAACCAGAGTTCTACATGGAATGGAATTCTTTCAACAATTTTGGTAGAGCTTCATGCAAGGAACATTCCTGCATAGTTTTATCAACATTGGCCTAGAGGTTTCAGAGGAGATATCATTTGAATCAAAATAATGACGGACGACGGACAATCATCGATCAGAAAAGCTCACCCTGGCGTAGCCAGGTGAGCTAAAAAGTTAAAACTGGTATTAGTTTGCCTGGGTGGTCAAGTGGATACTTCATTCGCTGACGCCTCATATCTATTTAGGGTCGAGCCCTGCTACCATGACTCTTTATGTGAGAAAGTCAGTAGTTCCCTATGGATCGAGGATAGGGTTCTAGTTTTGGTCCTTTCCAGGAAGGTTAGTTAAACTGCCTTCCTGTATAAGTTGAACAGACAAAAAACGATACAACAACAACAACACTGGTATTAGAGAAAATTTTAAGGATCTGATAATTTGGTCAGATACCCAACACTTCCCCTTTGTCACTCAGTTCTGCCTGTAAGACCAGGAGCTTGAACTGTTACTCATATTCTGGCTTCTAACCACAGACAGGACCAACTGATGAGCCTACATGAAAAATCTCTACAAATATTTTAGAAGATAACCAAAGCACTAGGTAACTTTAAAAGCAAAGTTATAAACCAAATAAAATTCTACAGAGCATTCTAGATGCTTAAAAATTTTTATTTTCCATATCACTAGTAGTGACAAGGAAAACTCACGTATGCAACTTTTAACCAACAAAAATTAGGGTCAATGTGTCAATGTCTGAACATCAAAGTATCGTCTCATCTTTACCTGACAACAAACAAACAAACAAAACAAAGTAAACATCAAATAATCCTGTCTGTTATGAATGAGAAGAGCAAGACAAGAAAATAAATTGTCTTCACTCCCCCACATGTTTGCTCAGCTACTCCATGTCCTATAAAACCTTCCAAAGCAAACAAGAAATATTAAAGAATTTATACCAGATATCCTGAAGAAAATGTATTACAAGGTCTTCTTTTATCTTGAATCTTTAATCCCAGTGTTTTGACTTGAGCACTGTTAATCACCTGCCTACTTTACCTATTTTTTAAATTGAATTAAAAAACTTTTTTTTGTTTGCTGACTGTTGAGCATGTATTTAAACATACCTGATGACCGCTTGCTTGGTTGGTAACCACATAACAGAATGATGTCCTACATTAATTATTGCATGAATAGCATAATCGACACCTATATTTTTTTTATTTTTTTTTAAGTACAATGAAAGTAGGGGAGTTTTTTTCATACTGGCTGATACCATGGTGGCATCATTTAGCGAATATGTGATTCAACTTATGGATAATATTACATCAAAAGGGTTCTGAGTCTAAGTTGATAACTTACAGACTGGTAACAGGGTATGTGGTAACACAGCTGGTACAATTGTCTGCTCATTCATTTAACTGATACTTGTACAGAAACAACTTTAAAGACTTGCATGAAAGGACTTGAAGTCACAATTAGGCTTGCACAAGAAGACCTAAAGTCATCATTCCACTTGCATAAAAGGACTTGAAGTCACCATTCCCTTTGCACAAAAGGACTTTAAGTCACCATTCCCTTTGCACAAAAGGACTTTAAGTCACCATTCCACTTGCACAAAAGGACTTTAAGTCACCATTCCACTTGCACAAAAGGACTTGAAGTCCCCATTCCACTTGCACAAAAGGACTTTAAGTCAACATTCCCTTTGCACAAAAGGACTTTAAGTCACCATTCCACTTGCACAAAAGGACTTTAAGTCACCATTCCCTTTGCACAAAAGGACTTTAAGTCACCATTCCCTTTGCACAAAAGGACTTTAAGTCACCATTCCACTTGCACAAAAGGACTTAAAGTCAACATTCCCTTTGCACAAAAGGACTTGAAGTCACCATTCCACTTGCACAAAAGGACTTTAAGTCACCATTCCCTTTGCACAAAAGGACTTTAAGTCACCATTCCAATTGCACAAAAGGACTTTAAGTCACCATTCCCTTTGCACAAAATGACTTTAAGTCACCATTCCACTTGCACAAAAGGACTTTAAGTCACCATTCCCTTTGCACAAAAGGACTTTAAGTCACCATTCCCTTTGCACAAAAGGACTTTAAGTCACCATTCCACTTGCACAAAAGGACTTGAAGTCCCCATTCCACTTGCACAAAAGGACTTTAAGTCACCATTCCCTTTGCACAAAAGGACTTTAAGTCACCATTCCCTTTGCACAAAAGGACTTTAAGTCACCATTCCACTTGCACAAAAGGACTTGAAGTCCCCATTCCACTTGCATAAAAGTACTTGAAGTCACCATTCTACTTGCATGAAAGGACTTAAAGTACATTCCACTTGCATTAAAGGACTTTAAGTCACCATTCCACTTGCACAAAAGGACTTTAAGTCACCATTCCACTTGTATGAAAGGACTTAAAAGTCATTCCACTTGCATTAAAGGACTTAAAGTCACCATTCCACTTGCATGAAAGGACTTTAAGTCACCATTCCCTTTGCATAAAAGAACTTGAAGTCACCATTCCACTTGCATGAAAGGACTTAAAGTCACCAATTCACTTGCATAAAAAACTAAAAGTCACCATTTCACTTGCATGAAAGGACTTAAAGTCCATTCCACTTGCATGAAAGGACTTAAAGTCACCATTCCACTTGCACAAAAGGACTTTAAGTCACCATTCCACTGGTGCAAAAGGACTTAAAGTCATCATTCCACTTGCATGAAAGGACTTTAAGTCACCATTCCACTTGCATGAATGGACTTAAAGTCACCATTCCACTTGCACAAAAGGACTTTAAGTCACCATTCCACTGGTGCAAAGGATTTAAAGTCATCATTCCACTTGCATGAAAGGACTTTAAGTCACCATTCCACTTGCATAAAAGGACTTAAAGTCACCATTCCACTTGTGCAATAGGACTTTAAGTCATCATTCCACTTGCATGAAAGGACTTAAAAGTCCATTCCACTTGCATGAAAGGACTTAAAGTCATCATTCCACTTGCATGAAAAGACTTACTTGCATAAAAAAATACTTGAATCAAAAGACTTAAACTCACCATCCTGCTTGTACAGCTGGTCAGTGGTCAAGGTCAAAGTCCTGTAATGATATCTTGACCTTGACATTATATGTTGACCTACTGGTATGTCAAGGCCAAGTTGTGCTAACACTGTAGATAACAAATTATTATTGCTGGTGATTTCAAAGATACAAAAAGTTTGTCAGTATTTAACCAAAATTTTATAATTTATGTCTTTTCATTGAATGATTTGAATTTAATAAGTTTTCCCAGTATGTACTCTTAGAGATTCTACAGAGCATGACATTTGTATAATGTATTTCAAGCGGATGGTATAAACAAGTGTCTGATTTTTTACATTTTCTATTACAACATAAAATGAATATGTCACTGTACCTTGGATTTCATTTGAATGATAATTTATCTCCACTTTTATTAAAATGTGAGGGCTATTTCCATAAGTGACATAAAATAATTTTTCATCCACAAAACTTTGACTCAGTGACTCCGAGATTTTGACACATTTACTACTAAAAAATATAACCAGTTTTGGTAATTTCATCTGATTTTCATTAACTCTTTTTCTAAGTACATTGTGATACCTCTTATTGGACTGTAACATAATTTATGATTGTTGGAGATGCACTGTGCCAGTCTGTACCATTCCTTGTAAAACTGGCAACAAAAATAAAATATCAATAGCTGGTCCATGTACCCATTGCTGTATGCATCATTCAGTTTCGCTAAGAGTGTGGAGGCATACATCAAAAGCTTTATTAAAGAGTTACATATGTCATATAAAATAAATGTGGTAGTCGTTCTTGAAAGTTTCATATGTAAATATCTCCTCTTTTTTGTTTGGTTATGTTAAATGAACATGTCACTCACAAAGCTGACTTAATTTAACAGCAAACAAAATATTCTTTTGAAGTTTCATTACGTATATGTAAATAAACCTTTATATGAGCTAACATCTGGAGAATCTTCTATAAAAACAATCTATTATGCTTGTTGTCAAGTTTGTAAACAAAAAACTATAGATTTTGTACTTATTTTTAATTCATAGCAACAACAATGCTCTCTTCCAAGCTGTGTACATATCAATATCAGAGTAGTGGGACATAATAACCTCTTCCACACACAAACAATTCTTGTTGTTTCAATGCCTGCTTGTTTCTACACTGCAAGGCTCCATTTAAAATGTGATGCATGCTGACAAAATATATAGCATGTCCCTGATATTCCATAAGGTCAACGTATACAACAACGTATACAACAAACTATTATTTTAGGTGATTTTACAGATAGTCAATGACTGGGACAACCTTTGGGTTTCCAAAGTAAATTTCAACATAGCCAGAGACAGGATTATTTTTATGAAATCAGTAATTAAACCAGAAGAAACAGGAAAGGATGTACTATTCTGAGTTATGACATTTCCAGTGTGATTTAATTACAAAGTTTCAGATAATAGTATTACTTCTACTGCTGTGTTGATTAAATCAGACAATTGCTTCAAAGCCTATTTGTGAGAACTTTTCAATTAGCCATGGCAATACATAATGTATGTTCTATATTTGGCCATACATCACAGTACATTTGTAATTCTTTAGTTCATCAACAAAGTTTTGTACTATTAATTCAAAGCAGGTCTAACAATTGCATCAAGAACATGTTGTCCTTGACTTCTGACCTACTTCTGACAGAAATATGAAAACAGTCTGCCGAACTGAGAAGACAATACTTTTTTGTATACATACACACAGGTAAGTTTGCTCCATTTGAAATGTCTGCATCTTTCTGTATAAATGATAACAACTGATTTTAAATGATGATATTTGCCAGGTAAAGGTAGCCTTTCAATACACAGAGGATGATTGTTGGTTTCCGAGTAATATCACGTTACAATTTCACCGAGTGGGCACCACAATTTTTATTTTATTGTGTGGCGCAGCCATGAGTGAAAGAAAAACTTCTTTTGCTGTGAACAAGTGAAAATAACATGATATTACACCAATACTAACGCTTTTCTTTTTTAATTTATGTTTAAAACTCTACTTTTGTTGAGTATTTTTCAATAAAATGTTCAAAAATGTGGGAAACTTTATCAGAAAGTATAGCACATATGACGTCATTTTAACGACGTCATGGTCGTATGGTTTCCAGCACTCAATAAGCTAAGTATACTTTTTGACATATATCCAAGTACAATATTTTGATAATTTCACTGAGTGAACAGTGAGTTTATTGGGATAGAATCCAATTTCACATTTTGATAAACCTCCGAAAAACATATGACAAAGTTCATTAAGGATAATGTAACAGTGACATAATTATATACAAAAAAGTTCGCAAATATTGTATAAAAAGGTAGATTTAATCCTTACATTATTCAATAAATTTACACGATAATATTGGACTCTACAGGTGTGCCACTGTCACATTATCCCAAATAAACTGTAATTAATGTCCCTGTAAAAATATTACTATTCATCTGACAATGCAAATTACCCCAAGCACTAAGTGGTAAATCTTTGTATTTTTTACTGCTAAAGGTCTAATATGTCCTATATCATAAATTCATAAACTGCCACTACCAGTTACTCATTTATATGGTAACAATTTTTCCATGCACTTTTATATAATTGATGAAAGGCAGTGTACGCTGTTTCTTGACTGTTTTCCATTGGCAGTTACAACACAAGTTTACAAAGCAAGGTACCAGTCTCAGATTCTGCTTCCAATTCTACTGGTGATTTCATTGGCTTGTGCAGAAATTTAATTTTTGAAGCAAAAAAGAAACTGCATATAAACTACAATAGGCTTGATTTAAACAAACAAACTATTACAAATAAAATAGTGCCAATCTGAATATAAAAAAACAACAAAGAAAAAGTAATGTAGAGGTAGCTCTTCATGTGATGTGAATGACACACTTTTGTGGTATGGACAGCAATTAAATATAATTATTTCAAAATAGAAGTTACATCCCAGACATGAAGTACTGCTGGTATCTAACTCTAAATTTCAGGTTTTCAGCCTGAAGCATGACCTTGATCTTCAAGGTAGCTCCCTGAATGTGGTGCATGGCAATACACCCATGTGTGAATTTATTTGAAAATCTGTCTATGCATATTGCAGTTACAGTCCTGAAATGAAGTGCAGACTTACAGATGGACAGAACAGAGCAAACCTGTAGTCCCAAATGATCTTTGATCAGTATGGACTACCAAGTGCCATGCAATGTTAAGTCCCCAACTGGATATGATCAATAAGATGAACACATCACCATCTATAAGATTAGTATTTATCCAAAGTTTCAAGAAAATCCTTCAAAAGGTTCTGGAGGTATAGAAACATGACCTTTGAAACTAAATGTGACCTTATCCTTGAATAGGCATGGTTTGGCCAAGTACAATAAGTAAATAACTGCTCAGACATAAAGCAGCAAGCAATGTAACAATGGCTCTTGCTGCACTTATTCTTATGGTAACCGAGTGCTGTGTACTTACAATATTTTCTGAATGTGACTGTTTGGACATTTATATAAGAAAACAGGACAAAACAGCAGCTGTAGCTTTATCGCTTGTTAAACAGCACAGTTTCTTATTTCCCTGTCAAGATTACTCAAAGAGATACCTCAGTGCTCAAGGTCCCCCCCTAAATGACAATGTAAGTAATTAACCTTATAACTATAGCTTGCGAATGCTTACAGAATGACATTACAAGGAACTCTTGCAGAAGGAAATATATCTTAAGTTAGTTTTGTGTATACCAGTTTATTGAAGCTAGATTAATGTAAAGGAAAAATGTACTGCTTCTACACGATACCCACAGTCAAAATCTCACTCCTGTTGCTTTCAGTGTCAGTACTACTTTAGAAGGTCCTGTACAGTGTAGTCAGACCTCCCCTGTCCCTCATACAGACAACTTGGGGGCATCTCATTAAATTAAAACAAAAATACTCTGTCAAGCAGAACAAAAAGAATTGCAATTATACATTTCCATCCAATTAATCATAATTTGCATGCTAATAATGTTTTTACTAGGTTCATTCAGTACTTACACATCTGTTACAAAATTCCATTATTACTTTTTTTAAGATTAAAGCTGTAAAAAGTCCCTAAATATTCAAAACAAAACATAAATGTGGGTAAATATTTGGCTTGTTTTAAACAGATATAGCAAAACTAAATTTTTATATAATTATCTTACTTGGCACTCATGAAATACTATACAATTATAGACTAATTTTGAGGTCAATACATAGTTTTGTGGACAGGTCCGCAAAACAATGTATTGACTAAAACATTAGTCTAAAATTATATCGTATACCTCATAAAGAGTAGTGAAAATCATGCAAAAATATAACAGAAATGACGTCTTAAAATCCGTGCAGGTCTACACATCATTTTCCAGGTCTACTCATACTTTTGCAGACACGTGGATGCTTTCTGCCAATCAGGATTAAGCATTTATGACAGGTATAGGATATAGTGTTCTATAGCTCTGACAGCATTAGAAATCACAGTAAAGCATGCAAGAATCCAAAGTACAATGAATGTGACACCTGTATAACAGAAACTTGTTGACTTAAAAAGACAGTACATTGTATATACATGCAGACAGTATTCATGAAATTTACAGTCAGTCTAACTGTCTCAATGTTGAAATTGTACACAGAAAACATCAGTGTTTTGTAGAGACAAACAGAACTATATAATGGCCATATTTCCAGTAAGTAATTTATTTCCACTTTAACCCATTACTCCATGGATACGCGTTTAATCACATGTGCTTTTAGATTCATTAAAGTATTTCTGACTGAGAAGCGAACAGTGTAGATCCAGATCAGACTGCACAGATGTGCAGGCTGATCTGGATCTACACTGGTCGCACATGTGATTAAACGCGTATCCATGGAGTAATGGGTTAAGCACACTTTTCATTGTATTGTGATGTCATTACTTATGTACTTGTCATTTGTTTTATCCTATAGAAGGACAGACTGCCAAACATGGGAGATAACGTGTTTTCCAAGAGTACAAAGAATTCACACATTTTTCTAAAAGATATTTGTCCAAAAATTGCAACCATTGAAGTACCATGCTTTTACAGGCCACAAAACAATAAGATTGTGTGTGATTTTGTGCTCAGTCACCATTCTAACAGATCAATGTATTTACAATAGACATTTAACCACAAGGTGAGAACACAGATGCAATAACTGCACTATTAATGGAAGAAATTTACACATAGATTGAGGATTGTTTGACCACAAGGAAACATTTTCTTGTGTGCACGTCCCACAGGTATCTACGCATACCTTGTATTTGCAATGAATATAATAAATGACAAATAGAAAACACTCCACTCTACATGTAAAAGTGCCGTTCTTTCTTTTATTACCAAATAAAGCAATAACACGGAGATTGTAAAGTTTCCATAACCTTCTGTGACCTAATATGATGTCACTACAAACCGCTATCTATTGAAGTGCGGGGGAGACATTGTTAAAATTCAACTTGTCAGACATGAAGTCGCACAAATTAATACTACAACAAATTTGTTGCTATTAAACATTATGGCATTCTTTTTTATATGGTTTGTTGTCTAGTTGTAGAAAATCTTTAATGAACTGCTGCAGTGTAGATTATATGAGATGAAACAAATTTTTGCGGTCAAATGTTAAGTTATCCGTCTAGGCAACTGGTAATGTTTAGGCGAGGATTTATCTAGGTTACATTAGAGTGTGTAAAATGACCAACAATTCACTACTTAAGTATAGCATATTTCTCATTAAATGACAGAAACATTTGTTGCTCCTTCCAATCTGTGAAATCATGACTTAACAAGTAAACTGTAGACAAATTTAACTTACGGACAAAAATGACAAGAAACAGAACAGCTACAAAAAATAATTATGAAACATCTTAATGCTCATCAAAGATATCATAAAAAAGGACATTAATCATGACTGACACTTTGTTTACAAGTCAGAAATGCACTAGGTAGTTTAAAGTCAAAGGGAGCTAACCCAAATTTTGAAAAAGTAACTGGAGTATTGAATACACTTTTGATGCCTCCTTGTAAGATACATCTGCCTTGGAGTGTAGAAAAAAAAGAGTTTATGCTCATTAACATACCAGTATTCTGTCAATTTCTAATAACACACTTAAATGTTGTTATAGATTTAGATGAATCATGCAGACTCAGATCAGCTGGTCAATGTGAGGAGGAGTTTCCTATGACATATAAGTACTTGCAGGATTATTTGGTTTGGACACTGAACAGCATTCTAACTCCATCAATATGATAAGCAATTCAACTTTAAGTGTAAAATATACCCTGGTATAACTATAATTTGATTTTGCATCTCTAGCTATCTAAGATAAAGGTAGAGGTTCTTTCCAACCATCCTACAATTAATTCTATAACTGCCTTCAATGAGACAATATTTCAACAGAAATGGTGAAGATTCCTCTGTATGATAAATAGAAAGGAGGCATTTCTGAAATATTCCTATTACTTACAGACTCTTTTATGACCATACAGGGCAGGCACAAACTTTGATGCCCATTTTGGATACTTCTCACCATCCAAGGTCATAACAATGACATCATTGTATAGGTCGTAGCTACCGCAGTTAGATCCTGAAAAAATATTTTAAGATTTAGATTATATGCAATTCACCAGCATCTCCTGAACAATGAGGGTTTTCATGAATAATATTAACGAGTTCATTTCATGAGTTTTTTTAAACAAGAACAGTAGAACAACTGAAGCATTCATTCGATGATTCATTTTCAGACATCCTTGCTAAATAATCATTTTGCTTTCAGATGTAAATACTGACTTAAACAACAAGGAAATGAAAACTAGAGGTTGTTTTACACAAAAACGTATGTCTTCCGCCACTTAACATAGCAGGATAGACAGGTATGTGTGTCAAGAATTACAAATAATTTGAAATATAAGTTATTTTCATTTTATTCTTTTCGGTGGTTCATCGAAATATAACGGTGGATTACATCCTGATAAACTCACTGTTCACTCAGTGAAATTATCAAAATCTTCTATCCGCATTAACGTCAAAAAAAGTATTCTGCCTTAAAGTAAAAAAACAATGGCCTTAAAAAAAAAAAAAAAAAGATAGGGACAATGAAAATTTTGGGTTAATGTTAACGAAATCAGACACAATAACTCTGCTACGAATCACTGAACTGGAAAGTGCCAAAAAGATGCACAACAAGGCTTGGCACTATTATCATTTACATGAAGTTTGGTTGAAATCCAACTAGTGGTATAAGAAGAGTTGCACAGACAAACTCAGGGTTAGGGTTAGGGTTTACAAAAAAGGCCAGTAACTCCACTAAGAATCCTTGAACAAGAAAATGCAGACAATTATGGGCAACAACACTTGGTACCAAACATTTCTACCAAGTTTAGGTAAATTTCCTCCAGGTGTATAGGAGAAGCTGCAAGGACAAACTTTTGTGACAGATGGACAGCACTGAATCAATATGTCTCCTCCACAAGGTGAAAGATATAACCTTAGAAGACAAAACTTTCATCCTTATAATCCTTATATATACAGTACAGTTCCACTATTAAGTTAACCCCCAATATAACAACCAAACAATTTTTACCCAAATGGTCCTTTTCATAGTGAAAAGTTCTCGATAATGAAACTATTTCAACAATAACACCACTTTATTCCGGTCCAAAGTGTGGATTTATCTCAGAAACTGTATCATAAAACATAAGCATGTTATTTTCAATGGTATTTCTGTCTGAAAAATAGAAATGAACCTTTAAGAATGATGATGACTCTGTGAGATTATCTGTGTATGCCATGGCAATCAGTATAGGAAGGTCCTCCTCCTTCAATGAACTGAAATCAAAAAGTAAAACATTTTGTTACCTGACACTCCATGGATGCATGACAATTTTTGTTTTGTTTTGTAAATGATATTTATAGCATTTAACACTGTGACACTGGCACACTGTGATACATGAAGTCCTTATCAGCTTAAATCTTAAATATTTCTAACGGTTATTGACCATTCATTTAATATAAACCAATCGAAATGAAGTAACATTTCAAATACAATCAACCAGAGGTTTAAAAATGACTCCAGAAAATATCTATAACATCAGATTCATACATCATAGTCTTTCTGAAACCATGCACCCTACTAGACTATACCTAAAGGGCATGCAAGATGCTTTCTGTTGATGAATAACAATAGTAAATATAAACTGTTGCTGAAACACTTAAAATGTCAGTTACTATCAGTTGAAATCTACATATGAAGTCTGATAACAAACCTTGTAGAGGTATGAAACATGTCTGAGGTAAGTGGTGTCACAGGCATTCTGCTATGGTCCAAAATAAACTCTGTCACAATGTCTGTGCACAGTGCAGCATCTGCCTCACATGTCTGATCTGCAGGTATCTTGTAGCTGAAAGTACACTCTTTTATTGTTACTGTTTTAATTGTATGTACATTTTAAATATCCTCAAATGAGGAGCATATGTCAACAGTGAGTAAAGGGAAGTAATACAAAGAGAAATGACATACTATACAGACATTGTTACCTTGCTTGTCATATTTTCAATTTTTTCCTGTACAGATTTGTTCTGCTTACTTAGAAGCAGTGGTGACAAACTCTTAACCTTGAAATGTCTTTACCCTAAAAACAATCACACCATAGAAATAGGACTGGTATTTACAATAGAGAAGGGTCAAAAGAGGCTAACTTAGCTTGCGGTTTTCTTCATAATCCAGCTGTAATAAATTTTTTTAACTTTCAATAAAGTTACTCTATCAATGATGCATCAAAGTGTTTAACAATTTGGGTTAATGCTTTAACTGTATACAATAACATGTACATGTATTACCTGTGTGGCTTATGGAATCTATGAAGCATCTCATTCTGAGGAGTTTCCATCGTGTCTATCAATGGCACCCTATGTTCCATTACTGTCGCCTTCACAGCATCTCTTCTTTCCAGGGTCAACTGAAGGTTTTATAACAAAGTTACTAAAGATAACTTTAGGAAGACTAGTACTTGCTAACTTAAAGTTTTACAAAGACACAATAAACTGTCAGGATATACAGTTACACCAACTCCGGACATTCTTACCTGCACAGCTTGCTCTTACATAGCATGAACCTAATATCATTGTAACGTTGGCACCTTTATAATTAAAGGGCTGCACAACAAACTCTAACAGCTCAATTGAATTCTGTGTTTGATTTCATATATCAACAAAAATGTTCTTAATTTCTTACCTTTGTAACAACTATGTCTACATTTTCTGGCAAACTGCCAGCATGGATAGAGAAGCAGTCTAGAACACTGTAGAGTCGTTCACAGAGCAGTCTCAGACATGGGTATCCCCAGAAAACATCAGACTCTGTGGCTGGGCTCACTCTGGCAACCAACCACACATCCTTATCCTGCAAGAAAACATACAAGATACCAGACAGTAAAGGAAATGCCTAAACACAGTGAACAAAGACAAAGAAAACATATTTAAAACTGTAACACTGTTTGTTTGCAGATTTCAAATTTGTCATAAAATATCAAACAAGCTACAGTTTAATGATTCTTACAGCAAATACGCTTTGACTTACATGCCAGACACAGAAAACATGAAGAGTAATAAACCCTTCGTGTCATGGCAATTACCTGAATTCTTTCTATGATCTGCGAATTTCAGATTTATAAACTTTACGTAAAAATTATAACTGAAACCAAACTGCAGTAATTTGTATGTGAAAAAAATTTAGATTTTGCATTTGTGTGCATTCGTAGAACAATTTCCTTAAAGTGAAAGTTCAACAGAGCAAATTATTATAGGAGATACTATAGATGCCATGCAGCATCTTTTTTGATAACAAAGCAGTGCTGTATAAAATGATGCAAACAATTCATATATACCTGGAATGACTTGGGAAGATGATCTTTATGAACATTTATCACAGAGTTGTCGGCTATTCTCGAAAACCATTCTAGCACAGGTTGTGACTGAAATACATTAGAATTATAAATCAGCTGAAATTCAGAACTTTTATATTATATATAAACATAACAAATATCTGAATTAGTCATCCCCTGGATTGAAGCAGTAACATTTTAGTTCCAACTCCAAAGATCTTTTGAGATAAATAGGCAGCTGTTAAACTAACCAGAAGCATGAAAAGTTAATCTATGACGCTGAAGGGGACTCCAACAAGTTGTTAAGAAAGATGTCAGTTTTTACTAAAATTTTCAATTGTACATTACTGCTGCAAACTGTAAGAATTTAGAAAACTTTACATTCCTAAAATCTACAGAGTTACTTACCCGTATGACACCATGATAATCCATGCGTACATGTTTCTTGAACATTTTCTGACTACTTTTCGTCAGACATTTAGTTGTGTCCATCCAACCAAGTCCTCTGTATGCTGCTATAGTTGGAAAACCCCGGACATTATGGTTTCGGCACAGAATGGGCTCTGCTGTACAGTTCACGTAGTACATTGAACCGCCATCTAATGATAAGATAAGACATCAGATTGCATGATAAGCTAAAGTCTGATAGATGAGGAAATGTTTCTTAAATTTAAATTTCCTCACTGTCAAACTAAATATTTACAAAGCTTGGGCATAGATCATTTAAATTAGTGCCATCCGATGAAGGTAGAGGGTTCAATCTCAGCTGTGGTTGCCATGACAACAGTAGTAATTGTCAACAGAATTGTTTGATTGACAAGATCTTTTAGCACATGAGCTAAACAATTATATTTGTGCATAACTGCTTATGTTTTAAATAAACTTTTGCAAACTCTTTCTATAACAATTTAATTAGATGGTCCTACAAACTTAAAAAATGAAAAACACTGAGTTGTTTTACCTATATGTGCCACAGCTTTTTGAATATCTCTGAAAGTCTGGTTGTTCCTTCTGCAGTTTCCACAGTCAGCCATGATAAACACAACCTTACAGTGGGGATAACAATACATTTATACAATATTCACACATTATTCATCAAAAGGTGTCTATAATGCATTAATGTAAATTACTCCATGTTGTTATTTATTCCCATATTCCTATCACTTCTGTTAAAACTTATGAAATATGAAATCTGCGCTTTATGCCAGATTCTTGATATCTAAGCAAGTATGCAGAAAATGAAATAATAGGCATACTTCTTTTGCCGAGTACAAATTTCCAAATTAATCCAGCGATATTAGATGAATACAGAATATACTTTTATGCTTTTAATATTTTGAATCAAGAATCAAAGTAAGAATATGAATTTTATATCCATTAAAGCTGGTAGCTGAAGAAATTTAAAAGTGCCTCTGCAAGTACTTAAAGCACTAACTGTCCAGAATCAAATGCAAGTGTCACAAGAATAAAAAGGAACAAGAGCACCATGAAACACTATAGAGACAGTGCAATAACATTACTGGGAAGCAATTACTTACCAAAGAAACTTTGGTGACTTCACCTGCCCATTTGCCAGATTTGTAGAATATATGTCTAGGTGCGTGAGATTTCTCGACTACTTCAGTCCATGTATCCTTGGTTACCAGTGGTATATTCTCATGTACAGCCAACTTCCTCTCTATGACATCTGTATCAAACTATTTAACAACAAAACAATTTTTTTTTTAAAAATGCCAAAAATATTGGTAAGAGAGTACATTGTATATATATTTTTTCATCATAGTTACTGCAGATTTGTATGACTGATGACACAGAAAAAAAGCTATATTATGAAGCAGTTAACTTAGTTTTATATCAAGTGATTTTAACTCAACTTTGATAGACACTATCAGCTCAAGAGTCACTCTAAAGACATATATGGTACAGAATAGGAGTCTTTTGGAGTGCCACATAGAACCTGCACCTCTTGGTTTACTTTCCAACACCTTCACTACTCCCTGTAACAACTGCATGCACAGTAAGTAGCTAAAGATAAGTTGCATGCAATGTATGATGAATGTTATGGGGCTAATTCTTAGAGAGGCATACTAACATCCAAAGTCATTGTATTACTTTTTTTGATATGATGAAGGTCTAGGTTAACAATAGGAGGGCAAGCTGTGTTAGATGTTGTTGCATGCGTTTAATAAGACGCAAAAGATTACTGTACCAAATCATGCACTGATTTCTTCACAGGTTCTTGCTTTACTACAACTGGTTTCTTCAGAACTCTCTTTTTTTTGACAACTGACTTTTTTATCAGTGGCATATTATCTGTCATATTGTGTGCCCAGGCTGTACATAACTGTCCTTTGGGCCCCTCTTGTAGGCTTGAATACTATGTAAAATACAACAAAACTTTAAACTAGCATGATATTTTATACATCACTGAATATGAAAAATCACAAAAATAAACAGTGAAAATTAACTGATATACATGTATAAAACTTTAGAATTAAACTATCTTGTATGAAAACCATTACTGGCATAAAGGTAAATACATGTACAATATAGAAAGAACATTTTACTACTTCACTTGCACTGCATAGGGGGAAATATAGTCATAGTGTCAATAGCTGAGAATACAGACATACCTGGTCATATGGCAATGTTCCCCAGGGGTCAATGTACAGTTCAATACCTAGAACATTCACCAGACCCTCATCTATTTTCTTTAGAGGCGCATACATCACCCAAGGGTATGGTCGTCCAGTGTGCATGAATGAGGATGTTACTGAACCAGCTGAATCTGAAACATTTTGAAATTAAGGAGGCTAAAACACTGATCTAAGGGCCATTACATTAATGTGTCTACCTGATATCCTTTTATGTTTCACTGGTATTAAAATGTTGTTTATTACGGTAATAAGACAAGTTTTGAGTAGAGTAAAGCTGCGTATTATGTTGCCGTATCAACAGGCATAAGACATACCCTTGTAAAACAATGCCAAGAAAGGTATCTCCTTCATTGCTCCAGATCTCAGGTGCCTCTTTACCACTGTAAAAATGGAATAAAGCTGCATGTAAAATCTTATTTTTAATGTGAAAATTACTTTACACCTGTTCATAAAGCACAAACTAACCATTTCTAATTTACAAAGCAAGTAATTTTACTAAAATTCAAAAACAAAATAAATAAAACTCACAACAACAGAACATGGTGACAGATTTACATACCTAACCACAGCCACCAAATTGCCAAAAAATAGAATGTGTTATCAAAATACCAATGAAATTCCTCAAACTACAACAAGTGTGATTAAGATAAAACATATCAGCGAAACAGTACAATATCAAAATATACTCAAAACTGAGACCATATACACCCTAAAGTGAAAAATAAATATACATATACATGCAGGAGCAACATGTGAAAACCAGACTTTAGAAAAAAACTGTTACTTTTTAGTTATTTGCATTTAGAGTGAAAGAAATATGTATTTTTGTTTTGGCAAAATACTTTTAATGACGTTCATGCCGCCATACTGTTCACGCCTTATATTCAGGTGGCTTTGAATGAGTATATCTTTGTTAAATTGTAAGATTATATACTCTCAAATGTTCAGTAAATGTCTTTCACATTTGGTAGACTCTGCAAATGCATAAAAATTAGTTTGGAAGAATTTTTCAATAAGTCTGGTTTCCTTGTGTCACTTCCCATATACATGTACATGTGTATTGATACTGTAAAACAACACACAAAGCTTATGTTTCATGCATGTATTATCAGTACCCCACCCCACTTTCGGGATGGGAAGGCTGACATCTAAGAATATACAAGTCATGCTTACGTCTTTTACTGATGTCTTTGGAGAGATCAACTAGCCCATACTTCATTCTGACTAGGTCATATTGATACTGTAGAATGGTCATGTTGTAAGCATGCAGGTAGCCAAACACATCATGAGCCCAGTGTGCATAGAAACATATCAACAGAGGCTCAAACTCCCAGTCCCCAGCACTCTCGTTACCCTTCAGTAAATACTCAAACGTGTCCTGAAGAAGAAATACTCTGTACTTGTAGCATAATATATATTAGACTACTACAGCTGGCTTGTCTCTCACTTCTTCATGCCCCTGATAGGATTTTGATACAAACAGAAAGTGTACTCTTGCTTCGAAAAGCGACAATAAAGCTCACAGATAAACTATGTACTTACCAAATCTAAGAACGGGACTGATACAGAATATGCAGTCATGTAAACTTCCATCACACGTGGCTTCACATCATGACCAGTAAATGCCTGGAAATCTTCTGTCACTGTACCATTGATAACTGGCAATAAGAAAACAATGCAAGATAATAAATAAATGCATAAAACTTAGGTTTCCATCATTTGACCAGGCAGTTCTGTTTTCATTTAAATTCTAAATTCATACAAGAAATGTGCTCTGTTGTACACGAGTCAGGACCAAGCTAAAACCACACACACTGTCTACGGTCACTGTGACCTTGATCTTTCATCCCTCAATTAGACATAGCCAGTCTCTGTATCAAGTTTGATCCCTTGCCAATTTGCTGCCAAGGTATTGAGCAGGAACTATTTCCTCTATTTTTTAGGGCCAACTGCTCCCTTTAAACATTCCCAACCTTTGTTGTCTTGTAATATACCTGTGTACCATGTTTGGTTTCAAAATCTCCTTAATAACAAAGGAACCCAATAGTTTTACACCTAACCACACCCCAATCTATTATAAATAATCCAATTTCTGTTAAAAACCTGGTTAAAACAGTCACTGTACCATTGATAACAAATGTTAAACAATGCAGGTACATGATCAGAACTACATGGGTGTACAGTAGAACACTTGTGTCGCCCTCTTACGCTTTGTCAGAATAACCAATAACTTTGTGACAAAATCTCAGTACAAAAAGGTGCATAACTCTGTCAAATAAGACCTTGACCTACAAAATTTGGCGCCATCATGACATTTATGTCATAAGCAATACAATTTGAAAGTTAGATGAAGAAATCTTAAGAAATGGCAAAGTTATAACCAACATTAAGTTGTCATAAGCAATACAATTGTAAAGTTTGATGAAGAAATCTTAAGAAATGGCAAAGTTATAGCCAACGTTAAGTTTGTGTGATGGACCGACAGGCAGGCTGATGGAGTGACGGACAGGCAAAGCGATCCCTATGTACCGACTTTTCTCCGAAAGGGCATCACAAAAACTCTTATAAATCTTGTTTTTCAGTAATTACTAGAAATGAATACTAATTGCATTTGTTTGCAAAATAATTACTCTTAATAAAATGTAAAAGACATGGCTTTTTCTGAATTGAAAAGTTTTTTATCTGTTTCTTTTTAAACCACACAGTATCTATTAACTTCATCCCATAGCCATTTCAAATATAAAAAGGTCCTCTCTCTCTCTGCAAAGCACCTTCCAGGTTTGCACTCACTTCATGGAAAAAGAATTCGGATTTTAACTTGACTGTGTTTTTTATGTACCAGTAATGACCTGACAATTACCACAGGAGTTTTTGTTAGACACAATCCAGCACAATGGAGTTTACAGGTTGTTTTTTTAGCTTTTTTTGAATTACACTGTTATAAGTCTTTGCCTTTAGGGCATAAGATTAAACGTTTTTAAGGATATCGAAATTAATTGCATTTGCAGAAAAAGTTAACTGGCACAAAATCGTTCTAGGGATTACAGCAAGGCTGTATACCTATTACTGTATCCATTAATTTAGAAAATAAAACAGAAGAGGAATTCTTAAATGTTGCAAATTAAACTACTTTGAAGCTGAAATTCATTTTAACTGTCTCTCTACTAGACAGCTTTCTGTCTCTATGGATCAGGATTAGTCTGCATGGTCTATACTGTCTGCATGGTCTATACTGTCTGCATGGTCTAAACTGTCTGCATGGTCTATACTGTCTGCATGGTCTAAACTGTCTGCATGTTCTAAACTGTCTGCATGGTCTATACTGTCTGCATGGCCTATACTGTCTGCATGGCCTATACTGTCTGCATGGTCTATACTGTCTGCATGGCCTATACTGTCTGCATGGTCTATACTGTCTGCATGGTCTATACTGTCTGTATGGTCTATACTGTCTGCATGGTCACACTGTCGGCATGGTCTATACTGTCTGTATGGTTTATACTGTCTGCATGGTCCATACTGTCGGCATGGTCTAAACTGTCTGCATGGTCTAAACTGTCTGCATGGTCCATACTGTCTGTATGGTCTAAACTGTCTGCATGGTCACACTGTCGGCATGGTCTAAACTGTCTGGATGGTCTATACTGTCTGCATGGTCCATACTGTCTGTATGGTCTATACTGTCTGCATGGTCACACTGTCGGCATGGTCTATACTGTCTGTATGGCCTATACTGTCCGCATGGTCCATACTGTCTGCATGGTCTAAACTGTCTGCATGGTCTATACTGTCTGCATGGTCTAAACTGTCTGCATGGTCTACACTGTCTGCATGTCTACATTGTCTCCATAGTCTATACTGTCTGCATGACCTATACTGTCTGCATGGCCTATACTGTCTGCATGGTCTATACTGTCTGCATGGTCCATACTGTCTGCATGGTCTATACTGTCTGCATGGTCTAAACTGTCTGCATGTCTACATTGTCTCCATAGTCTATACTGTCTGCATGGTCTACACTGTCTGCTGATCTATACTGTCTTCATGGTCTATACTGTCTTCATGGTCTGCATGGTCTATACTGTCAGTATAGTCTATACTGTCTGTATGTCTACACTGTCAGTATGGTCTATACTGTCTGACCAGCCCACCCATGTACACTGTCTGTATTGTCTAAATTGTCTGTATATGTACACTGTCTGCATATGTTCAATGTCTGACCGGCCTGCACATGTACAATGTATGACCAGCATGTACATGCACACTGTCTGACCAGCCTGTACAGTTCAATGTCTGCATAGTCTACACTGTTTCACTAGTCTGCTGATTATTTTTCACTGCAGTATAAATAGACTAATACTGTCCAAATAGAAAGATTGTCAAGTCAGTTTTAAATCATTGGATAGGTCAAATGCTAAAACTAATGTTTGTTTGTAAATAACATTAACTTTATGGCAAGTTTTTTCTACTGAGTTCACTGCAAACAGTAAACATGACATTCAAAGGTATGAAATAAGAGTCCTCATAAATGTGACGTTTATATTTTCAGACTAGGAAATATTTTAATTAACCCCACATTTCTGTCAAAACAGCCATATCAAATGGCATATACTTAATCTTTTTGTTAATAATTACCAGCTAACTTTTTGTGATACTATTTAGTGCATTCAACATGCCTTTGTAAAAAGCAAAATCATGAGACAAGACATAACATCAAATGCAACCAAAATACAATTCTGTTATCAGGTTTTAAGGCGTTATTAAAGTATGAACTAATATATAGAGGATATAGGTTTGTTTTGAGTGGATATGGAATATATCTCATTGAGAAGTGATACAATTGTGATATTTACACAAGCGCAAAACATTGAACTATATTCCATATCCACTCAAAACGTTTTATGCTAACTATTAAAACAAAAGAAAATTATGCATATGCACAACTTAATCAAGAGCTGTCCCTCACAAGTGACGAATGCCCCCGAAAGAGGTGTCTCACAGTCTTTGTCCTCTCCATGTGCTCAATAATTGTGGTATGTAATTTTAAAATCCATGCAACACATCGGCTTGATGTGCTAGACATTTGTGCCAAGTTATTTATAAATCAATCAATGCATGACAAAGTTATAGTCCAGACACGAATGTGTGCATATATACAGGATTCCATTACCTTCAAACTCTAAGTGTGACCTTGACCTTTGAGGTAGGGACGTGGGTCTTGCACCTGACATGTTGTCTTGATGTGCTAGATATTTGTGCCAAGTTATTTTAAAATCCTTTAATGCATGACAAAGTTACAGTCCGGACACAAATTTGTAAGTGGGGACACACAGACAGATAGTGCGATCTTAATATGCCACCCTTCGGAGGCATAAAATGTAGTTCCTGTAGACCTATATCACCCACACTGTGACCGATATGGTATCAATATCATCACTTTGTATTTCACTGATATATCTGGAGTTCATAATTTTAACAATGTCTATAGAGGTTCACTAGGCAATGCTACATGCTAAGTATCTAAGTTCTAGACCTTGTGGTTTCAGAGAAGAAAAGTTTTAAAGTTTTTCCTATATAAGTCTATGCAAAATCAAGTGACCCCTGTGCAGGGTCAATTTTGACCAGTTTTAGAGAAGATGATTTTTGAAGTTTTTTCTTTCTGTGGCCATGGCAACAAGAGTTCTGCATGGAATGGAATTATTTGAACATCTTTGATAATGCTACATGCAAGGAACACCCCTGCCAAGTCTCATCAACATTGGCGCAGTGGTTTCAGGAAGTTATGCAGTTGACAGAATGTAAAGGTTTTGTATGCATACTGCTGTTGGAAGCTGTAAAGCATACTTACCTCTACTGTGTATAACAACAACTGCTGGATACTTGTTCACACCATATCTCTGTCTCAGTGTCCTGTAAATAGTTCATTGAAGTAAGCAAAAATCTGTCTCCTAGTAATATCAAGAAGATATTAAACAGAAACTGTGTGTCCAGAGAAGATGTTGGCGCATGTAATGCAGATATTGGCCTAAGGGACAATATCGGAATAGGTGCACCAATATTCTCTTTGGGAGCACAGCTGCCCTTTAAGGACTTATTCATTGCATACCATTCTGAAAAAGATGTTGTTCAAACACATATGTAAGTAAACTTATGCACCCATACTTTAATTTTTTTTACTTTGTTATCAACGGTTTAATGCATGGAGGAACTCTTGTATCAGTCGTCTCGCAACAAAAATGCTATTTTATGGAAAATAAGTTGTTCTTCAAAAATATTTTAACAGTTTTGACATATCTTTTAAAAGACAATTTGAGTTCTGTTTTGAATGACATCTACAGGCTTAGCCAGATTACGTTGTGAATAGGCCTATGATGTGATGGAAGACAGGTCTAGCTTTGCCGAATAACGTTTTTCATTGTGAAAATGCAAACTAGGCTTGTAATTTTCTTCTTTTCTTCGCAATTTTGTCTTAATAAAGAGTCAGTAATGTGTTTGAAAAAATTCAAAAATAGAGGAGGAGTGTAGTATTGGCAACAATATTTGATTGCTAAATTGGGTTCGTGCACACAACCTGTTAATACATCCTTAAGACTGCATCATGTTGTTTTCCATTGGAAAGTGTATGTTAAATGTAAAATTTGGAAGCAGCCCAATATACGATTTTTGGCTCACCATGCGAGTATTTGGCGCACCCAGCTGAAAGTTACCGACTAGACCGAAGAAATATTAAATTTTTTCTCTATTTATTGTTACTATTAATGGTAAGGTATGCAATAAATACATGTATAAAACAAGGAAACAAGGGGAAAAGAATTTCACATATGACCAGTGACACAGATCCTTCGGACAAAATACTTGGAATCTAGCTTTCTTTCATATTTTGAACAAACAATATTTCAATATCAGTATGGAAAAAGTGCAGTTACCTACGTCCAGTACATTCAGAATTACAACATTCTGAAAGTGTAAACCTAAGGTGTCATTCATTGTTATTTCTAAAAATGACACCACTAACACAATTTGACGTCAAAACTTACTTCTATTAACATGGGCAGTAAATTATTGCGTCAATCGTTTTCTAACAGCATTATTTATTTTTGGTTGCAAAATTATATAGTTATATACTCTTTCTATATATATCATATCTATTAAAACATTTCATGTCCTCTTTCCACAATATGCTTTTTTCATATGGTATAGCAAAGATAAAAAAAAGAATCATTTCGAATCGCTGTTGCCATACATGTAGCGAAGGGTCTTGAAGGATTTTGAAACAAAAAACTTGTTTCTGTGCTGAAAAATACAGATTTAAACATTGGTTTTGCATTTAAAGCGGGTGACAAAAATGTCAATTTTATGTTGTTTGCAATCTTTTGTTGTGGAATAATGTAACAAGTGTCCGAAGGCCCATTTTCGTGTTACGCCGGTCAAATACTTCTATAATTCATTACTTGAGAATACTCAATTATTTACATGACTGTAGTAGTGTGTTTCGCTGTAAAGGTAGCACCTGGCTTTAGCTACAACTTTCTTCTTCTATCTGTATGCAAACTTGTTTGTTTACTGTCTAGCAATGCTAAACAAAGATGTAAATAAACAGTTTTCATTATACCTTGTTTTACCGCTACAATGGTGAGGGAAAGTGACTCTTTTCTATTCAGCGATGTTCTTCACAACATTGCTAACTAGTAACATTAAGATGCAGATAAACTGAAATGTATATACCAGAGAATAACACAGAAAACACAAAATTTCGAGATACTACTTACCCAACCTGAGGTGAATTGAGATGTACTGCCATTGCTTTACAAGATTCCTTTGCCTCTGCCATCTACAACACAAATATTTCTTTAGAACGTAACATTTTTTTGGTTAGAAGGTATACATCATTACATGTACTAAATGTGTCACTAGAGCTCTTGCTAATTTTCCTTGCTACACTACTTGTGAACTGTCTAAGTCCAAGGCTCATAATTCTGCTAAACCTGAAGTGGAACCAAAACATGTCAAGCACATCTATTCTTTATCTTGATTTAAGTTCAATCTTTCAAAACTTGATAAAAAAGTCCGCACATGAATGTATGCGCTCATTTTTGCTGGTATTTGTTTCTGTAGTATACTGACCAGCAAGATAATTGCAACTTTACCATTGAATATAAATTTTTTACAGTAGACGCAAACTGAAAATTAGTCATAAATGTTATGTAATATATGTTTGAATAAATGATGCTATGATAATTGTATGCTGACCGAGAGAGGATCAGACTATACTTCCTGAATGTTCTCATGAAAAAACATATGCTGATCCTTTTTTCTAAGAAAAATATAAAAATGAAAAAATTGTGTTTCTTTTGCTGTTGGGTATACTATATATATGCATTTAACAGCTGTTGCCTAAATGCAGGCTCAGTAAAAAAGGACTGTATGGCTGGTATGGAGCTAAGGAGCATATCTCTTTGTTAACCTGGTAAAATAGTACAAGGTAACCAATGATGGGACACTGTCACTGGAGATGAAAATAGTTCAATAAGAACTATCTAAATGGTAGAATATTGAACAGAAAAATGACATGCTAGCAACAGAATGGACAAGCAAAGCCCTTACCCCATAGACCATATCCTCTACCTCATGATGTCTGGGGCCATCAGGGAATGCCAGCAAGAGTATTTGATATTGTCTTTGCATCTCTGCTATGTGTTCCTCCGTCACCTCAGTACTCTGCTCCGAGTATAAAGCTGACTGAAATTCACATAAAATTTTACTGTATCTATTTAAAGGCAAGCTTAACATGGGCAATTATCTCTTTTCCTTTTCATTGCCATGGCAACCAGAATTCCCTATTATTTTAATTTTTGAGCACTTTCAAATTAATAGAGGCTTTACCAAATAACAACTGGTTAAAATTGGTTCACTGGTTTATGAGTAAATGTTGTCCCTGGAGGCCTGATTGTTTAGCTGAGCCAAAAAGTCAGAAGCATGTTCAACAAATTGCATTGCTGCGTAAAGAATTGCAATTCCTAATGACCCATTTTTCAGTCAGAGAACAGGTATCTGAATGTGAAAAAAAGCATCCACCTATTTTTCAGTTTTGGCCCACACTGATATTCTGAAGTAGGACAATACAATTTTAGAATAAAATTAGTAACTTACCAATTTAGTTAGCCATATTTTCACATCTGCTTTTCTCACTCTACCGGCATATTGATAGTTTGAAGACTCACCAAGATAACACCGTACTGCCGGTAACTTGTCTGGCTTTGCATTTTTGGGTGGCATCCGAGCCTTTAATTGAACAAGATCGAGGGTCAAGATATAATGCTCACCTGGCTACCATTGCTTATAATACAAGGTCAATAATGCATGCACAGAAAACAAAGTAAAAGTACAGTACAGTGTAGCTCTAAAAAGTAAACACTAGGTCAAAAATGCGCGGACACATTATGACCTAAAGACAAAGTTAGCACATGACAATTTTACATACCGGTACCAAATATCTAAGCTCTGCATGGACCTTGCAATTATGAAGAACAAATTTTTCACAAATTTTCCAGTTTTGATATGTAAAATAATAACCACCGGGTTATGGCCAATTTTGAACCCAGGGGCATAATATGAACAATCTTGGTAGAGCAACACTAGGCAATACTATGCATCAACTATCAAAGCTCAGGGCTGCATGGCTTGGAACAAGATGATTTTTTAAAAGTATTTCCTTATACTGGTATATGTCTATACAAAAAAATAAGTGAGCCCTGGGTTGGGGCCAATTTTGACCACAGGGGCATAATTTTTAGCAGCTCTACTATAGGCCTTTTGGTATTTAACAAGAAGATTTTTAAATGTTTACTAATACAAGTCTATTTAAAAAACAAGTGACCGATGCTGCATATTTTAAACAAACTTCATAGAGAACTACCAAACAATGCTACACATATCTAAGCTGTAGACCTCACAGTTTGTGACAAGAAAATTTTTAAGTTTTTATTTCTATGTAAAACATACGACCCTTTGGGTGGTACCAACGTGTTCACTATTCAGTTAATATTTTTTTCCTGAGCACCCTTTTGATACATGTACTATTAAAACTCAAAGATGGACAAGACCATTGCAAAAAGTTTAGCAGATAAAGATTAATAATACATATTCAAAATAAAACTATAGTGACCACTTAAAACTATGTGGCTTCTTACTCCGAGTGACTGCTTTCACAGGTTCAAGTGTTTTATAACACAAATTTACTAACTTATGAAACAGCCCTTATAATTTTGATAGCTGAAATGAGCACTTTAAACAGTAAACACAGAAAAGTACAAATTACAAAAGTTTTGTCTAAGAAGGGTTTTTAATGGCTATGCATTTTCTCAAAGAAAAGTTACCACATCTGGACTAAAGGCCCCTAATTGCCAATTTGTAAAATTCTCCTGTGCATGTTTGTCCTGCCAAAGATTGTGCGTCACTTTCTCCAGCTTTGATCCAGCACCTGTAATACAAAGGTATATGATTAGTAGTTTTAGCTCTGGTAAATCATATACATTGTATATTTCAATAAAAATGTGATCAGGAAGCATTTATTAAGTGCCTTCAAACAATGGAATGGAAGTCCTTCTAGTTAAGTACATATAGTACATGTAAAAGTGCAAATTTCAAAAGTTTTATTGCATTCACAAAATAAATACTGTCACATATAAGCACCAGTATATGTGGCTGTTGCTCTTTCTTCATAAATCATGACATATGATGTCCAGCAAAAAACTGGTGTGATGTGGTTCAATCTAAACATGTTTGAATATGGAATATCTCTCCACACTTGTACCTTAACTGTGATTAATTCTGATCAAGAGATTTCTAAATGCATTTCATCTATAGTTTTGTGCACGATATGCCTCAATACATATCCTTGTGTTACTGTGAAAGCTGAACTTGTAGCATGAACCAGTACCAATGGGACCCTAACCACCACATCCTTTTAACATGCAAGTGTTGCTTTGAGAGAAGTTTATGACAGTATTCAAGCAGGCATCAAGACAACCAAGTTAACAAATGATTGCAAAGAACAAGTATCTTTCAGCTTATCTTGAGTTTAATTAACCTATCCTTCCATTTATGTTCAGACTGTATATAATTCATTAGGCAATCTGTTGAAACATCAAAGGACAAAACAATGCTGGATTTATCTGTGTATTTTGTTGGGTTAAGACATTATAGAGGAAATGTGTACATGTTTGTACTACATGACCAGGTGTAATTGCTAGTAAATTCATTAGTTTGAAAATTTTGTGATAAGTTTTACATGATAGAACTACTGCAAACTCAATTCCCTTTTGATACAATTAAATTTTATTGATTTTACATTTTGTTTGTGACATTTATCTGCGTATCATGTAGAAACCAAAATACTTCTCCATTATTTTGGTCTTATGAGTGTTCCCCTGTCTGTCAATAGCCATTCATCCCTAATGTTGATTATTGTACATGTATAACACCAAATTTGTATTCTGTGGAGATAGTGCCCATATACTTATATTTATATTTCTCAGGATTACTACAATGGCAACTTACTAGAGTTTCTGAAGAGAATACAGAACGGTTGATGTCTTGACACCTTGATGTGTCTCTGGAAAACACTGGTGGGGAATTCAGGTAGCAAGGCATCATACTCTGAAAAGAAAACTAGACTTTGTTTCCATTATGTTAAGTAAGTGGCTAGTAGCCGGATCCGTTTACCTAGACTTTTGATCGCGGAAGCTGGCACTGTATTGTTAACATTATTATTTTGATTTAACCATAGGCTGATTTCTCTTGCCTTTTCCAATTTATAGCATTTTGTTTACATACAAAATCTCTTAATTATGGATCATAACAGCCTTTTTATTGGTCACTTATCCTTTTTATCCATTGGTCAGAAGATATATTCTTCCGCGGTTAGTATATAAGTGAATTTCGTGTTTGTTTCTAGCACTGTAATTGATTTGACACATCTGTCTTTGTTTGATTTGTAGAAAAAAATATTTTGCAGGTGAAAATGGTCATTGTCTTGCTAACTTGTAAAACAAGAGGGCCAAGATGGCCCTGTATCGCTCACCTGTCTACCATTGGCAAAAATAAAAAGGTTATTAATAGCAGAAAGGATCAATTTTTACCTTTGGCTCATGATATCCTCTTAATAAGCCTATGTAAAATCAAAAGACCCCCCCCAGGCAGGGTTAATTTTGACCCTGAGGTCAGGATTTGAACAATCTTGGTAGAGAGTCAATTATTGCCACATGCTGAATATCTAAGCTCTAGGCCTCATTATTTTGCTGTCTGATCATGATCTGCACTGTTGGCTATTCATTTTTTTGCTGTCTGATCATGATCTGCACTGTAAGCTATTCATTGTATGTTGGCTGGTCATGATCTGCACTGTCAGCTTTTTATTTTTTGCTGTCTGATCATGATCTGCACTGTTTGCTATGCATTATTTAGCTGTCTGATCATGATCTGCACTTTCATAATTTAGCTGTCTGATCATGATCTGCACTTTCATTATTTTGCTGTCTGATCATGATCTGCACTTTCTGACAAATTTCAAGGAAATCTGGGCTGAAAATGTAACATCTAGAGTGTTAACAAGGTTTTTCCATATTTGGGCTGTGACCTAGTTTTTGACCCCAGATGACCCATATTCGAACTTGGGCTAGAAATCAACTTAACAACCTTTCTGACAAATTTCCAGGATATTTGGGCTGAAAATGTTACCTCTAGAGTGTTAACAAGGTTTTTCCATATTTGGGCTGTGTGACCTAGTTTTTGACCCCAGGTGACCCATATTAAAACTTGAGCTAGAAATCATAGAAACAACCTTTCTGACAAATTGCCAGGATATTTGGACTGAAACAGTAGCCTCTAGAGCCTTAACAAGATTTTTCTATTTTTGGGCTTTGTGACCTAGTTTTTGACCCCAGATGACCCATATTCGAACTCGTCCGAGTAATTACTGGGACAAACATCCTGACCAAGTTTCGTGACAACTGAGGAAAAAATGTGACCACTAGAGTGTTAACGAACTAAATGTGGACGGACGACGTCCGACGGACATTCATCGATCCTAATAGCTCACCCTGAGCCAGCTCAGGTGAGCTAAAAATGGAAATTTAATTGAGAGATGCAACAAGTGCATGAAGCTATGTTGTTACAAACTGGAATATCACACAATTCAAATAGTTGAATCAACCTTTTAGTATTATACATTTGGTACATGTATAAAAATTATTCTTTTTTCACACACTTCCAATGACCCAAAATTAACCTGGTATCAGTGAAAATCTAATGTATTTATGAGTATTTTTTTTATAAACTGGGTCCTACATTAGGACCCAGATATGAAATATAGTGCTGGCTACTTAGAGTGGGGGAACCTATGCTGGAGGTATTTTGAATGTATATCAGCTGTTCATAAAGTAGGAAATCCTAACCATTTTGATTTGCCTCAGCGAAAACATAATGTTATCCCTGCTAAATCGAAACAAGATGTTGATGTGCGTCATCACGTGACTATGTCGTTCTGGGAGCTATTGACACGACACATGTCAAAACTTGAAATTTCACCACGAAGTGAACCAATGCTGGCGGTATGTGATATTTGACAACCAACAGGTGGGAAACAGTTTTAGAGCCTAAATATTAACTAACAAGAGATAACAGTTTCCGTAGAATATATATTTTTATACAAAATAAGTAAGTTTTATCAAAAATGCTAACTTTAACGGGGGTAATTTTGATGTCTATATTTAAGAATTTTTCTAGCGAAATGGATCGAGTACAATTGATAGCTGCTGTGACATCACAGAGCTGCACACGCGGCTATCACTACGTTTGCTTTAAAAGCATTTCATCGACTGTCAATGCTGAATGTAACCTGAAAATTTTTTCTTCATCCGTTTGTCTGTAAATAGCCTTTTTTCGGAGATACCACCAGCATAGGGATACCTCCAGCATAGGTTCCACCACTCTAGACCAACAGGCTATGCTACCAAGTGTACGTGCTACCCAGCCACAGCCATATTAAAATTAAACACGGGCGGTGACTGAGCAAATGACCATGCAGTGGGTGTAGTTTATACGGGAGGTTTGGGTAATGTAATAGTCCAAATAAGTGTACTCAAAAGGTGAATATTGTTATAATTTTTGCTAGGCGCTATCCAAAAAGCGCAGATAACTATAAAATGTCCGTATGTAAAATGGGTCTGCATTTGGAGTCGAATTATTGAGACTAGGTAATGTAACAGCAACATCTTTCACCTGTATAATTTATGTTTAATCTTGTTCTATCTTTATCTAAATGTTGTTGTTTCGGTCCAGATGTAGCTTATCTTTATCTAAATGTTGTTGTTTCGGTCCAGATGTAGCTTATCTTCAGCAGTTCAACTGATGACAAGCTGATCTTAATCTGTTTTAAAAAGTCACATCACAACACCGTAGATTTTATATTGTGTTTAATTTGTGCACATGCAGCATTTAAAAATTTCAATAAATATATAAACATAGAAAATAAAACAGAGTATTACTTGTCAAAGCTGTCACTATACTGAGAGAAATATATAAGGAACCAAAATAATAAAATAAACGAGAAATGACTCGCATTGCTGCCATATTGTTTATAAGCGGAGAGGAACCAAGGGACGTAATTCTGGGAGGCCCGTCTACGCGGTTCTGCTGATGATATAGGTTCTACATCTACATAATACTCCGAGACAATCAATACTGATTATGATACGGAGGCGCAGGTCGTGTGACAGTTGTTAAAAGTGAGATAGATCTCACGAAGTGCAATGTTAAAAGAATAAAAAGTCTACAGTGCTAAGATTAAAAACAAGAGAGAAAGATTAATTTAAGTGTACAGTGGCCAGCCGCTCAGCAAATAGACTAAGGCTGGGGCTGGACTGTACATGGCTTGGGAGGGTGTTCCAGAGGCGAATTGTTCTAGGAAAAAAGGAATTTAAGTGATATTGTGTACGTGACTGTGGAATTAGGTAGTTCAGGTTCCTGGTAGGGGTGAGGTGCTGGTGGTCTACATGGACTAGATTGTTTTTGATTTTATAGAAAACAATAAGGGAGGTGTGTAGACGACGTTCTAAGGTTTGCCAATTTAAGTTGTTTATCATTTGGGAAACACTGCTTGTATAGTCATAGTTATTACAGACATAGCGTGCAGCTGATCTATTTATCATTTCAATTTTGCTAGTAAGGGACTTTTGCCATGGATGCCAAACAGTTGAACAATATTCAAGTTGAGGGCGGACATAGGTGTTATAAGCCTTTATTTTGATTTCCTTATTGTTTGTTTTGACATTTCTTCGGATGAAGCTGAGAGTGTTTTTTGCTTTAGATGTTACATTATTTATATGGGCTGACCAATTCAGAGGTGGCAAACTACTTGAATCCTGCTTGCACCGAGATGGCCGTGGCCATATTTTGAAATACAAATACAAACATGTAGGGAGTAGGCGTATAGTGAGCGTAAAATTGGTTTAAGTGAGAAAAATGATCGCAGATTTGAGAAAATGATAGATTTAGTGTGTTTTTAACTTATTAAACAGATGCCTACCGGCAGGATTTATTATATTACCTACGATCCCTGCTACCGGGAAGGACATGTGTGTAACAACAATGTTGAATAATCTAGGTTTTGGGAGATGAAACTACTACCGGTGAAATGACTAGGTGTGAAACGCGACACATTAAGTCTCTAGCACTATCCCCAAATACCTGAAATAACTAACCTCTTCTGGGGACGTTGGTCATTTGGATACAACTTAAAGTATACATACATACATGCGTGTGACAAGTTCGTCTTTAGAAAGTATTAAAACATAAACTTGGTGACAAAATATGTTTAAACGAAGATATTTGAGTATGAAAACACCCATGATCGCAGTGAACTGCAGATAAATATTTCCTATGCATTTTCTTTTCCAAGAAGCGATATCTGGCCTGAAATCTAACGATTTGAGTGAAAATATTGACAAAATGGTCGAGCACAGGTCTAAAAGAACACTTACCCCGCTAGAAATCCATTTGACCTAGTTAAAACTCACGAAATCCTCAATTTTCTCAAGTTTGCGATCATTTTTCTCACTTAAATCAAGTTTGCGCTGTACATATGTGACGTAAGATTTAAAAATAAAATTTAATCAAAATATGTGTTATTAACTTATTATGTTATATGGTGTGACATTAAAGTCACAGGAACACAAATACAAGTACATTGTAACTGTAATTTTACGAAGAAAGGTGTCTTATCGGCAGAATGACCTTTATTTGTACCAAAAACATTCATAACTTTGCTTTTTGAATTGAAAAGTACATGCTAGAAATATAGCGTAGTATTTTTTCAAGTAGAGGGGGGGGGGGGGGGGGGGGGGGGGGGGGGGGGGGGGGGGGGGGGGGGGGGGGGGTGGGGGGGGGGGCAATGATTGCAAAAGATAAGAAAAGCTTTCTGATAAATATTTCTCATGACAAAACGACTTGAAGGCAAACACAAAGCCTATGGTAGAACCCGAGCATAACCTCATGGTATGTAGGCAAGGTTAATGTCAAGGTGATATTTTTACGAGTCAACTAATTACCGGATACACTTAGTTATGGATAAACATTTGTTAAAAGGTGAGTTTTCTATTCGCTGTCATCCCAGTGTAAACATTGCACCATGAATACATTGTTTCAATTTGATGAGCTTGAAATTGTACCCATAAATTCATGAACTTCTAAAATCCCTAAACCAGACAGTATAGATCTGTACTGAAAAATGACCAATTAAGGTAGCAGTTTCCCCTAGTGGGTGGGGTGCCTGGTCTGTAATATTAAATGTGTTTCACTTGGTTGAGATACCATAATATTGTAAATTGTGTACTGCAGTTCATGTTAAGAAAAATAGAAAGAAGTGTATTATAATGAACAACGGATTCATTTTGTTTCGGTTTCGTTTTCGACCGTTTTCTTATTGTGGGGATAGATCTACTGTAATATTAGGACTGATGGCGGCCAACATCATATTAGTCCTGCAACATTTCTGTTATGACTGGCCTTAATATTTCGTTTCGCAAATTAGGTTAATACTTAACTGTTTATGTACAAAATGTATATAGCTTTTGGCAAATTAGAATTGCCTCATTTGTCTTATTTGTATTTCTATACATTGTATTTGTATTTCTATACATTTGTCTTATTTGTATTTCTATACATCCTTTCATTGTTCGAAATGTTTAATTACATGTATATATCTTCATGTATCATGTTTCTTATATGTTTCATGCCATGTATATTCTTCTTATGAAGGAAATAAAGAATTATCCATCCATCCATCCATCCATCCATCCATCCATCCATATTTTGCACATTTCGGGATTAAAGCTCTCTGATCATCATTCATTTGTCTGGATAACTATATCTTTCATTCCGTAAATATGTGGACATATATAAATGTTGATAATAAATTAACTAAGTAGATCTAGTTTATGTAAAGAAAAATAGAAAGAAGTGTATTATAATGAAAAACGGATTCATTTTTAAATATTATCCTGTTGCTCGTTCACTATTCCAACTAATCGTGCATATCGTGTGCAAAGGCTTTTTATTTTGATGGTGAGATGTTTTTATAGTTTGTTTGGTTGACTGATTTAGAAATATATGTTCAAGAACGACACGAAAACAAATCCAAATAGGCCTACTGATATTTCGGGAATATTTTATTTTCACTTCTTAATGTTTTGTTGTTTCTTTGTCATAATATGTAATTATTTTCTACACTATATGTGAAATTGAAGTAAGTATACAAGCCATGTTATATTTATGGCTTCCAAATGGGAAACATACAGTTTTCCATTTAGTCCATCCGTCCTTCCGTACATACAGTAGGAGAGACCAGGGTTGAATGAGCCATTTTCCTACATCTTGTTTTATTTTTGGTTTAGAACAAATTTGATCAATATTCGCAGTCACGTTCATCTTGAAATGTACTGTACAGAAGTTATAAATTCTCTACGTTTTGAGCTAAATTAAATGCAATATCATCTACGGTGAAACGAAAATGGCTCAACAGACCATGTATGTTGAGCCATTTTTAAATCTAAGGGGTATGTTGAGCCAGCAACTTCGAACACGGATAATTAATGATCCCTTCATTATTATATAAACTCGGTAAAAAAAGTCTTGTGACAAGGCGTATAATTATGAATATCTCTAAAAGATGAACGGATGAATTGGCTTTAGATATTTATATATCAAATGAAGGAATAAGGTAATACCTGCCTCCTGATATCATCTTTGTGGGACTTCGGCTATTTTTAGGCTATAAATGACGTAGGGGTCGTGCTCAAAAGTCAGAAAAGTGGAGGTTTCTTTTGTTTCGAAATGAATTCTTTTTTCAAAACAAATGTAAGAAAACTAATGAAATTTTGTGTTAAAATGCTGATTTGTAAAAAAGAATACATAATAATATCACTGTTGTTATTACTGCCTCCATCCTTCTACAAATTCAAATCGCCGCCAAACCGCGTCACTCAAAAGTAAAAAAAAAAGTCTTCTTTTTAAAAATCAGCATCAACAAAGAATTAATCAATTCAAACAAAATTCCATTCGTTTTCTTAAATTTGTTTTTGAAAAAAAAAATCGCCAATTTTCTGACTTTTGAGTGACGATCCTTAAGTCATTTATAGCCTTAAAACAACCAATTATTCAGTCGAATGTTCCACAAATTTAACATTATTATTTCATTTAATATATAAATGTCTAAAATACATCAGCCGTTCTAGATACATTCAGAATCATACGCCACGTCCCAAGACTTTTTTTACCGATTATATGTCGGTTGGCGGTCGTACGTAGTCGCGTGTGTGCGTATGTTTAATGCACACGGCTTTGTTAGTCCTCTTTCTGAAGGGCCATATTTTAAAGTATACCTTAACTTAAGATAAAGTTTATTATTGTTTGGAGATAGTGGTCCCAGTTCTGTAAAAGCGAAATATTTAAAGCTGATAATTATGATGTTTTTTTTATTTATACGCTTTTCTGTTGAGAAAATAACTAACCATAGAATATCCCGTCATAATAATTATGATATATAATCGGATTTATTGTATTTGATGCCATGACGGGATATAGCAGAAATCACTTATTTTCTTGCATTTGTAGTTTGAACTATTATTAAGAACTTAATAAGTCATTAATGATTTATTTCGAGGCAAATGAAGATGAAGGATTTTGAGTACAGACTAGGCAGGGTTTTCTAGTCACTTCCCAAAGCGCACAGGATTATAGTTACTCGGAACTATCAGGACCACTAAAACTTTATAGGGCCAGCAGGTGGGGGAAAACTGCTGGTCCTTCGGCCGCCACTCAAAGGAAAAGGTTAGTGTACAGATTTGTATCGTTCCAGACAAATTGTAAATAAACATGCACGCAAGAAAATAACCAGTAAATAATTTTTGAAAGCTGCAGATAAAAGTACCGGTACATAAACTAAAACATTAAGTATAGGCCTAGTACATTGTACAAAAAACGAACTACTTCTGAATCAACACAATGACAAAGACAAATCTTACTATAAAATTGAACCTATTTTCCGAACTTTCTTTGAAAAAAATAATGTCCGTAGTTCGTTATACTGACACGGCTCTGGAAGACTTGAACCGTAGTTCAGACAAACACACTGCAGGCATTATAGTTATCTTCTGTTCAAAATAGATTTATTGAATTACTGTCAAGAATCTTCAGCTTAGCAGATGCTTCGAAAACCTGTAAGAAAGGAGTTATACGTGTACTTTATTTTTCTTATTGGTGGGCTATACGGACTCTCGGGAGAATTGGGATATTGGCAAGAATAAAAATTAAAAAATGAATATCTCAAAAACACATTAATTTTATTTTATTGTAATTTGATAGACCAGACATTGAATTTCAACGTAGATCTAGCAAAATATCTTGAACAACAAAGAAGTCACGAAGTTGTGGTGACCACTGAAAGAAACAGTACATTTTAACTCATTTCCCATTGAAATGTACGATACATAACAAACCAACGTGCTAAGATATTTGAACAGTATAATAAATGACTATTAATCATCTCGAATTTAGGCCAAGCATACCCTAGCATATAAGTAATAACAAACTAACCAAATTCTAGTCATATTTGCGTCTGTTTACGTTATGAACTATGATATATAATGCATTTCCAGGCTGACATTAATTAATCCCTGTATCACTAGGTAACACTTTTAATATGTTTAGCTATAACAGTTTGAATACATGTTCTTGGATCAATCTGCATCATGAATGTATAAATATGTTCGTAATGTCATCTGACCAATAAAAAGAGAAAATTTGGAACAAGGTATTTACTGTATTGTAAACAAGCAATTTGTATCGAACATTACACACATTTAAAAAAAAAACAAAAAACATGAGATGAAAATACTGCAGTCTAGCAATAATGCTTCGTTTCTAGGAGTGAAGTTAAAAATTTTCTGTTTTATGTGACACTATTTAATCAATAAGAAGCATTTTTAAAATGTATATATCATTATTTTGGCACATAACAGCAATGCAGCTCTTTAATGTGTATTTTAAACAAGAAATAAATGGTGAATATTAACCTAATATTCTCTTTTAATAGTTGTATGTAATCTCTTTAATTTTACTTCACCATGATTTCATTAATGAAATTATACCTAACAGAGAGACTAGGCTAATAAAAAAATCTACAGATCAAAATTCAATGGGATTGAAATTTTTATTTTTTTTCGGCGTATCCGTATTAAGCCGTTCTTTTGCCGGAAGTTGGTAACCTTTCAACCGTCAATGAAATGACATGACAATTTTCGGATTGAAAAAATTACTCTGCATAAGCCACCTTTTTTATTGAAAAATACCGTAGGGAAAAAAAGTCAATAGATGAGAGCGTATAAAAAGATCATATCTAGCAACATATGTTGTTACCGCCAAACTAATGCTAAATATGAGTGAAGAGTAATTAGACTTTCTCGACCAGAGAATAACGGTAACTATTTCGAGTAACATATTTGATAAGAAAAACAAGGATTAAGTTTCCTATGGTGTACATGTTACGGACTTAATCACAACGGGACTGCCGGTTAGCTCAGTTGGGAGAGCCTTCGCCCAGACAGTTGTGTACTAAACGAAAGTTCGTTGGTTCGCGTCCCATTCAGGATCATGCACATTTATCTCACCCTCAGACATTTGGCGCCAAGATAAAACTTGACAGAATATCTCACTATGAACTCTAGCTAACCATTTCTTTCACATACTCAAAATCGTGCCGACCATCTTTTTTAAAGATTGTTCTTGTTTTGTTAAAGACTATTTTAGCATTAATTATTTTAGATGTTAAGATAATTGATTAATAAAACGTCTTTCTTAAAATTATGACGGTCAATTTGAACGGTAATATACCATCTTAACGTTTCTTTTTTGTGTTTTAAATTGCCACATACTAAGAAAAAAAAGAACGCTTGAAACACAGTCTACATATTGCAAACTTTATGTTAATTCATTTAGGCTAAAGCTACTCGGCTGCCATGACGTAATAAACTCATAAATCTCTCCCCAAAAAATAACCCAGAAAGTCTACCTAGTCCCCAAGTACTGTCTAAATTGAATAACCTCAACCCGGTCTGATTGAGATCCGAAATATATTTTAATTTGAGTGAAGACTATTCTTTGAATCATATACTCAAATTTTCGAACCACAGCCCATCCCATGCATTCGGCCTTTTCGCAATGCGTACCGCATTGCAGACAGTCTTGTAGATTTTCTATATAATTAATGTCAGGAATTTATTTTGCGTGTTATGACTGTTTTAATGTTGTGAACTGTCCTGAGTTAAAAGAAAGTGTAGATTCTACATGAAAGATCGTCACATGCAATAACTTCTAAAGGACTTCCGATGTTGTCATACAGGTAGGCGGAAGTGAACACATACAGCCTTCAAGCCAGTTAGTATGTACATTGATACGCTTAAGTTAGCGGATAAGTCACGCGTTATTTCGGATCGTTTAAATGGTGATTATATTTTAATATTGTGATTATTGAAAGGAAGGATTTATATTGTTGCAATTAAATATTACAGGAATAAGTTTCCAGTGGAAGCGACATAACTGTTAGCTACCGAAAGAACCCGTGTTCCATTTACGATGTTTTACTAATTCTATCTATCTTGTTGTAACCATATAATTCTATATTACTTTTGCTCAAATGAATTTTTGTTTCATTATTAGTTAATTTATAGTGTTCATCTTAATGTCCTTTAAGTTAGTTTCTCGCGTTAATTGTTTAGTAATACCTTCTCCTGTTCTCTTCCAGTTGGATTGCAGGTGGGCTTCCTGGGAACTCTGTAGACATGTCCGTGCCTGACGTATGGTTGACACCAACACCATGTAAGGAATCGAGGCTGTGGAGATTTTCAAGCTCAGCGATCGTACTGCTGGTCTCTGTCGGTAGTAGAGTTATTTTACGTGAGTAATTTTCTGATTTATTTCAACCATTTTACGCGAAGATCGGTTGAAAACTAACGACAAAATAGTGTACTATTATTTGTTCGGCGCAGCCGTATTAAGCTCGTTGGTAACCGTTCAACCGCCAGTGAAATGACAAGTAGAATGTTTTGGATTGAAAAATTTACTCTTTAAGGCACCTATCGTATGAAAGGGTAAATAAAACACTCGCCTTTTCTCTCATAAATACCGGTCAGTATTTCGAGAAACATACATAATTGTATTTGATCAGGATTAATTTTGTTTTCTTGCTGCTCATGCCACGGTACGGATTGAGGAGAAAATGTGTAAGCGGCCAGGTAGTTCAGTCGGGGGAGCCATATAAGCAATGCGTTCCTCGTTCGAGTCCGGGTCAGGCTGCACAGGTTTCGTACTTTGTCATTTGACGCCCTCTTACTGCATAAAGATAACTATTGACAGGATTTTATACTATGAAAACAAGCTACCCATCTTTTTCATATTCTCAAAATCGCGCCGAGATAGTTCTTGTTTGTAAGTATGTTACCACTCACGTTAATTTTAAACATCTTGTCATTTCTAAGACTTTGTTTACGTTTGTCACAATTAAAGGTAATTTTTCCTGTTATATACAGGTCTGAACAAACCATGTGTTTACCGGAAGGAGGCTTTTCAGAGATGCATTGCCAAGCGACCAATGCGCAAACCTCTGATAACTGTCAGTAACCACTACAGTATGATTGATGACTTCCTAACCTCACGTAAGTCCAAGTTACCTTTTCTTTTATCTTCAGTTCATGGTCAAGTTCTAAGCAAACTCAAACGTTCGTAGTTACGGACCTTGCATATCAGTCCCATACATAAATATTGCAACTTGGGGATGCGGAAGACGGCAGTGTTATCATGTGATTTTCATAACTAACTTAAACGATAAGTTGTGCCTGTAGGTCGCACCCCGCGGTTATTCTCTCATTGTCGCCATATTGCCTGTGGCTCTTAGTCCCAAGGCTATTATGTTTATGACAGGTTTTTTTAGCTCGACTTTTCTATGAAAAGGGGAGCTATCCTACTCGCCCCGGCGTCGGCGTTGGTGTCACACCTTGGTTAAGTTTTTCGTACCACCCCACTTTATTTCAAAAGTATTAGAGGTATGGCTTTGAAACTTACCATACTGTTTACCATCATAACTTCCATGTACAGACAAGAGTACATAACTCTGTCAAGGTTTTTGACAGAATTATGGCCCTTTTTTGACTTAGAAATTGTATTGAGCTTGGTTAAGTTTTTCGTACCACCTCACTTTATTTCAAAACCATGAGAGGTATTGCTTTGAAACTAACCATACTTGTTTACCATCATGACCTACATCAACAGACAAGAGTACATAACTCTGTCAAGGTTTTGAACAGAATTATGCCCCTTTTTTACTTAGAAAATACATTGAATATGGGTAAAATCCACTTATTGCCTTAACCCTTTGAGATATTGCTTTGAAACTTTGAATGCTTGTTTACATCATTACCCCCATCTGTAGGCAAGAGAAGGTAACTCTTTCAGGGATTTGTTTTAGAAATTAAGGCCCTTTATCGACTTAGAATTTTTGTTAAGTTTTTCGTACCAGTCCACTTTTTGACTAAACTGTTCGAGATATTACTTTGAAAGTTGGAATACTTGTTTACCATCATGATCCCAAAACATGGTTAGGAGAAGGTAATTCTGTTAAGGATTTTATATGAATTATGGCCCTTTTTGACTTAGAAACTCAGTTAAAATTTTCATTCTTGTCCACTTGTTGACTTAACCATTTGAGATATTACTTTGAAAGTTGGAGTACTTATGTACCATCATGAGACCTATCTGTAAGCAAGAGAAGATAACTCTGTTGATTTGTACTTAGAAATTCCTAGCTAAAGTCTTGTGTGCCCTTAACTGTCAAAGTTTTGTTTTATTGGCAAGCACTAAAAAAGTCGAGCGCGCTGTCCTGCTGACAGCTCTTGTTTTATATAGACCAGGAACGTAGAATATGATTCTACGTTCCTGTATAGACGTAATTGTTTAATTGACTTAGCTCAATAAATATTGTGTGTCTTTATGAGAGACGATAGTCGTGTAAGAATGATCCGCGTAATGTACACGAGTGGTTTGTCAACCTCGAAGACTAACCACAGATTCACCAATGAGCGAGAATGGTTAGAATCTACAATTTACACAGACGAGAAGTAATTTCGGACTTGTCGAAGTGGGTATATAATTGTAAATGTAAAGATGACAAGTAGATTCTATATGCCAGTTGTGCATAGAATATAATAGCTTTCATTCAGACTTAAAGTCCCGGGCGACTGTGCGATTTCTTATCTAATTCAACTACAATGTACATGTATTTCAGATATGATGTCATGGAAACAGTTGAGAAATAGGTCTTCAGTGCGCTGGTTACCTGGGGCCGAGGAAATTTGTTGTAGTACAAAGTTAACGTCCTTATTCTTCCAGCTAGGCCGAGTCATTCCTGTTGTTCGTGGCAATGGGGTGTACCAACGGGGTATGGATTTCTGTGCCCAAAGGCTGAGCCAGGGTGACTGGGTACATTTGTATCCGGAAGGAAAAGTGAACATAACGAAAGATTACATGAGGCTCAAATGGGGTGAGTAGTTATATTTTACTGATTTGAACTTGCGAAGTTGATCTCCGGTATCGTTTATTGACTTACAGTACTGCTGTTGTTGGAAATCTTCTTACTACATTCTTTGATATCCGTCATATTTCGTTATTTCACTGTATTACAGCGGACATCCATTTACGAACACTGCAGGGATGTATTAATAGAATGAAAAACAAATGTACATTTAAATGAAAGATGATAAGTTACAGACGACGTCGATTCTAACGGGACTGCAATTTGAATAACTAGCGTTGTACAATACTAGTATTCATTATTTTGCAATTATAAATGATTTTTATGCCCCCGAAGGGTGGCATATTAAAATCGCACCGTCTGTCCGTCTGTCCGTCCGTCCGTCTGTCCGTCCGTCCGTGCGTCCCCACTTACAAATTCGTGTCCGGACTGTAACTTTGTCATGCATTGAAGGATTTTAAAATAACTTGGCACACATGTCTAGCACATCAAGACGACGTGTCGCGTGCAAGACCCACATCCCTACCTCAAAGGTGAAGGTCACACTTGGAGTATGAAGGTTATGGAATCCTCTATATATGCACACATTCGTGTCCGGACTGTAACTTTGTCATGCATTGAAGGATTTTAAAATAACTAGGCACACATGTCTAGCACATCAAGACGACGTGTCGCGTGCAAGACCCACGTCCCTAGCTCAAAGGTCAAGGTCATACTTAGAGTTTGAAGGTAATGGATTCCTCCATATAAGCATATATGCACACATTCGTGTCCGGACTGTAACTTTGTCATGCATAAAAAGGATTTTAAAATAACTTGGCACAAATGTCTAGCACATCAAGACGACGTGTCGCGTGCAAGACCCATGTCCCTAGCTCAAAGGTCAAGGTCATACTTAGAGTTTGAAGGTAATGGATTCCTCTATATAAGCATATATGCACACATTCGTGTCCGGACTGTAACTTTGTCATGCCTTGAAGGATTTTAAAATAATTTGGCACAAATGTCTAGTACATCAAGACGACGTGTCGCGTGCATGACCCACATCCCTACCACAAAGGTCAAGGTCACACTTAGAGTTTATAGGTAATGGAATCCTGTATATATGCATACATTTGTGTCCGGACTATAACTTTATTATGCTTTGAAGGATTTTAAAATAACTGTGCACAAATGTCTAGCACATCAAGCGGATGTGTCGCGTGCAAGACCCAAGTCCCTACCTCAAAGGTCAAGGTCACACTTAGTGTTTAAAGTAATGGAATACTGTATGCATGATTACTCTGTCATGCATGGAAGGATTTTAAAATTACATAGCACATTTATTGAGCACATGGAGAGGACACAGACTGTGAGGCACCTCTTTCGGGGGCATTCGTCACTTGGGAGGGACAGCTCTTGTTTTGTATATAGATTAGTTTATACTATTATTTTAGCTCGATTGTGAAGAAAACTTGTAGCTTATTGAGTCACTCTCAAGTCTGCTTCCTGGAATAACCAGTACTGGTGTCATATTACAGTCTCGACCCCAGTGGGGTTCGAACCCGCAACCTCCAGGATGAGCGGCAGACACCTTAACCTCTACACCATATCTCCCATCTAAATACGTGTTTTATAAAAACAATTCTAGTGGAATCATTTTCTAATCTACATCACCGACCTTTAAACATATTATATGTCCGACCGTCCGTCTGTTTGTCTGTACGTTTGTCTGTATGATTGTCTGAAGGCCAATGGTCTTTTTACAGTTTGTTCAGCTTTAATCTTCATTTCATATAAGAATGAATTCAAGATTCTCTCAGCATCAACTTTTCTCACGGGATCCATTCCCACCAACACTGATCAAATAGAAAGAATCCGCATGCAAGCTCAAAAAGGGTTTGAATGTCAAACCCGCTTTGGTTCTCAGGTGAGCTTATAGGGCCATCATGAAATTTTTGTTGTGTTCATGCATGCTATCCATGTGGCGTAACCCATTGGATTCTTTAAGCGGTAAGCACGGGTATCACACATGTCTACAGGTTAGAGTATCTGTATGATATCAGTGAAACAACATCTCAATAATCATTTCAGGTATAGGACGACTTGTAGCAGATAGCGAGGTATGCCCTATTGTATTACCTTACTGGCATATAGGTATGGAGGACGTACTGCCCACAAAGGCACCATATTACCCTCGTGTGGGAAATGTAAGTACATGTACTTTCTTCTGCGTAAAAATGTGACTATGTCATCATTTCCGTTAACTTTGCAATCATTTTCACAGCTAATGCTAGACACTAGACCGTGGAAATATACATTTACACAAGGATTTTGGTCAGTGGCTAAATGAGACTTCAATTCTTTGTGTTTAGTTTTCTCAGCCTCGCGAGTAGTTGTTTTTTGTGTCCCCAATCAGGAATTGAACTGTGGGAAATTCAGCCTACCACGTAGTAGATCTACACTGTACAAAGCGAACTTGTGGACAAGGAAGAAGTGTTGTATTATATCTATACTTCACTAATTAACACATTGCTTCTACTGGTAATGGCATAGTAATGTGATAAACATAATGGGTTGTAATCAAAACTATATACAAGAGGAAGTGGAACAACCTAGATCTATAATCTAATAAATCATTCATACAAGGTTACATGTATCAATTTTTCAGAAAGTAACAGTTGTCATAGGTGAACCCATGGACTTCGAACAGGACTTGAAAATGTTGAGAGAACAAGAGAAGACAGAGGTAAAATTTAAAAAGTTGTAGTTTGCATTTTAATAGTTCCTGTCATAAGCACGAGGTTCAGATTGAAATATCCTTCACGAGGGTAACTGTTTTTGCCAAGTTCCCGCAAAACATTTACCCTCGATGACAGGTATTTGGATATTTCCATCTGAACCAAATGTCTCATGATAGAAACTTTATCTTGCATATCTGGCACTTTAAAATAGATTTCTAAATGCAAACATATCAAAATAATGCGTTATGATATAAAATAAATGATATTAAGTTGCTTTGGGGAAGTGACATCTCAATTTTTAATGCAAGAATGTAGCATCTGGAATGATAGGACACGGATTTGAGTGGTTTGTCACGTTTTTAGCTGACCTGGCACAAAGTTCAGGGTGAGCTATTAGGATTACTCACTGTCTGGCATCCGTCCACCATTTTTTCATATGTCATCTCTGAAACCATTGGGCCAATATTTATGACTGTTCAGAAGGTGGGTAGCCAGGTGAGCTAGATAGGGCCACCTTGGCCCTCTTGTTTCTTGAAACTAGAGGTGGAAATAAGAAACGTAAGATGTTTAACACAGAAAAATTAATATGCACATACAGACCTTAGTCTACTTCATCTTTACCCGTCAGTAGATCAATAAATGGCATAATTGTCAATTTGTGTTTCCTTCTTTACAGGAAGAAATTAGGAAACACATAACAGACAAAGTGGAGGTGGTATTCGCAGCACTTAAATCAGAAACAGAAGAGAAGCATAAAATATCACGTGCTGAAATGGACACTTGAAGTGATTTACTAGTCATGTTTGCTACCCAAGAAAATTCTTCACAAGTTAAAGATGTAGTGTGATATTGAGAGTGGATATCTGTAAAAAGACACCCGGACGCTTCAGTGACCTACTTCTGTAACCAGTCACATTACGTGGGCATGGACATTGGAAAACAGCAACTGTACTGATTACTGAACAATAAATACACCAATCTCAATAGATGTTTCAAGCTAAACTTTCATTTGCACACCTTTCAAAGGTATTCTGGTGATGTACTGACTGTAACTAGATGGTTGTTATTAAATAGCTTTACACCTTTCTACATATGAACAATGGACCAAAGTTGATATTTAAGATAATTATATTCATTTTGCTATAAAGTTATTTTTACAGTATTTTTCTCTATGAATTTTAAGTCCAAGTATTAATTATGTTAAAAGCACTGGTTAGGGGTTTTCAGTAAGTGGTGATATAAGCATAAATAATGAATAAAGAAATTATACAGAATGTTAGTTATTTATAAGGTAGTTTAGCATACCTGAACTTTATATGCGTGGTCTGTTTTAGAATTGTCTTACTTTTCTCATAATCCACTTCACGACCACTTGTACCAGTGTGTCCCCTTTTACTGGGACTGCAGTTTATAGATTTAAAATAGGAAACAACTTGTAGTAATATAACTTTGTATTCACCCAAACTTCAACAAAGCTTGGCTTCAAATATGATGAAAATGATTAATAATGGGAAATTGAAATGGGCAAGGTAGTTACTGTTCTTGAATACTGCACTTCCCCTGTGACCTCCATTTTTGTTTGCAATTTGAATCCATTCCCTTCAATCTGCAGTTATTCCAAAGGAGTAAATTACTAAGTTGATGAGGTATTGCCATCCCATACCAGTTTGGAGCAATCTATAAAGGTTTACACATGATTAACAATCCCGTGAAGTTATATTGAAATTAGTCCATGCACTAAAATGATACAGAAAGAAAATATTGCAATATTGCACTAACTTAAGAGTTCAAGCCCTTAATTGTAACCTTGACCTTGGGAGCAGGTGACTGGGTGTTGTGCATGACACCCTCATTACGTTGGTAACGATTGTGTTAAGCTGAATCAAAATCAGTTCATGCATGTGGAAGATACGGACCAGAAATGAAATTGCATGCATGTGTTCGAGTCTGAAGTATGACCTTGACCTTGGGAGTAGGTGGTTGGTTGTGTTTGACACACCCTTGTGGTATGGGTAACAATTCTGTAAAGTTCTATCAATATCAGTCCATGCATGTGGAAGTTACTGACTGGAAACAAAATTGCAAATAGTAGTGTTTGAGCCCCAAGTATGACCTTGGGAGTAGTAAGTGGCTGGTTGTTGTGCAAGACACATTCTTGTATGGATAACCATTGTGTGAAGTTATATCAAAACTGGTCCAAACATGTTGAAGATACAGAACAGAAACAAATCAGCGGACTGACAAACTGACAGACAGAACAGCGCAAACCTATAATCCCTGGTCCAGTCATAATTCAAAGACTGGCAAAGATAGTTACTGTGCATTTAAACGATGATCACCTACAAGAATCACATAAGCTAAGTCTGAAAGACCACAACAAAAAGTGAAAGTCTTTGTTACAGAGGTTCACCGCCAGCCAATGAAAATTACCAACAATGTACTCTTGTACTAGGTAGCGGAGAAAACAAAACTAACATATCGTACTTGCAAAATGCATTTTATTATCATTCAAGAAATAAAGATCTGTTCTGCAAAATATGAAGATACAACTTCTTAAAATGTAATAACAATTTTATGTTTTCATAATCTGCATAATGGGAGTATTCATGATCATCCCCATAAAATAAACGTCCAGGCTGGCCGTCACAAATCAACTAAACGTCCAAGCTGGCCGTCACAAATCAACTAAACGTCCAGACTGGTCGTCACAAATCAACTAAACGTCCAGGCTGGCCGTCACAAATCAACTTCTAGATAACTGTCTTCATTTGAGCTCTTTAGTGTGCAAGTAAACTTCTGGTTACTGCATACTGTTGATAAAGATCAAACAATGGTTATAATATCAACTCAAGTGTAATTACAGTGGTTAGAATGTCAGAAAGTTTCCAGGAGACAGATATGCCATACATACATGCTGATCCGGAACCATACCGGTCACTAAACTACCAGGGGTTTGGTTTTCTAAAGCAAGGCTCTGTGAGCAGTAGCTGACAGCTGTGATGCAGCCAATATATATATAGATATACATGTATACAGTTATGTGTTGCTACTTAGTAGACATGAGGATGTGAAATACATGAATCTAGAATTTCACAGGTACTGACCATATCTTAGTATTCAAATTAGCCACTTGGCTGATACCATTTTTTAACAAGTTCTAGCTATTAACAATACTAATCCCTGGATGATTAAGACTTTTAAATAAAGCAATTGAACAGCAAGTTAAATACATTGTACATAATTAAATCAATAGGCTTTCAAATTGAAGTTTTATAAGAAAAGTTCAAAATTTATACATTGTATAATCTTTATATCTGCACTAATTTAATAACGAATGACTGTTAGTTCCAGCCTATGTATTGATAAGCAAGTATATTATAACACAATATTTCAGTGAAAATACTGATACTGATATACTGATATATTTTCATTTGTTAGTATGTTGAAATCTTCCATTGCTTGACTAAATGTGACAGCCAGTATCTGTGTGTACTGACAGAAATAAGTCATAACATCAACTTTGCACCTTAAGATGCATGAGATGTATGTGCCAGTATGTCAACAGTAAAACCTATACAGTAAATACATTGTATACCCTATCCAATGCTCTTTTAATATGCATTCAGTCACTCATTTTTACCTCCACCTTTTTCCAAATAACCTAGTAATTTTTTTCAAAAATCGTTTATTTCATAATCTAAGCACTTTTAAAAGGGGGAGAAAACACACACTTTCATTATCATATTGTGAAACCGTATAACTAGTATGGCAGTAAATAAACAACGTACCAAATCAACATAATTATCTGTGAGACTATTCCTTACTTCCTCATAAAAGTATATTACATACTTTACATTACAAATTACCCAAATACCTTTCATCAGTTAGATGAGAATTGAATGAATAACTGTAAAACTCAGTCCTTGCCAAGGAAGAAATAAAACAACTAAACAAAGTAAACAGAGCTAGCAAGCACAACTCTGTGCACTTCAATATGTATTTTCACGAGACATGAGGTGACAAGCAAGATCAAAGTACGCAAATGTTATATAAAAAATATGTATGATTTGTACATTAATCAACAAGCAAAGTGTGTAATTAAATAAGATTATGAAACCTATGATTGAATGCAAATATTAACATGAATTTCTTAGACCTGCACAGGAAGTTGAACTTTTCTTCCATTCTAAATGCACTTCACCTGCATTTTGTTATTTACGTTAAAAGTACAAAATAAAATATGAAATACTCCTGTATAAAAATCATTTCTCAGACCAGGGTTATCCTTGCATTACTTTATCAAAATTGTTTATAAGAATCATGTGAAATGCAAAGTATTGTATACAAAAATTACTGAAGAGAGGGTCACTAAAATAACAATTTAAACGTAAAAACTTGGGTCATTGCTTCAACATTATGAGCTAGAGTTTCCACTGAACGTGATTCTTACGCCCATCAATATCAAAGATCAGCAGAGATGTTTATCTTGAGAAACTTAACAGTATAATGATTATGTAAATGGGTACAAAGTTTGAACATGCAATGCAGCTGGTACTTAGAAATTTATATTCATTTACACTGAAAGTAAAACGGGAGACAATTTGTGATTTAACTGCAGCAGAATTATGCATATTGAGAAAATAAAAGGCGTATTATGTATGTGTGTACAAACTTGAGGGAAAACAATACTAATACTATGTAACAATGATACATTTATAATTCATGTCTCAATATGAGAAACTCATTCCATTCTATCTCCATTTCTGTAGATACTTAAAATAGACATGGAATCGATGCAGAAAACTTGTTGCTCCATGTACTGTTGTCTTCTCCCTAATAACAGGCATAAATGAAAGATAACGGATTGTATATCTGAGACTCATTACAAATAATAGGTTCAAGAATGACATATTGTGTTTACTTCAAGGAAATGAAATTTCATCACATAATTAATGCCGAGAAATGGGTGCATAACAATGAAGTAAAAATGACTGGAAATGCGTGTGCAGCAATGAAATAGTACTAAGTGCTAGTTTAAACTGATGAGCCCTAAGACACAAGTGTGGTTAATACAGAATCCATGAGGAAAAGAAAACAAGACTGGAAACAGAACTCACTACCAAGTAAAGGCATACAAAAATATCAGTATCTTGTTTTTTAACTTTCCTGTTAAAAAAAAAAGGCAGTCAAACAATCTGTGCAGGTCCTTAACAATGATGTAAAATAAATATGTATCCCTGTTATACATAGATGTGATAAAACAATCACTGAGTAGTATTACAAACTTCCTGTTAGGAGTAAGTTGCAACCGTAACACATGACAAGCGCATAGCTTCTATTATAAATATATGAAACCTTACTACAAATTCAAAATGTAAATGTTAGTACACTTGAGTAATTTAAGCTGGTGCAACAAAAGGGATGAAGATTTGTAATGGTACAATTGCACAAAAAATCATGAAGACTAATTAAATCTATGCGGCTTTTAAAAAATGTATATAAACAACCTAATTAAAATACAATGTTTTTCAGCATATTTTTGTGCGTAAGCTTCAAAAGTGCATGTACTAACTCTACTAGAATTTCATACAGCACTGCACTTGCTGCTTTACACATTGGCAGACTAATTCCCGTTTTAAATGCCCTTTGCATCAAATTTAAGATACTCAGGCTTGGTTGTAATGTTGCGATATTTTTTAAGTATCTATAATGGTTCAAACCCGAAGAAAACTAATGGTTTACTTTTTCCGATTCAGGTCATACATTTTTACTGAGATACAATGTTACAACCACTAAAAGATGGTTAATGTTTGCTGTCACTTACTGTGGTTAAACACTGAAACGTAGAGAAAAAATATAGTTTTGCTCACTCTGCCGTGAGGAGTCTTGTATAATGGTTGAATGGTTCAAATGGACAGTGCAGTGATGTCACTTGTCTTCTTATATATCTACTAGCTGCAGACATACATCTTGTACAAAATTAATGAATTCACCCTGTATCTTCAGGGCAAACAACGCTAACATATAGAAGTGCACTTTTCCCCTCAACTAATTTCATCTTCATTTTCACTTACATCACTTATTCCATCATTTAATGGAAAATAATACACCTTCACAGAAACACTAACCTTTGGTTCCCAACATACTGTCTACCAAACAAAGCAGAACCTCTATCAATACTTCAGTAATACTTCAACAATGCGTTATTTCCAACTGTGCTCAGTACACTTTCCTGTCAAACACGTAATCTAAATAAATACCTATTGCAGTAGTTTATTTTGCCCTTTTACCATAAACTACAAACTTTCTGACAGGTTTAGTGATACATTTTACGACAACGAATGCTTACTAACATATATAAGGTAATGATACTGCACATCATATGTATCAGAGAGCAATGTCAAATTTAAAGAACTCTAGATTTGTAACGATGCTGGAACTATCTACACATTCAATGTCTTTGCTTCAGCTGGACTGTTCCACAACTTGTTTGGAACATTGTTTAATATTAAATACAACTTTCAACACACACATATATGAAAATGTATAAATGTGAATTCTATATACAAGACCATGCATAGTTAATTAATTTGATTCTTATAAATCATACTCAAGTAATTGCTGCAGTAAACCTTATATCAAATGAATGGTTTGTGCATTTCAACCATTAGCTCATAAATTTGGTAACGTTTTCTGCTCATAAGTGCCTGGACGGACATCTACAAAAATATTTCTATGTGTTATTCTGAGAGCTTCTACAAGCATAAAAACCTGTACCTATGGTAATATAACTTTACGACTAGTCTCCATCTCTGTCCTGATTGGTCAGATCTGAAGTTGGGCTCATTTCCAGCCAATCAGAAGCAACTGGTTACAGATAGTTCAAATCATTCTTTCAAATCCTTAGGCTAAGTTTAAATGCTCTTCATTGCCCTATCTTGTCTTTCAAGTTCAAACCAAACATAAAACTCATCCTACTCATTTAAGCAAGGGTCAAATATCTGGGGTTAATTCTGAAACCTGTAAGCTAAATGAGATCATAACTAATGCTAACAACTATGAAAAAATACTTTAAAAGTTCAAATGAAATATTAAATGATTTAAAGCAGTCAACTGTATTTACCATTAAAATTTCTCTTTTTTACAAGAAAAGAATTTAACATGGATGGGGGTAGTAAGGTAGTATAACCAGTTTTTAGCAGTGTGAGGATGGAAAGTTATACACAATTGTAAATAACTGGAGGTATGATATTATCTTTCATTAGTAAAAATACTTCCCAAGTTCTCATTAATATAAGATTTATTCATTAAAATTTTGCTAGGTTACCAACAAAATTTGTAGTGATTTACTTCTGTCTGTAAATGTATCTCGTTTTGTTACCGTTTCCCTTTAAATATGAAATTGTTCTAAATTCTAGCCAATGATGCTTACTTCATGGTTACAGTAAAAATAAGTTCAGAGACCAAATACTACACTTGTTTAACTAGCTAACAGCAGTTTAACACCTGACTTGTAAAATTACAAACTACGTTACATGCTAGTTTTAAACTAGAGATTGTTTTTCACAAAAAAACTTGTCTCCCCCCTTATGACCTTGACCTTTGAGTTAGTGACCCCAAATTATAACGAGAAATTGACCAACGGTCACTGTGACCTTGACCTTTGAACTACTGACCCCAAAAACAATAGGGATCATCTGCTCAATAAGACCAATCATCCTATGAAGTTTGAGGTCTGTAGGTCTAAAGGAACTCTAGTTATCATCCGGAAAGGGGAAATTGACAAACGGTCAGTATGACCTTGACCTTTGACCTACTGACCCCAAAAACAATAGGGATCATCAGCTCTATAAGACCAATCATCCTATGAAGTTTGAGGGCTGTAGGTCAAAAGGGACTCTAGTTATCATCCGGAAGCGAAAATTGACCAACGGTCACTGTGACCTTGACCTTTGAACTACTGACCCCAAAAACAATAGGGATCATCTGCTCAATAAGGCCATTCATGCCTATGAAGTTTGAGAGCTGTAGGTCAAAAGTATCAAGTATCGTCCAAACATAAAGGACGGACTGACCTACTCCCCCAGTTTGAGGGTTGTAGGTCAAAAGGAACTCTAGTTAATTCTGAATCCTGAAGCGAAATGAGAAATTGACCAACGGTCACTGTGACACTTGACCTTTAACAGTGACCCAAAAACAATAAGGATCATCTGCTCTATAAGACCAATCATCTTTTTCTATTAAAATTTCAGGTCTGTACAAGACTAAAGGAATTTATCATATGGGGGTAAGGTAGAAATTGACCAGTACGGTCAGTGTGAGGATGGACATTTGACCTATTGACCCCAAATAACAATAGGGATCATCAGCTCTTAGTAAGACCAATCAAGTCCTATTAAGTTTGAGGGTTTAGGTCATTAAAGGAACTCTAGGTTATCATCCAAACGAGAATTGACCAACGGTCACTGTACCTTGACCTTTGAACTACGTTACCCCCAAAAACAATAGGGATCATCTGCTCAATAAGACCATTCATCCAATGAAGTTTAAGCTGTAGGTCAAATAAAACTATAGTTCAGAGACCAAATAATGGACGGATTGACTGGCTAACGGCAGTTTAACGACCTGACTGACGAACAGGGCAAAAACAATATGTCTCCCCCCGAGGTGGGGGAGACATAATGAGTAATCTCCCACAAGAACTGTTCATGAATCTGACTATAATCTTAAAATACCCGCTAGTAAACAAAATGTATGCGAGAAAAAAGTTGTACTTTCTCAGTGAAAAATTGCTTGTACAGAACATGAACAATAAGACTTTTAAGCAACCAGGAGTATGCTGAAACTTATGATTTTTCCCCACCAGAATATATGACAGAATTACATTACAACATCACCTAGCCTGGGTGAAAAGAACAGCTCAACTATCCCCAAAGATTGAAGTAAAATACAACAGAATTAAAATACTCAGTGATAAAAAAATCAAAATCAACATATTGTCCTGAAGGCAGAAAGAAGAGAGGAGTAAAGTGGGATTCAAAATCCATTTACACATATTTAGAAAGATAAAAACAAACTTGAAGCTTGGGTGATATGGAACACGAGTTGTGACATAGTCATACTCATTAAACAAGTCAATTCTCTGATGACTAACTGCCCATTACATAAACTTTACAATTCTGTAACCTGATAAGACAATTATTGGCACTTGTATCATTGTTGAGGTTGAGAAAATCAATGCAACAAAACTAAACCTAACTTTTCCTCACACTAATGTATGTCATTGCAAAAACTGTGGGAGAAAAGGGATCCTACTACTGCTGTAAATGATCCTGTTAAACACAAGACCAACTGCCGAAGTCTGACATCAGCTTGATCAAATGTTTACAATCAGACGATAGACATGATATAGACTTATATCATTTCAAACTAAATGTATTATTCTGTAAGATTTATTTGTGTACAGTCCTAACATGATACAATCTAACAGATAAAGTAACATAAGATATTAAGTTTAGGATCTCTAGAACATGTCTTATTCTTATACAGTTTGATCTCATTATATCCCATTTCTGAGCGACACTTGACTGGTACAATTCAGCATTTTAACAAGTCTCTAAGCGATGATGTAATAAGCAAATCAGTAAAACTGCTGGCTAACATAAACAAAAGCCCCACACAAACTCAAATTACCAAAGAAAAAAAACCTAGGGTAAAATGGTAGGAATTAACATGATGCATTTTTTCCCAATGAAATGAAAGTTTTTCATTTGTAATATAGCCAAGAATATTATTTTAGATCTTAAAAAGCCTCCCTTATTCTCTAAATAAGTCATTTGACCACTTTTAATAAATACAGTATATTTCTTTTCTTACGACCCTTCATCAGATTTCGATTTACTTGTTTTGTCTTTAAAGGATACAATTATGTTAACAAAAATACAATGCAATAAAACAATTACATAGAAACTTTATCATGCATTGACCCCGATGGCCCTATATCGCTCACCTGCATACAAGTCCACTTGCCTGATGGGTGTGGTCAATTTTGACCCAAGAGGCATGATTTGAACAAAGAAGGTGGAAGACCACAAGACAATGTTACATAAGATTTTTAAAGTTTTCCCTGTATAAGCCTATGTAAAATCAAGTTACCCGCTGGAGGTGTCAATTTTGACCCGTGGGTCATAATTTGAACAATCTTGGTAGAGGTCCACTAGGCAATTCTACATGCCAAATATCTAATCTCTAGGTCTTGTGGTTTCAGAGAAGAAGATTTTTAAAGTTTTTCCGATATAAGCCTATGTAAAACCAAGTGACCCCCCGGGCAGAGTCAATTTTGACTCGGGGGTCATAGTTTGAACAATCTTGGTAGAGGTCCACTAGACAATGCCTCAAGCTAAATATTTAAGCTCTATGCCTTGTGGTTTCAGAGAAGATTTTTAAAGTTTTCCTTTTTGTTGCCATAGCAACCAGAGTTCTGCATGGAATGGAATTTTTTGTACAACTTTGATAGAGCTTCATGCAAGCAACATCCCTGCAAAGTTTCATCAACATTGGCCAAGTGGGTTCACAGGAGATGTTATTTGAAGGAAATGGTGGACGGACAGACGGAATGCGATCCTAATAGCTCACTCTGGCACTTTGTGCCAGGTAAGCTCAAAATCACAATGGTTTTGAAAGAGACAATTTTAACAGAGAACACATTACCACCAAACTACTAGTCCAAGGAAAGGTACTGATCACAGGAGAGAGAGAGACTGACTCATTTTCAAGAATGTCGATCATGAAGGAAAATAGATCTTTTATCTTAAATGTTAAGTAGTATTTTTTATGTCTACATAAAAAAGCCACTTCCTTACAGATTTGTAAATAAAACAAAAATTTATTACACAATGTTGCCATTTAGAAATTTCTTTTCGTTGACAATGATACAAACAAATTGAAGACAGACAGGTTTTTCACCAATTCTTATAGCTTGTAACTTCTCAGTTTCAATTCAGAAAGAGCCTCTGTTTATAAAAACTTCAAAAAAGGGAAGAAAAAAAACTAGAAAGAATATAAAAATGCTTAAGCAAAAAAGAAAACAAAAACAAAAACACAAGTTCCTCCAATAGAATCTGTAGTCACCTTTCCTCTCCAAGTCAAGGAACATGTTTAATGTTATTTCTAATCATGTAATATACATATTGTCTTCTTTCAAAAAATAATACTATTTTCTTCAAATGGTTTTTTAAAGAACTGGTTCTATACACAGCTTCCTGATAAATCTTCGAACACATTTACTCCAAATGTCAGGAAACAAGTGTTTACATATATACACTGGTAAGACACGAATCCTAGATGGAACAATGATAGTGGCATCAACATGCATAATGGCAGCACATGTATCTACAGTGTGTGTTTAAATAGTGTCATGTTTCCTCATTTTACAGATCACATGACTTTTCACCAAAACATGTGACTGGATAATGTTCCTAGTCACATGACTCTATCATGAGACATGACTGGACATATGTTTCTACATTCAGCTCACATGACTTCCACTGAGTGACTGGATACAAAAGCAAGGAATCTCGCACTAGAATCTCCACCACACAAGAACAATGAGCAAATAATCACACTGGTTATAAAATGCTTCTATATAGAATAGTGTAGGCATAATTAGCAAATAATTCACTGATTACATATCCTACTACTGTGTAAACACATAACCAGCATTTAACAGCTGTCACAGTCTAGCTTTAATTATCGGCATCATCTGAATCAGAATCCGAGGAAGAAAGGGTATCATTTAGTTCTTGTGCATTTGGTTGATAGACAGGGATATGTTTCGGGCTCCAAGTTTTTGGTATGGCTTTTGCCATGCCATTTATTGGAGCATTTCGCTGTTGTACTTGTTTTGTCAGGTTTTGGAACTCCTTCATATCATCTTCAGTTATTTCGTATTCCTCCTCATCCGCCTCGTTCCAACCCATCTCACGCAGTAACCTATAAAACAATGAGTGAAATTACACTAAATCTATCTACAGAACAACAGTTATTCAAAATCTGGAATAAACATTAAATAGGTACATTAGAACGGTAAACCGGATCTATTTTGAAAGAAATATTATTGAAACAAAATGCCAATATTAGCATTGAAATTTGGCTTTCATGTTTTTTTCTTGACCATTTAAAATTTAGTTAAGGATAAAGGCAAGTATTCTGTCTTACAAATGTCTAAATGAAAGCAACTGTACAGCACTGACTTTGGGTCATACAGTTTGTGGATGAACATTTGTGCAGTACATGTACATAAATTCATTGTCTTGTTAAACATATCCCAGGACAGTGTGAGAGCTATATCATACAGACCATAATGACCATGTATCATCACAATTCAACTCGGTCCACAGACAAAGCCAGTGTACAGTTGTGTTCATGTAAAACACAGTTACTGTATTGTTTTGTTTTCTGTGATCAAGCCAACACTGTCTTCATGGGACCTGATCTAGTGACTTTTTTTCAAATTCAAGTTTCTCTTCCTTATGCCTCCATTTCTAACCCAATTTCAAAACAAACCCAGACTTCATGGTCATATTTTCTGACAAGTTTTAGATTTCACCTCAATTTGTGGTCTTTTGCATTATTCACAGATGGATGGTTAACAAAGAGTGGTCGGAATAGTTCAGCCAGAAACTAGGTCAAAGATGAGCTCAAAATCAATACTTTTACATTTCTTGTTGATTTGCAATAGAAAGACAAGCTACTTATTTGTTCAAGTTTAAAATATTATAGTGGCATTAACTGTCCCAATGTCGTTTCAGTTCAAACTAGTATAAATATTTGCCGAAATGGTACCTCTGTTCTGCCTCCAGTGAGCTGGAGAGATGACTGTGATCTTCATGTAGGCCTAAATCATCCACACCATTTACCAGCTCTTCCGACTCCCCTGACCTCCGCAACTGTAAACACAAATACACACAGATACAACCTTACTGCTATTCAAGTATTTATAACTCCTCAAGAAGTTTCTTACCTCTGGTCACCCTTATCTTAATAGTGAAATGCTGTAATGGTAATCTACCCTTTGCAATGTTGATTAGCACTTGGCACAGCTGCTAAATAATTAAATATCATAATGTAATAGCAATTACCAAGTATTTGATGAGGTAGAATATCTAACAAGATAGTTGCTTCTCTATTGCTAACTAGAGTATCTCTCCAGTTCCCGGGCAACTGAAACCCTAAATGAATGTGTTCATAACTAATGTTTTTGTAAATTCCATTTGTAACGACACTGCTTGTTGCAATATATCGGATGTAACAATACAATTTGTTAGGTCACTGCAAATTCTCTGGACATATTTTGGTAAAAGGGCACATAGGGATTACTCTATAGAAAATATTTAAAACTATTATGTATGCCAAGATGGCCCTACATCACTCACCTGGCTACATTTGTACCATTGTCTTTAATACAAGGTCAATAATCGTATCAGAGGAAGAGTAAATTTTGACCCAAGGGTCATTGTTTGAACACTATTCGTAGAAGTCCACTACACAATGTTACCTTACAAATATCTGAGATCTTGGCCTTCTGCTTTTGATTTTTAGTCTTCCCTATAAGCATATGGGAAATTAATAGGTCTGCCCCTTCCCAGCAGGGTCAATTTGACCCAGGGTTATGATTTGAATAATCTTGGTAGAGGTCAACTAGACAATGCTACATGCCAAATATCTGAGCTCTATGCCTTGTGGTTTTCGAGAATTTTTTTTTAAAGATTTACTATAGAAATCTATGTAAAGTCAAGTGACCCCAGGTAATGATTTGAATAATCTTGGTAGAGGTCAAATAGACAATGCTTTATGCTAGATATCTAAGCTCTAGGCATTGTGGTTTCAGATTTTTTTAAAAACCTAAACGATGTACAGTGAGATGTCCTAATAGCTCACACTGGCAATTTGTGTCAGATAAGCTAAACACAAGTGATACATTGAGCCATACCATGTAGAGTAATGACTACACTCCCATCAACAGACAATCAGTGATGATCCACCTCCTTGGTCAAGTAATTCAGAGTCCTATAAACAATGGTAAGGTAAAACTACCTGTAAAATGACATGAATCAGTGACACTGCAACAAGGTATTGTTTTGATCTCTAAAATAAGTAGAACAGTTACCTTTTCATCTTCTTGACGTAATGTTTTAAGGAAATGGCTTTTCTTGTCAGATAGAGTTTTTGGTTGTGTAACAAATCGGGTATTAAGAATATCCATAGGTGGTGTCGACGGCTGAGTGCCCTGTAATACACGAAGACATGCTCATTCACTGTTCATTTACATAATCATCTAACCAATGTCTTCACTACCTTCATTTATGTGCTAGCAGCATTTTTTTCTGTCAAGAAATACATGTAACCAGACTAATCAATTGTTAGTCAAACACAGCATTAGCATCAACAATGTCACATGGGCTCCTTGAAAGTAAGTGAATATTTCTCTCAAAACTCAAGAAATGACCTTGAATGATTACATGCTCTCAAAACAATAGACATGCAAGAGATATGGTACTGTGTACAGATCTTGAATTTTTAACAACTGTCATATGTATTTAATATTGTGCTACACAGATGAATTTAAAAACTTATTGTTTTGATTAAACTGGCTTTATTCAAGTACAAACTTAACTGTGTTTTACAGGCATTACCTCTATGCGGCTGTTATTGGCTTACAGATACACAGGTTATCCAGAGAGCTAATATCATTAACACTGACCTTGTTTCCAATCCTGGCTTACTTTATATATTGAACTAGCTATTTCCCTCATATAAATGCACATTTTTATGCTGCAAACTTCTGTGTAAAATGAACCATTTAAAGTTTCCTAAATTTAGACAAGCTAATCTTTTTGCAGGTTAAAACAAGAGGGCCAGGATGGCCCAAAATCACTCACCTGAACACAACTGCTCTAAAGGGCAAAAAATTAGGTAAAAAAGTCATGATCAAGGTTAATTTTGAAATCTGCTTGCAAAACTGTTCATGATTTCCAAATTTCATTACTGTACCTTTAAAAATATATGTCAAAAGGTTAAGAAATGCACCTGATGACCTAATTTTTTATCCACCATTACTGATTGCGATTTCTAGAAATTATCAAGACAAACACTGACCAATTTTCAAGATTACTAATTCTTTTTAACTTGGTGTCAAATGTGGCCTCTAGAGAGTTCAATATGTTTTAACAATTTGACCTGGTGACCTTGTTGTTGCCACCAAAGAGTTCATCAAAACAACAATTCTGACTAACTTTAACTAGAGCTATCACTAAATGTGATTAATACCCCCAAAAGACTGCTTTATAAACTGAGAAAGTTCGTAGTAACAGAATACCTTGCAAACAAACAAAAAGAGATATTGTTCTTGGCAAAACTCTGTAATGTCAAGATGGAGTTATAGTTCTTGTGCACGCACTTCCTCTCATTGTGCTTGACCATTGTATGAAGTTGTATTGAATTCCAACCAATAGTTTTGAATAAGCTCGGACAAGTAAAAGTAACAAAGGGCAATAACTCTGAAATGAGTCAAGATAGAGTTATTGTTCTTTCGCACTGCACTTCCTCTCAAGTGCTTGACCATTTTATGAAGTTGTATGAATCCAACCAGAAGTTTTGAATAATGCTCCGGACAAGGAAAAAACAAAGGGCAAAACTCTGTAATGAGTCAAGATTGAGTTATGGTTCCTGTGCACTGCACTTCCTCTCATTGTGCTGACCATTGTATGAAGTTGTTTTGAATTCCAACTAGTACTTTTCGAATTATGCGCGGACAAGGAAAAGTAACAAAGGGCAAAACTCTGAAATGAGTCAAGATGGAGTTATGGTTCTTGTGCACTGCACTTCCTCTCAATGTACTTGGCCATTGTATGAGGTTATATGAATTCCAACCAGTAGTTTTCAAGTAATGCTCTGGAGAAGAAAAAATAACAAAAGGGCAAAACTCTGAAAATACTCTAGATAGAGTTATGGTTCTTGTACACTGCACTTCCTCTCATTGTGCTTGATCATTGTATGAAATTGTTTGAATTCCAACCAGTAGTTTTCAAGTTATGCTCTGGACAAGGAAAAGCAACAAAGGGCAATAACTCTGTAATTAGTCAAGATGGAGTTATGGTTCTTCTGCACTGCATTTCCTCTCAAGTGCTTGACCATTGTATGAAGTTGTATTGAATTCCAACCAGAAGTTTTCAAGTTATGCTCCGGACAAGGAAAAGTAACAAAGGGCAATAACTCTGTAATTAGTCAAGATGGAGTTATAGTTCTTGTGCACGCACTTCCTCTCAATGTGCTTGACCATTGTATGAAGTTGTATTGAATTCCAACCAGTAGTTTTCAAGTTATGCTCCGGACAAGGAAAACTAACAAAGGGCAATAACTCTGTTATTAGTCAAGATGGAGTTATAGTTCTTGTGCACTGCACTTCCTCTCAATGTGCTGATCATTGTATGAAGTTGTTTGAATTCCAACCAGTAGTTTTCAAGTTATGCTCCGGACAAGGAAAATGCAACAGACCGCCCGAGGGCCGCCCGACCGACCCGACCGACCGACCGACCAACCACCGGGTGACTCCTATATACCCCCCTAAACTTCGTTTTGGGGGTATAATGACGATTGGGTGCAAAATGTGGATTAATGTTCAAAAGGTTTTTCTATGATTTAACCTGGTGACCTAACTTTTGACCCAATGTGACCAATTCAAACTTGACCTAGAATTCATCAAAACATACATTTTCACTTATTTTCAAGATAATTGGTAACAAAATGCGGATTCTAGAGTGCTTCAACGTTTATCATTTGGACCGCATGATCTTGTTTTTGACCCACGTTACCCACTTTTTCAAACCTGGCCTAGAGATCATCAAGACAAACATTCTGTCACATTTTCATGATGACTAGACTTAAAATGTGAGTTCCAAAGTATACACACTGTAAGTGTGGACATACAGAAGACGGACATCAGACCAAAAGTAAGCACTGTCCAAATACTGCATCAAATTTAATTTGAGCCATTATTGAGAGATCAAACTACTGCACAAGTCTCATGAGCTTTGAACAAACAACCATACATTAAACTTTTATTCCATGCTACCTTTAATATGTTCACTAATCCACCATTGTACTACTTACAAAATTAAATGCCACTTTGTGACCTGGTCTTTTCTCTCTGTCAGTTTGACCTTAAAGTTATGTTAGTATGTGTGACCCTGACTGTCAAGTGAATATTTGGAGCAAAGTTATTTCTAAATCCTTTAAAAACTTAGATATAAGGAAGGAAGTTGCTAAAATGTCCTTTTTTGTAACAATAAACCTTCTTCTATGGCCTTAATGGTTGAATAATACACCAAAATTTTGTTTCCTTGTATTTGTCCTATGATTTTGAATGATTGTGAAAAGCTAATTTGAAACTTATTTACAGATGTTAGAAGTTGCAAGCAAAGTTAAGAAGTGTGAAGGTGTTGATGACTGACTGATGCCAAAATTCTGCATCTCTCTGTACCTTCTATTACCTAAACATCAGCATGGACAGACACATGAAAGGGCATCATGGGTTTGACTCAATAGAGCAGTAAAAAGTCTGAGTGCCAGCTTGAATCAACAAAACTAGAAAAATAACAAGACTAAGCAAATAAATGAAAATGTTGCAGACAACAATGATGGTTAAGCAATAACATAAAACAAGTTGATGATGTCCATTACCAGTTTGGATACTGTGTCTGCACTTAAAGTGAAAGGTAATACAATGCAGAGGAGAACATGTATGCCACAGTTCATTTATTGTTGCTTATGTGTAAAGATGGTAATGTACTAGTTGATACAGCTATATAAAACCAAGGTATTAGACTGAAGTATGACCTTGACCTTGAGAGTAGGTGGCTGGGTGTTGTTTGTGACACATCCTTATGGTATGTGCAATAAGTGTAGGGCTACAGCCCTTGCATGTACAAGCTACAGATGACATGAAAAAATTGCTATATAACACTATGTGAAATGGTTTGAGCCCAAAGTATGACCTTGGCCTCGGTAGTTGGTGGCTGGGAGTGTTCCACGACACACCAACACATGGGTAACAATTCTGTGAAGTTATACTGAAATTAGCCCATGCACTAAAATGACACAGAAAGGAAATATTGCAATATAGCACTAACTCGAGTTCAAGCCCATTACTGTAACCTTGACCTGGGGAGTAGTTGACTGGGTGTTGTGCATGACACACCCTCATTACATTGGTAACAATTGTGTAAGATTACATCAAAATCAGTACATGCATGTGGAAGATACAGCCTGGAAATGACATTACCTTAGTTGTATTTTCGCCCCAAGTGTGACCTTGACCTTGGTAGTAGGTGACTGGGTGTTGTGCAGGACACACCCTCATCACTTGGGTAACAATTGTGTAAGATTATATTAAAATCAGCCTATGCATGTGGAAGATACAGACCAGAAACAAAATTGCATGCAGAAGTGTGAGCCCTAAGTATGATCTTGAACTTGGGAGAAGGTGACTGGTTGTTGTGCATGACACACCCTTACAATTGTGTGAAGTTATATGGGTAACAATTGTGTATGGTTATATCGAAATCAGTCAATGCATGTAGAACACACAGACTGGAAATGATATTGCTGATGGACAGATGGAAGGAACAGTGCAAACCTATAGTCCCCTATACCAGTACTTAGGCCAATTATAAACATCCTTTTTATTTGCCGATTTATAAAGTAAGCACAGACAGTAAGTATTTAGAAAGTATTTAAACTTACAACTGTTTTCTATTTTCAATTATATGATATGAAAGCAAGCTTTGCCAAAATTCGGTGTTGTAAAACACGAGGGCCAGATTTAATAAAATCCATGCATGTTACTTCTGAATGTTTTAGTACCATAGCATTTGCCAAATTTAAGATTTTCCCCTAAATAGTAGCTGCCCTTCTTGCAGTTCCTGAATAAAAACATGACGGGTCTCATGGCAAACCTTAGTGAATGCGAGGAGTAAATATTGGATTTTCACATACAATACAAGACTTCTACCACAACAATCACTGTATGTAGCAGTATGGTATTCTGTACAGTTTCATTAACATTTTGTAAGTGGCTCTGGCAGCTAAATTAAAACTTTCTGCAATGTCATCATTCTAATTCACCAAGTAATATCTTTCAAAATGCTGCTAAGATCAAGTTCCCTTTGCAAACTGTGAGAACTGCCAATCATTTAATTTTCAACTTACAAGCTGCCATGCATTTTGAAATAAGCCAAGCTATTATTTACAAATCAGATGCTAATATATATGTAATATTTGTTCAGATTTATACCTCTTTATAACCTCCTGTACTACTAGAATTACTTGTGGGTGTATTTGGTTTGAGACCAGCGTACGTGCCTGTTTCTCTTGGATAGCTGCCATTGAGTCGGGCCGGTCGTCTAGGTATATTGGTCTTTAAATGAACAAATCATGCATTAAATAAGTATATTCAGTGGAATACACACTTCAAATTTCAAAACAACAACATACATCTCTCTATAAGAATAATACATACATTGCATTATGTGCAAAATTCATATTATTTCCAATACATATAAAAAGGTTGAAGAAATATGTTATTTGGGTATTTATACAATCTCTAACATACAAGAAGACACGTCTGCTGACTGAGTGCTTGACTATCTGAGCTACTGTAGAAGTGAAAACTTCAGGTTTACTAAAGCTAGAAATAAATCCCATCAGCTGTTTCTGATAAATGTATTTGATAACAGCTTTCATTTAGAACTTTTACAAAGCTGCAAGATGACATCAAGCCAAGTATGACTGCAACAGCTCTCTTTCTTTATGGAATAGTTGAGCTTAAACAGCTACTGTTACATTCAAATACAAAGAACATGCACTTATCATTCTGGAATACTAACATTTGACATATCAATGTTCAACACCCTCTTTCAAGTGACCTTCTTATTAGCGAATTTCTTCCAAATATTCAAATGCAAAATATCTGAATATGAAATCATAAGAAACCCCTCAGGTCATATATACAGGTTTCATATATGTTATACGAATATTCAAATATCAATTTCAGTATTCATTCCCATCCTCAGTTCTTACAATTTCATCCATACGTTACCCAACCCACTGAAGGTTATGATAATACTGCTGATTATCTTTCTGGTCTTTAAATAAGATGACAAACACTGTTTCTTAAATTTAGTCTATCTGACCAAGGTAACATTTACACAAAACTTAACTATCGGGAGTTAAACAGGCGCTTGCATGCTATGAAGTTATCAGATTTAGTTTTGTAGTTTCCACGGTAACAAGATTGCAGTTATTACTTCAGTAACAGTGGGATATACCCGCAACTAATCTATCTTACTTTCGTAAGGAAGTGGGACAACTTCTTGATTATGAAGTCATTGCTTTACTTGAGCAGACGCAGGCAAGAGACAGTGATTAAATGAGTGAGACCGTAATCACTTAGCCATGCTACCGTAACCTTACCAAGATAAATGTACTTCAACAATACAAGTAACAGATCAGTCACTTATCTATAGATGATATGAGATTAATTTTTCTCTTTTAACAAATTTCACAAACTCAATCATACTGAAACAATGATTTAATTAATGAATGAGACAAGTGTGTAATGTTACAAAAGAAGAATGCATAATAAATCAATGTAGCAACCAAATGCTTCCATGGAACATAAATCTTTGCAGAAAACATGCAAATAAAGCTTACAATATGATACAAACACTACAACAGTCAATGGACAGGAGCTGGTTTTGTAAGTATAAATACTACTGTATATTCAATGTTCCATTTACAGCAGTGGTATGAAAAGCAAGATCATGAGTTCAAAAGTTTCCAAACTCAGTATTTATAACACTGCACTATACATGACTTTTATGTATTTAGAGATAATTCAGCTGTCTTGTGTCAGAGACACATGTGCATATATCTGTCCTGTCTTGATCACTTTTATACTTGTGTAACCTTCTTGTACTTCTAGAAGCTACAAAGGAACCTACACAGCTACATAATACAAGAAATATAGTCAACAATGTGCTTACCTTATTAGGGACAAGAGTTTTGTAGATATTAGCATCTCGTAGCACTTTAGATTGACTAGTTTCACTGGACTCTTCACCTGGCTTACCTCCCTTTGGTGGATTATCTGAAAATGAAATGTACAGACTGTGACCAGTTACCACTGTTAGTACATGCATGCAATCAGTAAGCAAATTTCCTGCCTAGATTAATGGTAAATTATTCTTTTTGTTTATATTATCCTAAATATAAGATTCTGTCTGCAGGAAACTAAGGAATACTTTAAATAATTTCCCAATGCTTTCTCTCTCAAGTTACTCATGTTACATTTAAACATAGAACACAATTTTCTGTCCATATCTGCTAAAGCTATTGTTCTTGTAACAGATTATAACCTGTATTCAAACATTACATTTACACACTGTCTCTGACACTCAACATTACATAAAATCACTGGCACTTACCCCAAACTCCTGTTCCATTCATCTGTTTACTGCTGCCCTGTTTTGAACAAGATTTTTCTTCACCATTTAATGATGGCTGAAACAAAAATACAGACGACTAACATGATTCTGAGAACTAAAGGAGTGCGAGATCTGCCTTTTCTTAGTAAGAAGCATTTCTACAACATATATCAACTTGTCAAACTTATCATTTCTTACAATTTCTCAATTCATCATAATACATGTACAAATCAGTGTTCCCACTCAGTATTTTTTCAAGGGTATACTTACCCCCTGGACACAAAAAGTGGGGGTAAATCTCAATTTTTGGGGGTATGAAAATTATAAGATAGACAAGCGCTGCTTTTTTTGAAGATTTTTACAACCCCCGACAACCACTTGTTCTGAAACCGTTTCGGGTACTTTTTTCGACTTTTAACTATACTCGTAGTTGTGTCAATACTCGTGGATGGCAACTCTTCACATTGTTGTCGGGCATCATTTATTTTATTCGCCGTGAAGCCAAACACAACGCTTTTACTGCGACAATTTTGCAGACGAAGCCCGGATCATTAGATTGGTCACACTTTTAAAGTGCTAATATTATTTCCCAGAGCATTGAAATATGAAACCCGTCTACATTTTATGACGTCAACGGTAAATCACCACAAGTTATGCCGATCGATTGGCTGAGAAAGTAGAATTTCTATGATCTATTTTTAGAACATACTGAGGGATTCCAGCTGAACCTATTCGTCCTCAGCATTTTCGTACGTGCGCAATCTCGCACATGGTGAAAATTATATGCGCAATATTTTTTTTTTTTGCGTGATTTACGTAATAATTTACGAGAGTGGGAACACTGACAAATGTGTCCCATGTAGGTAAAGACACTGTATTAATTTTATGAATGTTGTATATCTTAAATGTTTACCTGAAAAATCAAATCTTGTACATTTATCTAAAACACAGAGTTATAGTTTTCAAACTGTTTAAAATCTCAAAAATAATGCTATTAAGCAATTTCCGGTTATTCAAACAATCTAATATATAACTGGCCTTTAGGAATATGTGAACAGTCTTTGGTGATGAAATACAGTTGGTTGTGATTAAAGGTGCAACTTCCCCTGTTGCTTATAATTGTACTGGTGAAATAAAATGGGTTCCCAAAGAAAAAAAAGTATGTTTAAATTGTAAAATCATTCTGCCTTCAGGGCTGAAAATGCTGAAATTGTTGTGACATATTCATGTAAAAAATCTAATCGAAAATATTGGCATCGGAAAAAATAATCAAAATTGAATCAGTTGTCAGCTAAATCATTGCAGCCCTAGTTGTGATTATTTACACACTCATTAACAGGAAAAGAATTTCTAACATGAAATTAAGCGCCATGTATCTTCAATATCTATAAACAAGAGGGCCATGATGGCCCTATATCATTCACCTGAATACAAGTCCACTTGCCTAATGGGTGTGGTCAATTTTGACCCAAGAGGCATGATTTCAACAAAGTTGGTTGAAGACCACAAGACTATAGGAATGTACCAAACAGGTTTTCCTATAAACGTCTTTGTAAGACAAAGTGACCCCCTTGGCGGGCCAATATTGACTCCAGGGGTATGATTTGAACAAACTTTGAAGAAGTCTTCTAGGCAATGCCTCATGCTAAATATCTAAGCTCTAGGCCATGTGGTTTCAGAGATTATTTTCCTGTATATGCTTATGTAAAATCAACGGATGGACGGACAGACGGACGAAATGCGATCCGTTTAGCTTACACTGGCACTTTGTGCCAGGTGAGCTAAAAAAAACTTCTTTACTTTCTTCAAGGACAGAGTTTGCAATACAGCTGAATTTAGAGAATAGTGTATACATGTACAAATTTAACTGCTCAAATGCTTAACAATTTCTCTCCACTTACATTAACTGTTTAAAGTCTGAACATAGAAAATCAAGTATCTTCAAAGACTGAACATAGAAAATCAAACATTTGATGTTTTTGAAAAGAGAAAACCAAAGACTATGAGACAGTGTATCATATATCACTTAAAGGGAAAAGACACATGGCAAGTTTAAAATGATCTTAACTAAGACAGTCCATGATCAATCAGAAACTTAACACTGTGCAGTATGTGTGCTATTTATCTTAACTTACAAAGTCATCAATAAATGGTTTCTCCTTCTCTGTCTCTTTATCCTTTTTCTCCTCTTTGTCTTTGCCTTCTTTAGAATTGCTGCGTCCATCTTTTTCATAATAATTTCTTTTTGCATTTCCTCTTCCAGTAGGGTAGTTGTTGTAGTAAGGATCATTGCCATAGTAATCATAGGGTGGTATAAAATCATAGTAGGGAGGATAGCCTACATTCATACCCTGTGTGGAAAATAACTCTGTTTCTATAGATATTCTAGTATGATATAGCAAAATCAGGTATCATTGCTTTGTCTCAACAAACTTTATGATCATACAGTAAACTCCGCTTATAACGAACTCCTCGGGACCTATCAAATTTGTTCCTTATATGTGGAGTTCCTTATATCCGTGTATCGAACAAGTTCCTTATATACGATATATATATATATCAAACTAAAATATATATCGAACAAGTATTTTTACAGTCAAATGTAATAAAATCCGAACGATCAACTTATTGCTGCTTTTGATTCTCCTACCTCCTTTTGAAGAGTTATAAAAATCTATAACTGTTATCCTTTTCTATATCCATAAACCTATGTAAAATAATTGCAAGGATCAATAAAACAAAAAAAGACGGTTCATGTTTTAATTGGCAATACTTAAACAAATACAATTGAAGGAAGCTGATTTTCACTCATTTGCCATAACTTGAATATTTGACAAGGTATTTTTTCCCAGTGTGGGATTTCATCCCGTCTGCATGCTTTAAAAATACGCTCACAATTATTTTTCGTAAAATATTATCACTTGAATATCGTACTTAGCAATTATGTTTGTATTCTCATTTTAACTAGTTTACCAAAAGGTTGCACATGTGTAATGATTTACCTTTATGAATAATAGCTACAAGTGCGCTATGAAAATTACAATGCAGACGGCAAAAGAAAAATGCAAAATCAGCAGATATTTTTAACTCTTCGGAACATATTTTCAGTTCGATATATACATAACTTTACTGTACATTTTTCATTGTTGGGCCAGAAAATATTGTTCCTTATATCCGAAGTTTCCTTATAACTGGAGTACAATATAACCGTATATTTTTACATTAAACAAAGAAAGGGAAAAATCGGGCTAAAAAAACTGTTTGTTATATCCGAAGTTACGTTATATCCGGAGTCTATATATACGGAGTTTACTGTATATCATTATCTAAAGAAATCAAAAATAAATTACTCTTCATCCTCTAGGGAGAAATTGAGGAAGAGATAAAAATGTAAGTATGTTTTACCATTATAGTATTATATGTTGAAATAAAAAGGGCAGAGTGCTGTCAAAAAAGGGACAGGAAACATTAAGTTTGGGGCAGGGCACTTACTTCAACAGTTCAAAATCAGAAAATATCTATATAAATTTTAATATTTCTATAAATAAATGATGCAAAAGTTATATAACGAGTCTTATTTTAAAAATACTATGTAAAGTGTTTCCTCAATTATTTCAAAACGTTTTTTATATCTTCTGTTTCAAGGGGTACAACAAAAGGACAGTAGGAGGGCCCTAAAGGGCAGCAGGGGGAGGCAAAAAAGGGCAAAGAGAAAAGTGCAATACCCTGCTGAAACACTCTAGATATACATGTATCACTACATTAAAAGTAACTCCATGTGACCCAGTTTCAAACTAGTCTGATATATGATGGCTATAAATCTTTGGTGCAAGTTTGGTCAAGATTGCCCATTTAGTGTATATGACAGACAGATGACAGAGTGCTTAGCTGTACTAATAGCTCATGCTGAGCTTTTCTCAGGTGGGCTTAAAATACAATACTTGATCAATTGCATCATACATCATTAATCTGTAGAACAGCTATGACCTATGGTAACAAAAAAGTACATGTCTGAGAATGTGCATCAATGTTTTTACCTGTCCTGCTCCATATCTAGCATGAGGATGTTGGTATTTGCTGTCACGTTGTCCTCCAGATCTCAGCAGTGATGGCTGTGAGCTGTAGTGCATTCCATACTTGTCTGGGTAACCATAACCATTGTAGTAGCCGTATGGGCCGTATGCATATGCGTAGTAATCATCATCTACTGAATGGTGTCGGAACTTGTTGCTGGGACCTGGTGGAAATCGTTTGCCTAGAATATAATATTATTCAGTACTAATATGGGAAACAAGCAACAGGATTTCTGAGTTTAATGTTCCTTATTGATGAAAAAAGAACAACTTTTTGTAACAAATGAGTAAAAAAAATTTTGACAACTAAAGATTAAGTCATTTTACAAATCGTATAAGGTAGTACCCAACTAAAAATGAAATTTTATTTGCTAAATCTTCAACCTTTTTATCTTCGTTCTAATGTTAGAAAGTATATAATTCATTACAAATAACTACAAATATACATGTACATATAATTGCATTTGTTTTTACTATTTCAGGTAGACTCAATACGGTAACAAGATTTTGTATCACTTATGGAGCACAGAAAATTATCAATTTGAGACTATGACTTTTAGTTTTATCCCCATTTTCACTATCACTCCAGTTATGTACCACATGACATATATGACCGTATACGGTAAGTAATGATCCCAGAATTTCATTAACCATATGTTTATTACTTTTTCCTATACTTAATGTAGATTAAAAGCCTGGTTAAGATTCGGACTTAACCAAACCCCCTGATCTAATGTGCCCATATCTCACATTACTGAAGAGTACCACTGTGCTACTGGTGACACTTAGTATTCATAAGATAAGTTACAATATATTTGGTACAGGGAACCAGCTGAAGTTCTATAAAGTGAGGTATAGTCTAATTTAGATATTATGCTAAAATGATACTGGTATAGAATAGCAAAAGCAGTGACTGTGCAGTGATTTATTTGAATCAATACTTCACACAAAATGTATATCAAACTGTTTATTTTCTCAGAAAAATATAACACTATGTATGCAAGAAAACTATTGAAATGGATGAAAGCTGCATGTAAGTTTGCATATTATCAAGCTGTGTGTTACACAGTGTATTAACTGCTGAATAAGATGTTTTTTCTTCAACTGATACTGCTTTTTCCCCCCACTATGTGAAGCCATTTAGACAAATGTTATTGTATTCAACACCAAATTGTTAATTTACCAAGAATGATGCCATTTGAAAGTTTGACCATGCATATCAAAGTTTGGAAATATTTAAGATCTAGACCAAGATAAAACTTGTCTTTGACCATGTGACCAAACAGTGTAAATTATAGAAATTTTATGAAGAATCACTTCACTGCTGGTCCGATTTTATGCAAAATGATATTGCCATATATATATGTCCTGGTTTAGAAGACTGCTAAAAAGTATGGTTAATGACTCTGGACATCTGGTCTGATATAATCTATTACTGATCATAATCAGCCTGGGTCTTTCCACCACACATGTACATTGTATACAGGTACGTTCCAGTCATATACAAACTGTGGGAATGCTTTTGACAAGACATCAAACCATCCTGATAGCTCAACATGATCAGGGCTCTCACTAGAAATTTAAAGTAGGAGTCGTAGGACTCCAATTACCCAAAAAGTAGGAGTCCCAATGAGTACTTGCGAGTCGCGGAAGCGACGAGAGGATGGGTGTGGGAGGGAGACTTATAAATCCCGCAATCTGGTGGGTTCTTGAGGGAAATTCTGTGCTATTTGTTTATGGCAATTTTTCAACATTCATGAGTGTTAACTTGTACATAAACCTTGTTCCAGTATGGTGTCTAGGGGGGTAGTTGCTTCAGCCTTGCAATTAATCTTTGGCTATGAAAAGCATAGCTGCATTTTCTGCAACAAGTCATAAGGCAATAAATGAACAATGCACACTGCCATCTGCATTAACTTTCTCATTCCAAGGAAATGTTTTTGACCAAGATTCAGGAATAGACTCTAACTTTTAAACCAGAAATCCTGACGGGACTCAGAAATCCCTTCCAAATATCAGAAATTCCTCCTACTTTTTCTGAAACATGCAGTATAACCTGAATTAGTATGTTAAACAGCAACAAATTCAAATAATTTAGGGTGTGAATTTCTTTCCCTATAAGCAAAATAATCACATTATTTTTATACAAAATAAATCATGTTAATCGTGAACAGGTCGAAAAAAGGCTGTAATTTTCATTGCAAACAAGCCTTGTCATTTCTCTGAAAGTTCGTAGCCAAATAATAGTTTAAAAGTTAAATTGTGAAAACTTTTTAACTCGATAAACGGTGGGGAAAATTAGTGGTCATTAGTCTGTAAACACAATAATTTTGGAATCACTTCAATGCAAACCACCGGTATTTTCATATGCATATTAAACAATTTACACATGAGCAGTGATTATGTCTCTTTTAATTCGTAAACGGTCCCGGAAAACAGCGATTATATATCTCAAAACACGCCAATTTTCCAGTTACTTCTCTGCATAGACGCCGCTAATTGGTCTCATTAAAAAATAATAATTAAAAACTAGGCATTAAGCTTGTCAACGGTTTTGAAAAACAACTGTAAAAAGCCGATAAATAATCGGCGAACACTTCACAGCAGAAACACTGCATGATTTAATCCTGTTCAACAGATTATCGGGTGTTACGACTGCCTTAAATTGACACTAAATGTTGAAAATACTGATAAAAAGAACTGGATAAAGTGCTGAAATTGAGTGTGTACATGTATCTGCGTAACATATAAAAACGTGGAACGGTGCCCCACCGCCAGTTCTGTCAATCTCATGACTCTAGGTCAAAATTTTTGGACTACAGTGCCACAAGTGAAAACTAAAACAACAAAGGGCCAAACTGTAAATTTGGTCGCAGCAAAATTCCTTCCTTTACTACCATCACACATTAAGGTGTTCTTCCTGGAAGTTTAAGCAAAATCTGCCATCCGGTTTAAGAGGAGTGCATTCACAAAATTTCTACATAGTATATAATGAAAAAATCAACAAAGGGCCATAATCTGTTAAATTTGGTTGCAGCAAAAATCCTTCCTTTACGCCATCTACAATTAAGGTTGTTCATCCCTGGAAGAGCAAAATCTGCCATCCGGTTTAAGAGGAGTGCATTCACAAAATTTCTACATAGTATATAGTGAAAAAATCAACAAAGGGCCATAATTCTGTAAAATTTGGGCAGCGAAATTCTTTCCTTTACTACCATCACACCTTAACGTTGTTCATCCCTGTAAGTTTAAGCAAAATCTGCCATCCGGTTTAAGAGGAGTGCGCCACAAAATTTCTACATAGTATATAGTGAAAAATCAACAAAAGGGCCATAACTGTTAAATTTGGTCACAGCAAAATTCCTTCCTTTACTACCATCTACACATTAAGGTTGTTCATCCCTATAAGTTTAAGCAAAATCTGCCATCCGGTTTAAGAGGGGGGGTGGGTTTACAAAATTTCTACATAGTATCTAGGGGGAAAAATCAACAAAGGGCCATAATTCCTTAAATTTGGGGGTCGCAGCAAAAAATCCTTCCTTTACTACCATCTACCTTAAGGTGTTCATCCCTGTAAGTTTAAGCAAAATCTGCCATCCGGTTTAAGAGGAGTTGCGTTCACAAGATTTCGGGACGTACGGACGGACTGACGGACGGACGGACAAGTGCAACGCTATATGCTCCCACATTGTTGGGGCATAACAAATGCACATGGTTGTACATGAAGAAATATGAAATATAATGTGAGCAGACCAGTCTATTAAAAGACAGCATGTTCGACTATCTGAAGAACAGTATTAGTGAACTAAGCAATTGTATTTACACCCAAATGTTTTATTTAAATCATTAACGAAATAAAAAAATATTGGATTCGTTCCTCTGAGTGATCTTTTCTTCAAACACTCAAGTCCAGTTTCATTCAAATATCCGCTTCAGTTAAAAGAAAATTTGTCAGCTTAACTTCAACCAGGATTTTCAAGTGCAGAGAAGGTGTTCATTATGCCAAAATTCATGCTACATTAATGGGACTTACTGTTATGACCTTGCCTACTACATCACCATTGAAAATTGATGAAGTTTCAACCCAGTATCTGCCATGGGGTACTTGAAGAGGAACAAGATATAATTCCAATCAAATTAATTCATACATGTATCCCTGATGAAGACCATAGTTATGGTCGAAACATTGTTATTGAAATAAAACTTTAACATAATCCTTTGTTTGTCCTTCGTTCCACTATACCTACCTTTTATATTTAACATTATTCAAATTCAGAAGAGTTATGGCAACTTTATGGTTTGATACCACTTGAGACTTAAATGAAGTTTAAATCCAGTATCTGCTACAGTTACTGTCAGACATTGTCCTAATAGTACCTTACATGCAAAAACTTAAACATTGGCCTGGGACCTGGGCGAGTAGAATAGCTCACTCTATTCTCTGAATTGAGAAGCGAGAAATTTTACAATGGTGATATTGAAAGTACAATCGCAGCACATAGGGAAGCATATAACAATACAGAAACGTCTTCATTACATGCTTCAAATTTTAGCTGTTTTGGTGTATTACAGTCACTTTGTTTTTGTTATTAATGCATTTCCAGTTACTTTAGAGTAAGCATAAGCTCTCCACAAGAGAAAACATTTTTTGACTTAAAAGGATGGAAGGTGGTGGATATTGCCGAACTTTGTTCAACATGTTCATACAAGAGAATCGCTCACCTGGCTACCATTGGCTAAACTACAAGGTCAACAATAGCAAAAAGGGACAATTTTGACGGAAGTGTGGTGGTCCTTAATAGTTGTCCACTACATAATCTAAGTTTTTATATATAAGCCTATGTAAAATTAAGTGACCCCCCTGGGCAAGGTCAATTTTGGCCCAGGAGTCATGATTTAAATTCAATCTTGAAGGCGGTCCACTAGCAGGGATCATGCTAGCCCAGACTCATAGAGAGAAGTGACTTCTCCCTCCAGAGACATTAGGGAGAAGTTTTTCGGAACAGGGAGAAGTTTGTACGACGCGTTGATAACGTCTAATGTGAAATCAGTGTACCCTTTTTATACTTAAATAACTGCATAAAACAAACTTTTTATTTATAAAACTTCTTTCTCATTATAAAACATTCTTGAGTGATAATATTATCAGTGTTCCCACTCAGTATTTTTTTCAGGGGTATACTTACCCCCTGGACACAAAAATAAGGGGTAAATCTCGATTTTTGGGGGTATGAAAATTATATGATAGTCAAGCGGCGACCGTTTAAAATTTTTACAACCCGCGGCAACCACTTGTCATGGAACCGTTTCGAGTACTTTTTCCGACTTTTAACACTACTCGTAGTTGTTTCAGTACTTGTGGATTGTAACTCTTCACTTTGTTGTTGCGCATCATTTATTTTATCCGCCGTGAAGCAAAACACGATGGTTTGTCTGCATCCTTTTTGCAGACGAAGCCCGGATCATTAGATTGGTCACACTTTTAAAGTGCTAATATTAATTCCCAGAGCATTCAAATATGAAACCCGTCTACATTTCATGACGTCAACGGTAAATCACCAGCAGTTATGCCGACCGATTGGCCGAGAAAGTAGAATTTCTATGATCTATTTTTAGAATATACTGAGGGATTCCAGCTGAACCTATTCGTCCTCGGCATTTTCGTACGCGCGCGATCTCGCACGTGGTGAAAATTATTTGCGCGATATTTTTTTTTTTGTTGTGATTTATGTAATAATTTACAAGAGTGGGAACACTGATTATGTTCTGTGGGTTCCTTCGAGCTTTTTAACATTTTTACAGTGAAATGCAATGTGATTGCATGAAATTTTTTATTAAAACTCTTTTTCCTACTGATTTTATTCGCCGATTAATGAATTGAATACTGAGATAAAAAAATGCAGGAAACGATCAACAGCTGAACAAGCAGTGTCTGATATTATTTGCATAAATTAAACTTGTCAATACGACCAAAGAACTTACTGGCATCTTAACTGCCAGTTTAATTGTAAGCATGTGTAATTGGTCCTTATTGTTCCCAATCAATGCTAATCCGTTTAATAATCGATGTTTACTCAACTATTAAATCAACAATAAACATTATAGATGTCCAAAACGCACATGTCAACCTTTAAATCGCTATGTTGTCTCGCCGCTTTTGATTGGCTTACCGTTTTTAATTGATCAATGAAAGCTGATTTAACAAACAGTAGCGAGTAGGTGGTGCAGTATCGAGATTGACACTCGAAAACATCGTCAGTGTTTACGAAAAATAGAGCAACTTTGTTTTCGCTTTTCTATGCGATCACGGCGAAATGGCTGGGGATACGGCGACTTTTTCGCCCATGTCGCCCCCAAATGTGATCCCTGCCACTAGGCAATGTTACATGCTAGATATCTAAGCTCTTAGCCTTGTGCTTTCGGGTAAGATTTTGATGCTTAAAAACTATGTAAAATAAAGTGACCCCCTCCTTCAGACGGTATCAATTTCACTAGGTCCACTAGGCAATGTATGCTAAATATCTTAGCCTTAGACATTGGGGATTCAGAAAAGATTTTTAAAGCTTTCTTGATATAAATTATAAGCCTTGGCCTATGTAAAATAAAGTGACCATAGGGGTCTTAATTTGAACAATCTTGGTTAGTTGGTAGAGGACCACTAGCCAATGCTACATTCCAAATATCTATGCCCTGGGCCTTCTGGTTAATGAGAAGATTTTTACAGTATTTCCTTTCTGTTGCCATGGCAACCAGAGTTCTGCATAGAATGGAATTATTTGCACAACTTTGATAGAGTTTCATACAAGGAACATCCCTTGCTTATTTCATCAACACTGGCCCAGCGGTTTCAGAGGAGATGTTGTTTTAAGAAAAAAGAATGGATGCACGACGGACGGTGACCGATCCTTCTAATAAAAGTGATTTGGATATCATTTCAAAATGTGACTGCTTCCTACTTTATCTAATGTTCTGCTTTCAAAGAAAGAATCATGATTATAATATCTTTTCTCTGCTGTATATTAATTATACAATACTTTTGTCATCAAATAGAGAAGGCTTGAATCCTTCCCAAAGTTCAAAACTTTATTGAATGCTGTTACCACTTGCCTCTAACCAGCTATTACTAGTCTTAAATGCTTAAAAACTTTCAGAACTGAATTTTTCCAGTAAAACAGTCTCACAAATCTTACACTTAATAAATGTGTCATACGAAAACAACCTACTATCAATACAATGTCTAAAACAGAAGAATGAGAAAAGGAATTTGAAATGGGATATTTTTGCTGCAAGTATGGATGAGCCAGAAGCAGGATAGGGGAGACCAAACAATATCAAACAGCCGCAGACTACAGCAGCACTACACCAGAATATACATGTCAGCTCCAGGTGGTTACAGGAAGGAATGGCCAGGCAGCTATTCTGGAGTAATGCACAGCCCTTACTTCCATCACTTTTATGTTCTAATGAGAATTGCCGATACAGTCTACTAGATTCATATTGGCCTTTGGGTGTTACAGCAGAGTCTTCCCTATGATAGCTACGATTAAATCTATCTTCTGTGCTTGTCTCACCTTGTTTATTGCCGGGTGGCTTCTGAAACACAAAAATACAGTTTTTACTTCACATGCCATTATCATGTATTATAAGATAAAATATCCAAATAATAAAAAAAAAAAATGTCTGTACATTATAGAATGCCACTGTTTTTAAGAAATAAGATTAAAGTTCCTAACAAATGCATATAATTTTTATTTATTTAAAATTATTACAATGTATATCATATTTATCAACAGGGCTCGATTTAGGACTGAAAACTTAATTGGACCTTCGGTCCACCTCATCTAGACTTCACTTGGCCCGAGGTCAACTGACCTGGACCAAAATATTTGTATCAATAAAAACTATAAATTCACTATGCAAAAACATGTTTAAAAAATAACGTGACTTCGAGTGGAGTTTTGAGTGAAAATATCGATCGCGGGACTATCGCGTTTCTCTTCGTATTTCTGAGTGACTTTTTCATTACATCATGTAATTAAAATGTTGATAAAATACACCTGTAAAAGCGATCTGTTACAATTAGATTCTTTGAATCCCAAGGATTGATTCACACATCGCCGCTGCGGTATTTTCATTGCGAATCCGCGGCCGCTATACTATTGCTGCGTTTTTTGATATCATCGTTTCAAAAAATTATTTTTTATCTGAACCTCAATGTATATGTAAAATATTTATTTCCGTGAAATATCCGCCGTAACTGGTCAATGTTTATTTTCCACTGTGCATTTGTCACTCGTGGTAGGTGTGAAAAATATGGCCTGTCATAAAGGATGACAAAATTAACTCTTTCAATTTTGAAATTGTTTGCAAGTCCAAGCTATGAGATACCACTGATTGATGAAAGCGAAAACTTATTTCTCTAACAATTAAATAGTTCCGAATGTTGTTTATTTAAAACAAAACTACCGGAGTAATGTGTTCTGTTTGTTACAAAATCGTCCAGTTTCAGCGTGTCCGTATTTCCTTTGCCATTTATTGTGCTCTTTTTCAGCAACTGTGACAGTCGAATTTTTCCAGTAACAATTTTCTTATATTCATTTTAATGAATAACCTTTGCCGAATGAAGTAATTTTTACTGCAAACTTCTGTTAATAATAGAGATAAAGCCGCAGGTGTCAGGAGATCAAAGAAGATCGCCGACGCTTGTCGGCGCTAGTCAAGTTTCTTTGATCTTAGTAAAGCACGTGGCATTAAAAAGACAGATATATTTTGACAGTTTAAGACATGTACAAGTACTTGTTGACTTTGGATTATAAAAATATTAGTTTGGATGAGATAATGTCACGAGTAAGTTTCATTTTTGTTGATACAATATTATCGAAAACGCTACACAAATGTACGTCGGTTGCCCTATGAATTTCAATTTAAAATGTATAAAAGACACACAAAAAATGCGTGTTTATAAATATCTATGGAAAAGAATTTAAATTTAATATCTCGTAAACCCGTTCAATCACACGTCAAGTACGGCGATTTTATTAACCCCCGCTATTTGGCGCGATTGGAGGTGTATAAAACTCGATTTCAATTTGTTATAGATGGGTGTCAGTGACAAATCAGAAAGCATGTTATTAATTTGTTCTATAAACCCCTGACAAACAAAGATTTGTGCCATTGTCATCTCATTTTTGATGTGGACCGGCGGACCAGCTTACTGGACGGTCAGTTGGACCGTGGGCTTTTTAACTGGACACGGGCCAACGGTCCAGTGCTAAATCGAGCCCTGTTGAATCAATTCTGGCATCTGAGAAAAATACTTACAGAATTCTCTGAACTTGGAATTTTCAGCCAAGCCGGAGCAAAATCATGCTTAGGAGCGTTATTTGTGGCCATCCTAAACCATAGCCATAGCAAGGCTGAAAAATAAAATTTTTGGCATAATATAGTTACAAGCATTTATAAACTACATGATTGTATAAACACAGTGTTTTTTTTCAGTCTGAGGGGAAAGGTGGCGGGGCCCGTCAGGAGGCGAATTTTAAGTCATTTTGCCAGAAAAGGGGAATTTTTTAGAAAATGTATAAAATGTACTGTTTAAAATTTAATAAAAAAACCAAAACAATCAAGCATGTTTCCATTATTCTTTTGCCAAATATAAAGAGAAGACATAAGAATTTAACATAACAACATTTTATATAAAAATACTGGTGTCAGGACCATAACTTAGCAGCATTGGTGTTAAAACACAAGTGAATAGTAAGTAATACTGCTATTTTCAATTGAAAACATTGTATTAGCATCTTTTTTAGTCTTTGGAGCACCGTTTTTGTTGAAAAAATAACAAAAATCGGGGTCGCGAAAATAGGTGACAAACGAAAAATCGGCGATTTTCGGCTGACTTTTTCACATGTAAGGTATCAAATAGTTGCAAGAAATGATTCTGAAGTGTTTCAATTTATGAAAACTTATGTTTTTATAACAAGTTTGGCCAACTCTTGATTAAATAAATCAAAGATTTTTTCATCATTTTGAGGGGAATTTTTTGTCAAAAATGGGGAAAAATATATATTAATTTTGGAGGGGAATGGGGCTGAATTTCGGCCCCAAAAAGGCCTAAAAAAAACACTGAAACACGTTCATTCCAGTGATTTTACACACAGAACTTTAAAAACTGGGAAGGGGCCCAGGCCATCCCAAATCGAGAAACTTTATGTGCAGTGTTATCCAAATTGGGAAATTTTACAAGATCATGTTCTCATTCTATTTGGGATATTTACCAACAATGAACAAATAATACAATCTATTTCCTTTGGTTTAAACAATACTCAACTCATTACAATATGTCACATTTATAACAGGCATTTAGGTTTATTTCCTTTATTTGCGAAAATCCATGAACAGGTGTGCAACATCATGACTGATGGCTGGTTTTTCATTTGAAAAAAGACAAAAAATTCATAAAATGACAGGGTTGAGAAAAACTTTTGTGGACAAAGAAAAAATTAGGTCTGAAGTCAACTTTTGCAGGTGCAGGACAGAGGTATATTAAAATTCTGTATGTTCCATATAATTGTCGTATGTAGCATCCTTTTGCAAAACTTAAGGTACAAATACACTGATTTAAACGTTCCAGGTAAACTCTGTGGTAAATTGGTTATAGGTCTAGCGACAATCGATTACTAAAAATCGCAATGGATTGCCGGCGACGTCAGTATTTTCGATTATAATCAATCATCCTAGTATCCTTAAAGACAAGTAAAACAAATATTGAAAATATGGTCCAGTTCGATCTGTAGTACTTTAAGAATCACACTTACCAAGTGGATATGGTTTTCACACCAGAAAGTCTCGGTAAGTATTCTCTGTGTTTGTAATGTTACTGCTCCTTTATGGTTACTGAATTATGCTGATGTTGACAAGTTTCAAGTTGTACGCTCTTTCATAAATAATGTACCAAGCTTACAGTACTCCAGAGCTAGATAAGGCACTTAACTTATTTCTGAGCACAAGGGAGAAAATCCAACAGATCCTGAGAATAAAACGACAGCACCACAACAAACTAAAATGTCAGTTTGTTAAACCTTCAGGACTGAAGATATTTTCAAGTTCTATAAATGTATTGCGAAGCATCAAGTGCTTGCAAATTTCACATAATGCTACAAAATGTCCTCCTCCATATTGAAAAATTGCAACCACAAAAGAATTTTGTGTTAAATAACTCAATACCAAGACTGTTCTTTATTTCAAAGTATCAATTACACATCTTGAGAAAATTGATCAGCAACTATTAATGTCTTGCTTAGATGCAATAACTTTACTGAAACAACACTCTATGGTTCTTAACATCCGTAAATGTATAGTAAATAGAGGCATGTTATTGTTCGCATCGTAAGAAAAACGCGGTGCGAAAAAGGTCACATTTTCTTCTTGGAATTATTTCAATATTGTTCACAGAAGAACTTTAAAACATTGTCCATTTAAATATAATTATCGTGAGAACTCCTTCTAGCGATTTCTTTAGTACTGACAAGTTAAATGCTGTATGAAAAACCAGTAAAACTGCAGTATTTTTAATTTCCAATTCCCTCCATCAAAATGGCGAATATTTTTTCCCAGAGTACCAATTTCACCGGAACACAGCTGTACATTTCGCTCCGAATATCTTTCGACAAACTTCGCCCCACAGCTGAAATAATGGAAACTATCGATCTGCGATTGTAACTTTATGAAAGACTGGTCCTGCATGAATCTGAAGTCTGGCATTGCTAGCAAATTGTTGATATACAAACTAGTACACTTATTTGATTTGATTTGAAGTAAATTTTATCAGGGTCCGTTCATAAGCTAAATTTTTAGATTGCGTTTTGGAAGAGACCCCGGTATGTCTCCCGTCATGCCTAGAAAAGTTGAATTTTGAAGCCAAAAAATGAGAAATTTACCTGACTGCAATTTTCAGTCAGTATCGGCCAGTTTTTCTGGTGAAATATCCAATGAGCATCCATGCAGCAGCCTGCATTCCGGCCGGCCAGAGGTAGTGGTTTACTCGGGCCTCGACCACGGCCGCAGCACACGCAAGGCATAACTGGCGTCTCTCAGTCGGAATGTACGATCACCCAACTACGGGTGCTTAAGGCACCGGGTGCCTAATCGCTCATCCTTGCACAGTGCCGGAAGCGGGTACTCAAGAGTCTAGAAAATGTCAAAGAACCTCTATAGCTTCTACGGAGAAAACAAAAACAAAAATAATATCAAACAGGGAATGCCACGTACCAAAAACGCAGCCTCCCAAAACGAGCCCCACAGCACCCAGAAGTGCACACCACCAACACACACACACACACACACACACACACACACACACACACACACACACACACACACACACACACACACACACACAGACACACACACACAATCATGTACAAACACACATATACACTAACAACACACACTAGCATACAAAGCAAACACACGAGGACAAAACGAACAATTAAAAGGAACACAGTGGGGTACCGCCTTGGAACGGTCAGTGGCAAAAACACCACTGGGGAGCTTAAACCGGTTTATGGTGCGCACCCAACCTCACTCTTACCCCCACCATGTTCCAAAGTCACAGGACAGTGTAAATAAAAGTAATCCCTGCTAGGTGAATCTCTAACACACGCAATGGAAACAAAAGGCCCTCATTCGGCACTGTTTGAGAGACATGCTAGACCCACAGCCAGTGGTGTTCTGCTGTGCGTCCGCCTATACCAGAAACCCAGCCTGAACCAATATTCACAGTCAAAACTAGTCGTCTGTGAACACCAGCCCAACCCTGGCCCATGTAGGCGGACACATACAGTCAAAACTAGTCGACTGCATCCACCAAGACCAGGGCTGCCCCACATATGATGCGACTCTGTAGCCTAAACAGGAGTCAGGGGTGCCAGCCCCTGCCCGAAAGCTTCCTAGAGCACATGCTGCCAAATCACTTATCTTCCTTTTCCCCAGTTCCACTGGCAAAGATAAATTTAGAGTCCCAAAAGTAGGTCACCCAGGTGGTCAATACGACCTAGATGTGAGTGACCTGTCCGAAACGTGGCAAGTAAGGATGCCTCCCTTACCACAGTCACTGTTATGGAGGTCTTCTGTCTTGCAGCCGTCTGTCGCCATCGTGCTGTCTTGTGTTGTTGTTCCCCTGCCACCCGGCACACGTCACCGGCACGCAGGGATTCTGGTAGGTTGGTGGCAATCACACACCGTGCGTCTTCGTTGCTGCGATGAACAAAAGGCCCTTGTCAGGGTCACCCCCTCGTCTTTTGCTGAGGCCCCGACAGCCACCAGATCGATTTTGGACCGAAGTCCTGTTTTGGACCGAAGTCCTGTTTGTTGGGTTGATCCACTGTCCGTCGAGACCCCACGCCTTCTCTGCACGCCACGAGGGGCTGAGAGCAGACTACTACACTGAACGCCATGGACCAATATTTTATGGAAGTGTCTACCTGTCTGGTTCAGATTCAATCTGATGGGGAGATCGACATATATCACTGTCAGTCTCCGAAATTTCATTGCAAACCATGCATAGCCTCCAAACCCTGGAAAGGTCAGACTTAATACAAGAATCAATTATAAACAAATAATATATGTAATCTATTTAAATCTGAAGACTTTGTGCTTACTAGCACAAAAATGTTATACTTTAGATATGAAGAAGACATTGTTTCATTTTTAAATGCATAGTTTTACTGGTAAGTATTTTAAATCAATACTTTACTGGTAAGTATTTTAAATCAATACTTGATTGTGACCCGTTTTTTTTTTTCGTTTGCACTCTCTTTTTTTCAGTCCCTCACTCCCCACCCCCGCCCCCTTTTCTAAAATAATTATCAGGGTTACCCTTTTAGAATATTTTGTGTATGTTTCAATGTCTCTAAATTGGATGGAGCTTAAAATTTCGTCAGAAGTACTAAATCCCGCCTCACAGATTGATTGGGAAAAATAATGAAATAATTAATGAATGGCATTTTGCAGATATTGAGTTAATATGGAAAATAAAAACAAAAATAATATCAAACAGGGAATGCCACGTACCAAAAACGCAGCCTCCCCAAAACGAACCCCACAGCACCCAGAAGTGCACACCACCAACACACACACACACACACACACACACACACACGCACACACACACGACACACACACACAATCATGTACACACACACATATACACTACCAACACACACTAGCATACAAAGCAAACACACGAGGACAAAACGAACAATTAAAGGAACACAGTGGGGCACCGCCTTGGAACGGTCAGTGGTAGAACGAATAACAATCCCTGAAGGATGAAAATATAACAACATTGATTGAATGTACGGGGAGACTTTTTACGGCCGCCACACGGCACAAACAACACAGTTGTGAGCATAAAAACAAAAATAATATCAAACAGGGAATGCCAGGAAATCTTGCATTTTTGAATGAAATGGAGTCATTTTATTCGAGCCATTTTATTCGAGCGAAACATATAAGTTAAGGTTCAACAGTGACTGAAAAGACAAAGGAGCGTTTAGCGACGGCTGCAATTATTTTGTATATACAGGTAATGTTGAATTATAACTTGCTTATTGTTTCCCCGCGCACTCAGATTGTCAGCCGAAGTTTTCGCAATAGCGCACCTAGTTTCAGCTAAATTATAGTTATACGATGGGAAACGAGGTGTTATGGGACTATATGTAACATAATACAATATGAAAGGAAGGTCTGTGGAAAACTTCAAGACTGAAAGACAATTCTTTTTCCCACAGATCGTCCCTTTATTTTGTCCCAGTACATGAAACGCGTTCTGTTATATGCCCATAATATCGAGTTTTATATCCTGTAACCGTTCTATCGCATAGTAAAATTTTAAAAATTTTAAAACGTCATTTTTACTTTCGATTGGTACTGTAGCTAGCGTGCTTATAACAAATCTTTTGTCATCGGATGATGCCAATTCTTTCTTTCATTTCCCGGATGGTCCATTTTATTCATTTATTCACAGAAAATTACAAACACATTTTTTCGTATAAGAAAATAAAATATTTGCATCATGACTAATGTTTTACAAAAAATCGCTAAGGTTTGAACTCGTCAGGTTTTTTTTACTTCATTCTTTGAGTAATTTTATTATTTTGCCATGGAAAGGTCTAAACTGTTGCTTCATCCTGCCTAGAAGAGAAAGTAAGGTGGTCGGGATTAGCCGAAGAACATTCAGCATGTGCGCATATTTTCGAACAGCCATAAAATATTTTAAGAAAATACAGATACAAAATCTAGATGTATCCCTTTTTAAACACAGACGTATTACATTGCAGACGGAAAAAGTATTGATAACATGTTACGGAATTTGAAAAAGACTATGCATTGGGGTGAATCGGTCTAAAAACGAACATTATGAAACGTTGTTATCTGTTGAAAGATTAACGTGCGTAGTTTAAGTCCAGCTAGTAGTTAGTAGCACTACAAATAGGGAGCGATATCTTTACCAGTTTCAGCAAGTTCCCAATCTGTCGGCTATGGGTCTTCCCAAAGTGGGGTCATAAAACCCAAACTTAACGTAGAAAAAGACCTTTATATTCTCCTTTTGACAGAATTAGTCTTCAAAATAGTGCAAGACAGAGAATATACTAAAATATAACACAACAGTCCCTGATGAAATAGCCGCAGTTCGTGTCGGGAGGATCGACGTTCGGAAATAGCCGCGTTACCGTCCAAAATTTAGACGCACCATGCTTTCTCTACGTACTTATGACTGGAAATAAATGGGATTGCATACATTTCAAACCTCAACACTTTATTTCATTTTACCAGGTTAGAAGGATATTAAAGAACAGCGCCAAAAGTTGCTAAGGCATTCGGAAATATCCGACCCGCTCTACATTTAGAAAAATGAAACTTTGTTTTCTTGATATTTACATTTTAAGAGTTTGGAAGATTTTAGCACAAAGTCTAAATAGATACGTATTTAGATTTAAATAGATACACATTTCATTTGTTTTAAATATCTTCTGGTATTCAGTCTGATCTTTCCAGGATTTAAAGGATGCGGTTTTTGTAATGAATAAGTAAGTAAAACAAGTAAAAGATGTATCTATTTAAACCTTAATACTTTGTTCTTACTACCTCCAAAGTCTTGGAATATAAATATAAAGAATATAATGTTTCATTTTTAGATGCATAGTTTTACTGGTAGGTATTATAAACCTGTAAAAGATGTATCTATTTAAACCTTAATACTTTGTTCTTACTACCTCCAAAGTCTTGGAATATAAATATAAAGAATATAATGTTTCATTTTTAGATGCATAGTTTTACTGGTAGGTATTATAAACCTGAAAGCTAATGAAACAGCATAATTGCTTTCTGTCACAAAAGCAATTTATGCTTGTGATTACAGTAGTATAAAGAGGTGTTGATAAGTCTAGTTTGCTATCTTGTAGAACAAAAAAGCAATACACATTTAAAACTCTTCAGAAGTTAGTAAGAAAACGAAACGAGATAAATGCACCATTTAAATAATCAAAGCTCTGTGAGCGCTGAAGGCATAGGATTACAGATTGCTTGGGGAAAATAAGGTTCGCATTATCTTTTGCCGGTTTATTGGTACTACGATAGCATTTTACAATGACAAACATCTAAAACTGAAAAAAAACACCCTAAAACTCCGAAAACCAAAATCACATGGCTTCCAGTGTCTTTTTTCTTTACTTTTTCAGGCCCCTTACCTCAGGGTAACCCCATTTATTTTATATATAGGTATTAACAATTTTTCATTAATGTGTAGTTATAGAGAAGTGAAGCATTTAGTATAGATACTATAGCAATTGAAAACTCGACTAACGATAAGATCAACAGAATTTCTGTCATGAACAGAACATCAATAAGTCACTTTTTTTAAACACATATTTCCTACTAGATTATTAAAAAACAAAAATTAATCACGTATCATAAATCCTTACCGACGAAAACAAAAGCAACGAAAAAGGTAAGGTTACATTTACAAGTAGGGAATATTTCTCTGAGAATATGTTTATCTATACTTCATTTTAAGCAGTCTTAGGGAATTTTCCTTGCAGAAATAGATCGAAAAGCAAGGTTCAATACTTGATAATACAGGAAGTAAGTTGTAACATATGTGCATGGGAGACTACTCTGTTTAGCATGTTCATACATTATAAATAAGTTAAGTTTTCTTTGACCTTCTCATAAATATAACTTGTGTTAACAAAAACAGAAAAAAATATAATGATAAAAAGGTACAAGTCATGTAGGAGATATCCTTAGTCTAACGTGTAATTTCTCCAAAAAAATAGAACAGTGTCTTCGTTTTATTCAGAGCGAAAGCCGGACACCAAAGATGAACGCCGATTAGGATATTAAAACTGACCAATAGAAACAAGTCTCACAAATCAGATATTTTGTCCATATTCACCAATACTATGAATTAACATTCAGTTAACACAAAGTCCTCGATGACATGGAATGGAACATTATGAATTAATCGGCCTTGCTTCGTCTATATAAGAGTATACATTGCAACATTTTCTTGTTCTAAATTTCAGTTATAACCCATGACTCGATTTGGGTCTTACAAAATACAAATACGGGAGATATTGAGAGAAAATTGTAGTATTATTTATTCTTTCTACACAAGTACACATCTGCAGAATAACAAAGCACGCTTATATTTACATATCTATTCTGATGGAATCATTTCTAGCATTTCTTTTCCTATCTTTCTCGCTTTCTAGCTTTTTAAAAAGCTAATCGTGCGATGTCTTTATAGATAACTGCATGAAAATGATCCAATGGCATTGCCAAAGTGGTCTACAAAAATAAAGAGGCGCAGTTACAAATACATTTTATGTCTGTAGCTGAGTAATGGCAACATTGTTTACCAATTGTTAACAGTGCTCAGCAACGGCATATAAATACAACCTTCATACACCACTTTATAACGATTACAAGACAACAATTACTGTAATGTATCAAAATAATGTAATGAAATGTTATTAATTTGATGCGATTAACTGATTAAGGGCAGCGCTATTTACAGACTTGTTGCGGTGCTCAACAACGGCATAACGAGATTTCTTTAGTCAACGGCGGAAAACTATGTCATATGACTTCTCTGTCGGGAATGTACGTAAATTCTTTCTTATTTAAAAATCAATTTATTTTTAGGTGAATATAGAATATAATCACTCAGAAATGAGAAGGTTTTCAATGAAATAACATCATAAGTTTGAAAATGAACCTACACATTCTTATATCGAGCCTGTACGTTCCGTAAATATCCGTACTTTTCTGTGTTATGCATATGATTATCTTCTGTAATAAGTTGAAATTAACAGCACAGTAATTTCTAAAACACAAGACGTGAAAAACATGTGTAATAGAGCCCGTTAGCTATGGATTTTTCTGCAATCGTTTGAAGAAGTCTGTATTGTTTTATTTGTAATATGATCTTGTCGTTGCCTTGATGTGGTCTATCGTGCACTACCTTCTCGTAGCGCAGGTTTACAGTTGTTATCAGCACATTTCACAGTTACATTATCTACTGTTTTTGAATTGTGGTATGCTAACTATGGCCTTAGGGCTTACACTGAAGTCTTCTTTTGTTTCATCATGATCATAAACTGAGGTTGAAAAATCAATTCGATTAGTTGATTCACTTTTCCGTTTCACTTTATTACATTTCATGACGCGCACCCGCCAAAAGGAGAGCAAAACTGATGCATGCAGAAGAAAGAACAATGATTCAATTAAATACAAAGCTTACCTAATGTCAACACAATAATTTTCAGTTCTGAATTCAGTTTTACGGTGTTCATAGAAATACATATAATAATTATTCCGATGAGCAGTAGTTATGTTTTTGTATTTGTGTTGGAGTCAGACCTGGGTTCAATTATTTTTAAAAGTAATTAATTAATTACAATTAAAACAGAAATTCTTCAATTAAATTACAATTATAATTACATGCTTTTTACAGAAGTAATTAATTAATTACAATTATTTTAAGGAAACAATTAATTATTTTTTAATTATTTGGCAATATATTCACAATTTCACATAGAATCATGTTACTATCAATGACATATTAAAAATGCAGATTTATAATTGAACACTTCAAAGTTTACTGTCTGTCAGTGAACACCATTTACAGATTCTTATTGCATTTCAAAAACATTAATGCTTCAAAGTTACTGTCTGTAATTCAATGGCTTAATATTCATCAATGGTTGAGCAACAGTTTCAGGTTCATATCCAGATTACATTAATACCTCTTTAGATGACAAGCAAGTGTGAAATTTATACCCCCAGGTGATAACAGCTACTGCACAATAACCTGTATTTTTGCCATATGTTTGTGACACTTTTCTGCAACTTGGAGTTAAATCTATTGAATGACTGCGACTAGTTTTGTCCGTTTACATTCGTTTTTTTTCAGTCTGTTCAAAACATCCATTTTATAAAATATATCTCAGCGTTTCCTTTCTTCTATATATAAACTATAAACCCGTTTATAAAACAGCAAATCATATGTTCTTCACAAATTTTCATATAAAGTTAAGTTACCATAATAATAAATCCCATTTCAACCATGGTAGCAATACAGTGGGTACATAATTTGGTTTGGATGTCATTAATGACTTCTTAAAAACAAGAAACTTATCTTTTAATAAAAACGATTTTGTTCATTTAGCCTAAAATTGTTATTTGCTAGTAATCGCACGATGCAGAGACACTTCTTTTATCTTTCTGTCCGGTTATACACTCGTAACAGTTTAGTCTTTTGGCTCGTCAAGCCACTTGCTTTTGTAAGGAAAATTCTGAAAGCACTAAGCCAAACAGTTCTGTTTATAAAAAAGTATGTCCGTTATATAAGATAACGAAAAGGTACTTTACCAAAATCATCAGTTCAACATCTACAGCCTCCAAACCCTGGGATGGTCAGATTGAATATGAGAAGCAGTTAAAACAAATTAAAGATGTATCTTTTTGATCAAAATAATGTTTAATCTTTTTAAATGCACAGTTTTACCGTTAGGTATTTTAAATAAAAAAGCAAATGGAATGCACTTTACAAAACCCGTGGGTTGCAGCGTTCTGTCACTTCCAAAAGCAATTTATGATTGTCCTAGATTGCAGCGGTCTATAAAAGTGTTGGTAAAATTAATTAAACCTGATATCTTCAAAACTTGCAAAACCTTTTTAAACTGTACAGAAGTTAATTAGAAAACAAAACGAAATAATTGCATCATTGCAATAAAAATAAAATTGCAGCCTCGATTTTTCCATAGACCTTCCCTTTATATTGCTCCAGTACACAAAATGTATTCTGTTATATGCACATAACACCTCAACTCACAATATTCTATCAGTTAAGAATATAGGCACAAAGAGTAAAAAACTGAAATTTTGCTAGCGACCGGCATGTTGTACTGCTTTGGCAATGACTTTTTCGTTCCAAAGTATAAAGGATATATTTAAGTTATAATAATAACGTATGGTAGTTTTGGGGTAGTTCGGGAAGCATCATGCATAACCTTAGATAACACCACCACGTGTTGACGTCACACGAAATCCTGACAGAATGAGATAGAGAAATATTACTTAAAAACAGAAACCATTAGCTACATAGTTACTTTGTAACAAACAGGGTATCCTGCAACAAGAACCTTATCATATGACGTAACGTCAAAAGTTCCGACTCACAACTTTAACATTAACCTTTTTCCGAAAAGCGCGATTCTTCATTCGAAGCCATCAGGAGGCGGCGTCGAGTATTTGGGATGCAAACAAAATTTGATCCATGGGCGCGAGTCTATGAATAGCTTCATCAAAAAATTAATTTAAACACGTAACTTTTCTACAATCGAGACCTCTGGGGCCTAAACTTTGGTTTGTACACAAATTTCAAGAACAGATACGTAAATTAAAACCATATCCGCAAACTAAACTCATTGAAGTGACATTATGCGGATCTCACTGCACATAGTGTACTTTTGGTGACAGTTTTATAAAAGCAACTTTCGGTTGCTGTGCATTTAAATGTGTTAAATTAATGATAATGCCGCATTAGTATTTTAAGTTGGTGCTTTAGAAATAAAAAAATCGGACTAACAAAATAATTGTTATTTTCTTCGCAGTGATCTCCCTTATGTTGTTGTTGTTGTTGGTAGAGATTTCGGCAGTGGAAGGGAGGCAATTCCTGCATGCAGTTGTCTGTCGCAGTCAAACTAGGAAAAGTAATATTTGGAAAGTTATTATTTCGCACTGGTAGCCGGAAGAGTTTGGTGTATTGGGTTAAAAGCTATTATTTTCTCTACCCTTTTTTACACACACCTATTCCAGCTGGATTTTTACTTGATAAAAATGCGCATAAGTCCACGAATAAATACAATAAAATAAGAAAATTTAAATGACAAGACGTAAATCACACTGAATAGATTTTTCAAAGAGTCAAAATGTAACTAAATGCTTACAACTGAATAAATTCAATAAAAATAACAGGTGTTATATTTTACATAATTTATTTAATTCATTTAAGTAACATTGATAATGAATATCATTTTACCGTTCTAATAAACAAGGAGAAATATAAATTTCGTTAACAAAAATTAGCAATAAATTATCATACCGACAGTTATTTACCTTGCTGCCCTCCTTTATCGGAAAATGATGTACTACTACACAGGTTTTTATCGGAAAACTGTATAGAACTGTGTACTGCGCGCGCGCATTTACTGCTGTTAAATTGCTATGTGTAGTGGTGTTCTTTGACTTTTGTCTGTTTTGGTGTTTGTTTTGTTTTACTCATGCTTTTTCCGACAAAATTATACTTAAATGAACCAAAAAGACTATCGTTACGTAACTTCGATAGCGTATTCTCGTGTAGAAAAATGTTTGCAAACGTAATTTGAATTTAAAGTTGTTGTCACTGTTTACCTAGATCTAAAGTTATCCGTATTTGGTCAATGTTTATTCTCGATTTGGCATTGACACTCGCAGCAGATGTGAAAAATACGGCCAGACATAAAAGATTACAAAACTTTAAATGATAACTGTCAAATTCAGTGAATATATACAAGAAAAAAAATGAAATAAGTTAAATAAAGGTGCTCTGAATAAACAGAGTTGTATGAAACAAGTTTGTTCTTCTAGTTGACATGCGATACACCAAAAGTGCGTAAATACAGCACTGTATAGAGTAAAGGCTCATATGTTTAGTTGCATTCGGCAGGCTTGCAGTCCGAGCACATCGTCTTTTTTCTACAAACTCGGATTAACTGGCAGATAGTTTATGTATTTAACAGTATCAGTACTGTATTTGTCAGACTAGCGTGACAAAATTACTTGAAAGCATTTTGAGACATACGCTACTGTTACGGACCGCATATAGTAGAATAATTTGCATTATTTATATCATGATAAGATGCATACTCCAAATTGGATTTGTTAGGCTGCATTTAGACTGCTGTAGCAGATTTGAACTTTTGCTTTTGGAAGCTGAGTATTTTTGAAAACATGCTAACAACATGTTTTTTTCTAAAAGTAAGTGCATTATTCGGGAGATCAGCGCATGCGCTGGATGCAAGATACGATTTTCATCTAAGTCGTAAAAAGGAAATATTCTAAAGACCTAAAACAAGCCTTTATGCGTGCATCAATCCAAGCTATAACAGGTATTGGTTGCTGCTTAGTACCAGACGAAACAGAGTCCAAAAGTAAGACATTCTGACATGTTCATGTCCGTACAGTTTCATTAACCGAACTGAAGTCACTTTCGGTATGCATTAACAACTACCGGTTTGAAATAAACATCAGCACAGGTAAAAATTATATTATCCGAACTGAAATCAATTTTGGTATGCACTAACCACTTCCGGTTTAAAATTTGCATCAGTACATATGAATTTCTATTTGAAAACTTTACTTTTTTATGAGTAAGCATACTCATTTAGTTTTGTGTACCGTTTGTTCCCGTGGGTTGCAGTGTTCTTAAAACTTATCTCTAGCTGTGTAGTACTACGTTTTGAGCGCTGTAACATTGCAAGTTCATTAACAAATTTGCAATCTGAAACACAAGTTTTCGAGAATTGCAAATCAGTTTTCATTTCCTTGACATTGACCTTCATCTTGTGTCTTGGACTTGAGCAGTTAAGTCTCTTTGAATTGAGCATTTCAAAGCTCAGTTAGTAGTTGAACAGAATTCACAAAATAACTGAGTGAACATTATCACGTCTTGAACTTTGAGTTTAATATTTCAGTATTTCACTTAGAGCGGAACATATCCGTATTGCTTGCCTAAACTTAATTTACACATGCGGTACTTTCAGTGCTTTGACTGCAATAGTGTCTTATCTAATGCTACATTCAAACAGCAGCTTGATCTGGTCTATCTTGCACTTCTTTCACATGGCGCAGTTTTAAAGTAATTATCAGCACATTTTACAGCTAAATTGTCTACGGTTTTTGAAATGTAGCATGATTACAGCCCGAGGCCAATAAAATGATACTCGTCTTCTATGCCACGAAGATCGCATGACTGACATAATCGTCCGTGCCTTTCCAGCCAATCTCTTATATATCCGTAAACTATGTGCTGATATTCTAATGCGAGTTAGGTTGCAACGATTATTTTCACAGATTATATTTTCTTAATAATACTCCATACTAAAATCTGTTTTAATATGCCGATACAACGTGTTCTGAAAATTATTATTTTCTATATCGGCAAATCCTTTTTGTATGAAACAGTCAATAACTGTCTGTTTGAATACCGGTATAAATAATCATAAAGTGATATTACCCTCCAAAGTGACCATCATAATTTAAAAGAAGACATTAGTCACTGATTTATACTACTTAAAAATGGACATTGCCAAAGTTGTCACAAAAATATATAAATCTGTATCACAGTTTCATTTCAATTGCATATAAAGTAAATCAGTTAAAATCTTCTTTTTTTGACTAAAATAAGTAAATGACTGTGCTTTTTTAACAATAGTAGACCGAACTGGCTGCCAATAGCAACCTTTTGTCTCTCCTGGCTCCATTGGTTATTTTACTATCCGATTTTTGCAACATGTTCCGGTGGTAAACTACCAAATAGTACTAAGTCTGTTTTTCCCTTTGTAAATTAGTATAATTAAAGAAGTAAGTTAGTAGCAGCCTGTTAGATGTTTATAAAATTTATTTCTATAAGTAAACTCTTCTCAGTTTCAAAACACCACTCGTTAAAACTTATTAAGAAGAAAAAACGGCGCTCAGGTGTGAGGATTATTGGGAAAAGGTGAGGAAGTTGAAACTTTTCTGTTCTTAACCCTAACCTCTGTAATCTTATACTCTAGAGACACCTATTTTCATTAGTAAAAATAATTTCTTTATATTTTTAAGTAAAATAGTGCCACTATTTTTTGGAACTCTATCGGTAAATTATTCTTTCTTTTAGTAAAGTGGCTAAATTATTATATTTCTTTATAAATTTATTTACTATATCAATTCGACTACGCGAATCATTTCTCAAAATTCCTCTCTCTCGGCGGCGTTTTTGGGGGAGGAGTCCGGTGGTGTGGGTGTAGTTGTGTTCGTCGGTCGGGGGTCGGTGGGGCTGTCCTGTGGTAACTTAAAAAATACTAGTTGACAGGTTGAGAGGAGGGGAAAACACAAGAACTTACCAGGCCCTTTCTTCCCAAAACAAAAACTATCGCACTCAGGGGAAGTGCAGTGTACAATCAATCTTTCTTGAAATTCTTTTTTTTTTCTTGTCCGAGCGTTCTTCTGGCAGTGCACACCCTCCTACCTCTGCCCTAACTGTTGTACCTCCCTTCTCCTTAACTGTATACATAGGAATACAAGAAAACCTTTTTGTTTGTTTGTTTTTGTTCTTTTTCGTTTTAGTCCTTTTTGGGGTTTTCTTTGTGTAGCTCTAGTTTTTTGTTTTTTTTTTTTTTTTTTTTTTTTGTTTTTTTTTCTTTTTGGCTAATAAAGCGTTTTTACAAATTCAAAATTTAAAAGTAGGTGAAAAGGTTAAAATTTCATACATATATTCTATTTTATAATTTAAGTAACATATCTTTCGGCACACTTTATTCTCTCCTTTAGACCACTTAAATAAAAAAATAACTAACATAATGATAAGTGAGATAAAAGTAGGACAACAATTTATTAAAAAGGGGATTTTACATTACAAAACTCAAATGCATACTTCCTGTTATCAAAATTCCAAAAAGAAAGTTAGGCTTCCACGATCCAGACATTCAAACTAGGTCAATCGCACTCACAGATCAAATTGGTCACCGCGATTGGCCTACTTTTTGGCAACCAATCAAATTCAATCTTTGGCTAAAACTGACTGGAAATTGCAATCATGTAAATCACTCCTCTTTTCGGCTTCAAAATGCTACTTTTCTAGGCATGAAGGGAGACATGCCGGGGTCTCATCCAAAACATAAGCTAAAATTTAGCTTTTGGACGAACCTTGATAAAATCTCTTTCAAATCAAATCAATCAAATCTTTTTTTGACTGTCCTAGTCAAAAATAGGGATACAATCATTTCTATAATGTACAGTTTAATTTATATCTTTCAATAAGAGAAATAACTTGGCATAATTAACTTCTACATGTTTTCAATTATTTACTAAGTTTTTAACTTTATTCTTATTCACAACTCAATATGGAAATTTTGAAGGGTAATATAACTTTAAAATTGTAACAATCTGGTGTAAAAGTTATTGGATGCACTAAATCAATCAAAAACGCCCAACCAATTACTGTATACTAAGCAGTTTTACATTAACTCCAACCCAAGGTTACTCAAATCGGAAATGAAATGGGAAAAATTCTAAATAACACTGACATAAACTGGAAAACGGTATACTCTCAGATCTTAAAAGCAACAATTGACACGAAAGTGAGAAATTTTCAGTTAAATATATCAGGCGAATTCTACCCACAACGACCTTATTAATCAAAGTGCTGTGAGCGCTGAAGGCTTGTCGGCTATAGATTAACTCCCCTATAAACAACTTTTGACCTTCGTGATTTACGCTGAACCTTACCTAAAGCGCGGGTCGAAATGTGCATTGGGCGAAATTTAGTATATAACACTGAATTAATGATTCACAAATATATGGGGGGCAGGGAAGTGAAAAATAATCTCATGGTCAACAATATCAATTGTTTGAGAGAACAATAAAAATAATTCAATCTGCGCTTTGTTCAACTTCAAGCGATATCTGATGATGTGGATCAAAAATTATTGTGTACCAAGGACAAGACCTTGAAACAGAAATAAACAAAGCAATACCAACAATGAAATATAAATACAGTACTGTACAATGTGTATAACAGGGAAAACCAAAAATGATTCTTGGTTACCTTGTAGTTGTAATCGGTGAAACCGTTCACTGGGCCTTGAGGACGCTCCTCGATAAATGGCGGGTGATTTTGATCACGTGAGTTCCTTCTCGGAAATGTACGTAAATTGTATCCTTTTTTTTAAAGAAATTTATTTTTAGGTAAATATATATGTAATCGTTCGTAAATAAGAAAGTTGTCAATGAAATAACATCAGAAATTTGAAAATCAAACTACAAACTCTTATATCGAATTCCGTACGTTTCCGTAAATTTCCGTAAATATCCGTACTTTTCCGTGATATGCATATGATTATCTTCCATAATCAGCTAACAGCGCAGTAATTTCTAAAACAGAAAAAAATGTGTAATGCAGCCCGTAAGCTATAGACCTTTCTGCAATCGTTTGAAGTTGTATGTACTGTTTTTATTTGTAATATGTTCTTATCGTATGCGACATTCAAACAAAAGATTGATCTGGTCTGTCTTGCACTACTTTCCCAAAGCGCATGTTTACAGTTGTTATTCGCACATAGCACAGTTAAATTGTCTGCAGTGTTTGAAATGTGGTATGCTAACTTAGGCCTAGTGGACTTTCAGTCCCGAGGCCAAAAATGAATATAGGTAACACAAAGTATGTGTGACTTCTATAATAGGCAAAAAGAATGATGTAAACTTTCTCATATTTTTGATGAAGTCTTTTGTATGTCAGGAAAAAGCTACCACATTTTGACATTTACATAAATAACTTGAAAACAGAATCGAGATAGAAAAAGAATTAGCGGAAATGAATGGCAAAATTCAAAATCATAATTTAAAATGGGGAATTATTAATATTTTCTGAGTTTACACAACAAAAAGCCGTCTGAAACTTTTATCAAGACTATCAAATACATTGTATAAGACTGAAAATCAGAAAGAACTAACATGCACTTGAGACCTTTCCTTTTTTATCTTTTAAGTTATTTGTTTTTGTATTTTTAAACAAAATACAGCTGTTTTGGAGTGTGTTTAGTGTGAATCCACATATTTACCTAGGGAGTTGACATCAGATATTGTATTTGTATGCAAATAAGTGTATATTTCATAAAAACCATATAATGTTGAAATTGTTGAAATAAAAGATACAAAATAAGAATTAGGGGTGTCTCTGGAACGGGACGCGTTCTGTATCTTGCACTATCCTCTGAAACCTAAAATAACTAAACTCTTCTTGGGGCGTTGATCATATGGATTATACGGTACCAACGATAAAACTCTAAAAAAAACACACGACGAAGGAATAAAATAGTTGAAGAGATAAAGATGGTTTTTATTCATACTTTTTAATTTTACATAATAACACATGTATATTCATTGCCTAGCCGTTAATAAATACAAATTATTAAAGACAAAAGATCCAGTATAATTAAGAACATCTCCTAAGTAATTGAAATTGTCAACAACTTCGAGATGCCGATGATTATAAAACTAATTTTCATTTAGGTAGTCCGGACATCTTTTCGAAATACAACTATCTTTGTCTTAGAAGTATTCACTTCAAGTCCCCATCTTTGGCAATGTTCATATAAAGCATTGAAACTATTTTGTAAGTTATCTTGCGACTGACCGACAAATAATACAATGATAATGCTTAAGTCAAATAAGGAAACTCCACAGTCTACTTTGCTTTGTAAAAATAATTCAAGATCTTCCAAAAATAAAGCAAACATGGCTGGTGAGTTGTTTTGTCACTGCCGAAGTCCTATTTAGGTATTGAAGAAATTCGAATAAGTATTACAGTGTCGTAACACACGATTTAACAACCGAATACATCGCTTAACAAAATCTAAGTATCTTACCATCGAATCCCATATTAAACATTTTGAACCATAAAGCATTGCGATATACGGAGTTAAATGCCTTATTAAGATCGATAAACGCACAATGTAAATGAAGTTTACATGATAATACATGTTCAATTAGAATATGTAAAACAAACACTGCATCAGATGTGCTTTTAACTTTACGAAAGCCAAATTGGCCACCGGAGAGAATATAATTTTCGCCGAACCATTTGCTTCTCTATTAGTCAGTATACTTGTAAGCAGTTTTCCGAAATTGCTGAGTAGTGTTATTCCATGGTAATTATTCGGATTGTTTTGGTCTTCTTATGAATTGGTACAATTAACCGAGTGTCCAGTATTCAGGGAAATAATCGGAATTAAAGACTAAAATACTAAATAGTTCTGTGATATGGCCAACTAAAATATCAACTGAAGTGATGAAATATTCATTAAGTAAGTTATAACTTGTACAAGAAGCTTTAATGCGATTTAAACGACTTATGGCTGATTAACCTCGTAGCAAGTTATAGGATCATTGGCAGGCTGACTATTATAATGGTCACTCTTCGAATTAAAACCGTCCTTTTTCCTTTGTTTACGGAAATGTCAGACCCTGGTGATGATACATTCTTTTTGAAGTGTTACCAAAATTCTTTATGTTTGCTTTTTCTAAGTTCACACAATTTCTTCGTTTTTTTTTATTTTTCAAAAAATCAAACAATGATTGTTCAGTGTAATTCCGTTGCTTCAATGCATTCGACTCTCAAAGTTCGCTTGCTTAAGCAACGAATCTGCTTTTTCGCAAATAATTTTAGTCTATAGCATTTTTATCATTTAAAACATCTTCATTTACAATGCAGTTTAAATCTTGTAACTTGCCGAGTATTCCCCTTAAAATCGTCATACCATTTATAATAAACATGTGAAAAGTTTCATTTTTATCGTATACACTGTTTTAAACGTTGGCACACTGTATCATGAACTTTTACGGGATATGGTAACTGAATTCTTTAAAAAATGTCTATCTTTTTCAATAGCAAATAATGTAAATGCCCTGCTTGACTGGCGATTATAATAGGTAAACGCTCCCGTACGTGTTATGTTGTTTACAGTCCCGGCCAACCGTGGGATTTCGCCCATGGTGAAATTGCCAGGACCCCATGTTATAATCTGGGCCTAAATGTTAAACGCCTACTTGTTATTTTTACAAAAATCAATTTTGTCACTTGTATATTACAAACTTTATCAGAAGAGGCCCGTTACAGAGGTTCATCCGGAAAGTATTAATATCGATGATATTTCGATCACACATAACAAAATCTGGTTTGTTACCTACACGGCAGTTTCAGTCACCAGCTAGTAAAACATCACCCGATTGTCTAAAACTTAAAATGTCATTCATGACAATATCAAATAAATCTTCTATAACAATTTCAGCTACAGGCGAGTCATCATCCGCATAAAAACCCCACCCCACACATATCATTTTGAGTTAATTTTTTTGTTTTGTTCAAGTGTTATCAAATTATTGTGCCAAAATGGTAACAAAATCTTTAATAGTATTTCTTAATTAGATAACAGTACCCCCACTGTTTCTTTTAGCATTTCTATGTTTAAATTTTCAATATTTTAATTGAAACATGTAAAGTCTTTAAGGTCTATACTATAGAGTTAGCGAATTACTCAGTTTACTCTCGGTTAGTAGTCCATTACAGTTCCAGACCAATACTTTCAATCCATACTCCACACGCCCCTAGTTCGATTGCAACCGCTTTACCATCAATAAACAAAGTATCATATGAGATCAAAGCTTCCTTTTTTCTCATGTTTGGTTTCTTTTCCGTTTTGGTATCAGACGACGTCGTTTCGTAACAATATCAGGCGGGAACTGTTCAAGTAGGTATTACACTTTACCCTCCAACGTTGATCGCTGTCCGATCTTTGAAGTATGGTGACATATATATTTCTGCACAACATAACCATGAATTTCTGATAACTATGAATAGAACATTATATGCGGAATTGTTCTCACTTTTAGGTGTTCCTCGGATAGAAATAAAACACACTAATTTTCACGAAAAGTAAAAGTTTTCATGAATACTTTCATTTACATGCGAAAAACAAAAAGTTTTCGCGAAAACATTTTCACTTTTCACGATAGATTTATACTTTTCTCGAAAATGTTTACATTTCACGAAACATTTTTACGTTTCATGAAAACTTTTGTTTAATAACTGTACGCAGAAATTAGCAGAGTAGTAACGTTTATCTTATTTAACCTTATAACAAAATGGCCGTTAACTGAAATATTTCGATATAACATGACAAACATTTTATGATAATTATCTTGCTTAGTGTATGCAGAAATATGCCACCATATTGAAGTACGCGATATGCATACTATTTTCCGGTTGTAGAATTTTTCAGGGTCCTCATCTTGTACGTGTACCCATCCTATGTGCTCGCTCAATGTTTAAGGAGTCGGCCATTTCTTTTGAAAGCCCAAGTTTGCCGAGTGCTTGCGTAATTTATATTCAGAATCCAAATTCTCTTCTTTATCTTCCGTCATGAAAACAGTAGTAATTTTAAGATATGGTCAATCGTGATAACAACCAAAACTGCATATTAGTATAATTAAGAAATAAGAAATCTATTACTGTGAAGTAAAGTCTATTTTATCACTATTAAAGAGTTTAAATGCGCAGTAAACAGGTTACGAGCTCGTTAGTGTCGTATTTTATGGTGAATTAAAGAAATCACAGACTTATTTCCTCTATATGTATGTAGGAAAAGTTGCTAGTCGTGTTAGGAAATTCACCAATGTGAAACTACTAAAATTGCTTGCACCTCTTACATCCACATACATCAAATAGTCAGTATCTACTAGTATATTTGTGTAGAGTTTTTACTAAATACTGTTACAATAAGTTGGGTTTTTTTGCAGTTGGCCGTTTGGGGTTATGATATATGCTGGAATAAAATTCGTTCAACCAATTTTGAATAGTATCGCCAGTAAAATTTCAGAATAATTTTCTTTATTCATAAGCAGCCAGGCATAAATAAATTATGTAAATATCATAGGGCTAAAATTTGGGACTAAAATTAATGCCAAAATCAAACATCACATGAGAATCAGTTTACAATTTCAACAAACCGACACTAGTTTTAAACTTTCATGACTCCTTTCAAAGGACAAATATTTATTTTTAATTTCTGTGTCACGACATTTTTTGTACAAAAGGACCAAGATTAAGTTGGCCGGGTAAAGGCGTTGCCAGTTGCTAAGATCCACGGTATAAAAGAGGAGACGAGAACACGAAGCGGCACTTCTTCAGGCGGAGCCTAAACAGAGAAGGTAAGATTTATTACAGCAATGGTGTTGTTATTTCAGTTTATGTTCAGACACAGATATGAGTTACATTTTGCAAACGTACTTTCAAAACATTAGCTGAAGATAATATTATATAGTAGTGGATACCATCGCACGTCTCGTTTTTTGATAATTCGTTCTGCTTGTTCCTTTTGTTTGACAGCGCATTATTAAGCAACCCTCGTAAAATCAATTTTAATTTGCTCGAACATAATAAGGAATTTACATATAAAAATACTATGTCGGTATAAGATATGTTGAACTTGAAAATGTGCCTTTTAAACGTTCAACAGATTTTATTTTCGAATTTTGAACGGATTAAAACTTCGCATTAGATTTAGTGGTTAAAGGATTTTGTAACATTTCCAAGTGTAATACCGTGTTATATGTCGGAGAATCGCATACCATTTACCGCCATCGATAACCTAATTCTAACGCGAATGAAAACAGTCCAGCGGCCTAAAGTGAGTACATTGGTCTATCCTAAGGCTGTCATGGGAACATTTAATAAAGACGTAATTCTAATTTTCCATTCAGCTTAAACAATGTTTCTAACTAAAGCACGGGTCTGTATTCAATTTTAGTGATAACCGATTGGTAGACATGTCCAGGTCTGTATTCAACACCGATATATCCGATTAGAAGGATATGACAAATAAGATACTATATTCGTTCTCTTTTATTTGCTCCAAAGAAATTATTCTGTTAGCCTTATTAAACGTCTGAAAAATGTTTATTTATTTCAGTAGGACATCATTAGCGACCAGTAAACATTGTATTTGCCTATGTCTAAACGTCATACGTGTTAACAATACACTCACAATCAATCATACACCAAAGTTTTACGACTAGAAATGTTAAGTTTATTATAATAATGACATTGCTGTGTGGCACCATAACGCCAACTTCTTTTGTGCGCAACCGAATTCAGTTTTGATGTTTTAAACGTGCGTTTAGTTTTATCTACAAACGTTTTCTTTTTTTTTTGTTCTAATCAAGAATTAAGGTTATATTCAGATATTTGGCACATTTTTTTTTCTAGACAGATTTCCATTTGTTGACGTTAGTTGTGTCTTTAACTTGACAGTCTTAAAATAGATGCAACTCTTGAAAAGTAGACAATTTTAATTGGTACCCGAAGGGCCTAGATATCATTTATCTAGTTTATGCACTTTCTATATTGGGTTAAAATGTGGATCAGTGGTGAAATTAATTTTGGATTGCACATGAACTCTTTTAATACTAGGAAAGATACATATTTACAAAAGAGCTTTGGATAAGCTGTGATTTTTTAACAGGGACAGAACCTTAAAAAAAGAAAGTAATGGATTCAAGTTTTTGGATAATAATTGGTAATACTAATGTATATTCATGGCTAATACTTTATTTACATTGTAAATATAACGACCGCACGGCCTAAACCCTTATACAAATTGTACCTAATTTGAACAAAGTATGGAAACTGTTCAAATATAAAGTGGTATCAGTACTTTAAATATAATTTACATGTTTTATATATTCCATAAAAGAATGGCACTACTTTCCTTTTTAGATAATAAATCCAGAATGCTGACTGCTGCAGTCCTTGTAGGCCTTTTGGCCTGTGTAAGCGCTCATAGTTATAACATGATGGGCGGACAAGACTGGGGCATGGGCGGACAAAACTCGGGCATGGGCAGACAAAACTGGGGCATGGGTCAAGGCGGCATGCAACAAGGAGGCATGCAACAAATGGTAATTTTAATATATAATATGCCTATTTACATGGTCTCAAAGATTTGTATTTAAAGCAAGATGTGTTCAGATGTATAGATAGGACTTCTTACATAATATCAAAACATAATTATATACGTGAAATAAAATTATACATGACAATAGTAAACATGTGGCATGTAGTGACATCACATTTTGAAATAAAAGTAAATAAATGTAAACATAAACAAATATATATGATACATATAATGATCAACATAGCTCTTTCAGCTCCAGCAGCTTATGGGTTACGGACGTGGACAGATGGGAGGACAGATGGGAGGACAAATGGGCGGACAGATGGGTGGACAGATGGGTGGAATGGGCAACCAAGGAATGATGGGTGGAATGATGTGGCTCTTAATTCAGCAACTTCTGTAAGTTAACACTAAAGGGCGATACCGGCAGAAACTATGAAAACGTCTGTGTATTTGTAGACTTTTAATCAATACATTTGTAATTTTAACCGCGTCATTTGAAGATTAAAGCACACAAAGTAAATTGATCATTTATCAAGTGTAAACACACGATCGACTTTGTATAATCTGGAACTGGAAAAATGCATGTGTATATAAATGACTTTTCTAGCATGGGTCAGAACCAGAACCGTGGCAACAACCAGATGAACCAAGAGCAGATGGAAGGTATGGAAGATATGATGAAACAGAAGATGATGATGGAGATGGCAGATATGCTCTTCGTATACATGGACTTCAAAGTAAACACATACTCTTTTTTAAAACTCGTCCCAGTAAAGTACTCCAGGCAGTTTGTCTCTTATTCAAGAAAGCCATACCATGGTCATGCTGACCTGTAAAGAGAGAAGCTACCTTAAAATAATATAAACATAGTACAATATGTCTCAAAACCCCAAGAATTATTTGACAAAAAAAGGCAACTTTAAAAAATATACCTTTGTTTGTAATGATTTTTAACAAATTATAATCAATTTCAACTATTTCCGGTATTGCATTCATTTAAGGATTTTCTTGAATTTACAGGAAAAAGAAGAAAAGTTCATGGAATCTAGAATGGGCTTGTGCTTCATGGTGAACGCTACATATGAAGCATACAGAAGAAACAAAACAGAAGTGTGGCAGGTAAGTTTCGAACAGAATTATACGCATGTTTCAAAAATATTTTATCATTTTAATTACCTTTGAGGTAATCAGCAATGGTATGTCAAAGCGTTACACATATTTTCCTTTATGTGCTAATAGTGTGGAGGCTGAACCTTTTGCTAAAATCACATTTTTGTCTTAAATTATGTTAGCATGGACAGTTATACAAGATAAATATTAAGAATTTGGACACCACATAATTACGTACTTCACGCACTTAAGAAGAACATAAACTGTTCTTTATACACGTTTACTTTTGGTGCCCTTTTCCATGTTTTGTTATTAGGGCCGACATCAGACAGGAAACATCGTTATAATTAGATACAAAAATATACTGATAAATATTGTTAATCCGTTTTGTAGTTGTTGTTATTGTGACGCTACACATAACGTGGAATTAAAAGCATACATATCAAGAACGTAATTTTATCTTGCCATATTTTATTGTTTGGTAGGAAACAACTGACAGCAGTATGATGGAACTTGGTCAGAAAGTAGAAGCAATGGGCGACATGGAAAAGATGGACTTTGCTGTCAACATGCATAACAACGAAATGCAGAAATTCGGCGAGGTCTTCCTCAGGTGAATCTCACTGAATATTTTTAATTCATTCACAGTTTAGGCCCATCAGTGACACAAAGTGTCATTTAAGTGGTCATCTTGATTTAGAAACCAAATGATTTAAGCATCCAGTACTATATCAAATCCAGCAACTTTTATATCAAGTATACATGTTCTGAGCAAATATGAAACATTTTACAAAGACTGTTCTTACATCAACTTCCTTTAACATGTGTCTGCTTTCAGCATTAGGCTTTATCATACATGGCAAGTAAGTCCGCATCCCCTCCCTCCCTACGCAATATTAAGTGCATGGATATACATGTACTATGTAAGTTATGACACGTTGATAGCTTCGCTGTCCTTAAAGGTTTCAGACGACGTAGAGCTTAGTGGTAAAGTAAATGATGGTGAGCCTTATAGTGTCTCGGCACCAATATGTGTGATACAAATCATACATCATAACCACATATCAAAATAAGGTTTAATACTTAACATGTAATACTCTTTTCTTGCAAAAGTTATTATGACATGACCGTGTATCTAAGAGTTGTTTCATTAGTATCTACCGGAAAAGTCATTAGTAATGTTAGTGGAGGAGCGTGGGTATCGAACCTACCAGTCCAACGCGTTACCACTTGACCGCGGATCCGCTACTATGACCGTGACATACTGTGGCGGTTAAAAATGAAATATAAACTAACAGTACTAGAGCCACTTATTACATATTTTGTTTTGAATAATTTCAGATTTGCTCACTGGGTTTGCATGACTTCCGAAGAGTTGCTTAAAGCGCATATGAAGATGGAGAAAATGAACAAAGGAGAAGAGGAACACTGTGGTGGAAAGTGAACTTGAACAGATGAATGCTGAGAATGTGTATATCATACAGCAGACAGTGTTATAAAATTGTAACAAAGTACTAACTAAATAGCAAAAGTCAAATAAACAGTTTATATCAGCATGTTTTAGTTCGTATAATTTGTGTAAGGTGTTTACAAAACATTGTCGATACATAATGACATAATACTCAAACATAAGCTAATAATTTGTAGTCATACAGCTCAAAATTTCATTTGATATTTACCCTGTAGTAAATCACCATGTGACGATGCGAAGAATTTTGCTTGTAAACATTTATCATATTTGTTCAGTACTGTGCCTTGTAAGCCTTTTGAATAAACTTAAAGCTTATCTCTTATTCGTTTGTGTTTAATTGTCTGATAATGTGGTCTTTGATAGAAAGACAGACCGTGACAATTTATCTCCACTGTCATCCTTTGCGTTTGAAATAAAATGCAATTTATCAAAGTTTCACAGAAAAATGAACCCTCGAACCAGTAGAAAAGGTTTTCGGCAGCGTACACGCTGCAGCTTAAATATTAACTACACTAATTGTGTATATAAAAGCAACGCTTTTGCCAAGTCCTAATACGTCAAAAAATGCACAAAAACGTGATAGTGTAATAGGTTGAATCCGGGGTTACCTTTTTGAAACGCTCAATTACCCAAATTGTTTGTAACTAGGAATCTCGTTAAAATATTTATGAAAGCTATGTGTGTGTTTAATTATATAGTGACTTCTCTTTACTGATATAACAGAGGTCCTACGTTAAATACCATCTTTCTTCTAATATGTTTAAAGAAATTTACCCTCAAAAGAATCCATCAGATCCGTCTAAATGGTTTACTCCACACTGAAGAAATAAAGAAAACGTTTCTGGCAAGGAAGTTTAGTTTCTGAATCTACATTCAGATTACATTACATTACATTACATTATTAGTACAAACAATTGCCTTTTCGGAATTTTTCTTATTATTTCAAACGTATTTTAAAAAGTTTACTTTCATTAATATAACTAATCATATACACACGATTTTATTATAACACGTTTTACCTAAATACTGACACAATGAAATGAACACAGAACAATTTTTTTTTATTTGTAGGACTTTTTTTTAATTATGTACTGGTTATTTGTTTAGTGATACAGGAAGAAATACTTTCTAATCATCAAAGATTGTTCATTTGCACATTCATTTCTGTAGTGAATGAACTACAATGTACATGTACTTTCAATAAATTTTCTTGTCAGACCTTTTGTAAATAATTTAGTAAAAATGGCCTTGTGATCCCTTTGCTAAATATGTAAAAACTGGTCGAGGGTCGCATATAAATTGTATATACGTGCGCCAATAGAGTAGAAAAAAAAATGATTTGATCTGACGAAAGTGAAAATGATTGAACTCCCAGAGATTGCTGCAAATCAAAAACCCCATGTAATAGCGGTGAATGAAATATTTCGTAAGAACTGTACACATCGTATCATCCTTGAATTATATAAACTAACTAACTATGGTATACATCTAGCTGATGAAGAGAAAGGAAGAGGTGTCACCCTTTTCATTAGGACAGATCTAAATGCATTTAAAGTAGACTTCCATTCAGAGTTCAAAGAATCTGTGTGGTGTGAAATTCATTTAAAAGACAAAGATAAATTACTTATTGGTTGTATATATATGAGCCCTAACAGTAGCGCTCAACATGTGCATATCTTGTTACAGTTACTTAATACTGTAAATACAAAGAACTATTCCCACTTTTTAACTGTTGGAGACTTCAAATATCAAGAAATGTGCTGGGATAATGAAATGTGAAAAAGGTACTAGTAACTCATTAAATAGCTATTTTTAAAGGTATACAGGACGGTATGGTTTTTATTACTTTATCTTTTATTATTTTTTATCTTTGTTTCATTAGTCGGGTGTTATTAGGAAAATAATACTCGAAGTGTTAAAAGTTAACTAGATGTACGTAAAGAAAAATAAAAGCAATTTTCAACAATAAGTTATAGTTTGTAAACAGTACGCCAATACAACGACCTTTTATAATAAATCGCTATCATCCAAAAATTATGAAACAAGCGTTTACCGAACTATAAAACGTACGATTCCGTTAATATTGCCCATATTTCCTGGAATTTTTAGCTGAAACTTTGAATTTGGTGGAAAGCCTTTCTTTTATTAGATTAAATAATATTTTGACTTAAATTGCGCCGAGTTTTAGGGTATGTCTTTATAAAGTCGTCTGTTGACTCAGAGCAGTGAGAACATTGTGAATCTGTAAAGCAACAGGAAAAAAGAGTGTCTGTTAAAAGTTTTAATGATACATTGTAATCAAAATCTCTTCTCACACAAATCGTAAAAACTGAATTGGGTTTATTTCCTTTTCTAATTAATATGCGGCATACCTAAATAGAATCTACATTAAAATCAAATTTTAGCAGAACAGCTTTTACTTAATTTGCGACAATAAAGAATTACATGTAGCTAGAACTAAGATTCATATCCTCACGAGAAAATTTTAGTTTGTTTAGTGCATTTTATATATGAGAATTATTTAGTCTAGTTTATATGTACCACGTTAACTTACTAGTGTATAACAAACACACTGTTGAAAGAATTTTTGAAATCGGCTAAAATGAAGAAGAGTGATGAGAAATCTAATATTAATGATATGCAAATTTAGGCAAATTATACACTTTATTAGACACACCCCTTTTTCGTTGTTGTTTAGATTGTTTATAGACCCGGCCGACAATGGGATTTCTCCCCTGGTAAACTTACCAAAGACCCCTGTATGACTCCCATGCATACTGGTACCTGACTGCAATACCAAGTCAGTTTTGTCCAAGGATTATGATTATTTCATCAAATTGTGTAAAATGCAAGTAGCCAAAATATGTGTGCGAGCTTGCAGACCACACACGTAATTAATGAATAGTTTAATGTACCAGTTGAATTATTGAAGGATAAGTCTTACTTAAAAAAAATTGAAATATGAAAAGTTTTATAAATGCATACAAGTGTTAAAATTTAATGAACAAAGTTTTACAGTAATATCCCTATATTGTTCAATGTTTTTGAGATAGATCTCAATCAAATGGCCGTTTTAATCATGTATTATTATTATTATTTGTTTTCTAAACAATTTACTTAAAAAGGGGAACATATTTGTTACCTAAGTTTACTGAAAATTTAATCTGACTGACTGAGTTGGTTTGTTTACCCTAGGTACTTGACACTGTCATATGACTGAGCGTGGCTTATGAATATTATAATTCTTAAATAATTCAATAGCAGTGAAACTATTATGCCACTTGTGGAAGTGCTTGAATATCTTTAATATGTCAAATGGCCTGCCCTTATAACTAGGCCTGCTTATTAACATATAACATATATAACTTAAAACCGAATGTTTTACCATTCAGTGATGTAAAAGACATATGTTGGTGTCATATTTAACCCGTAGGTTTGTCGTGCTATTCTTATAGTGTTTTTTCTGGTTACTTAAATTATTAATGTGACCACTTATTTTTTTAGTTTTCCTGCGTAGAATTTGAATTTGTATTTATTTTCTTCATATTACGTCTTTGTAAGCCGCTGGAGCCGACGTGCGAAAACGGTGACCCAGAAGAGACATAATGTAGAGGTCTCTTCTGATTTGACGAAACAAAACAGTTGCTCGCAATTTGATTGGACGATATTTCATTGTGGCCTTCCATAAATACACTCAAACAACATATGCAGACGGTTAAAAAATGCACATATACAGTATATCTGATTGGTTTATTTTACTACTCAAAGTTAAGTTTATGGAAAAGTATTTAGCATACTTATACCTAAATATACAGTACTGTAAGGGGAAGTAACCGCTGCGGGGAGTGTGGTTCACACTAAACTGTTTGAAATACTGCTGCAGAAAACGAGTGAATGTTTTTGCATTTCCTTAGATTGACCTGGGTGGTCTTTTTGTCCTACTTTCGATTTATTGCATGTTGTAAACAGTCAGAAATATACGTTGCACATCATTGGAAGTGAAATTCTTTCAACTTCAATTAAAAATAGGCATGCTTATTCATATACAACCTTTTTATAACCTCTTTCTGTGATATTTCTGGAAAATAACAAAAATATTTGAAAACTGGAAAACCTACTTTCGTTTTTGAAAATGTATACTATAATTTATTCTTTTGTTAAACTCAAATTTTCAACACAATATGGTCACATTCGATGCAGTATGTCATATTTTCCTTCTGAGAAGACGCCCGTTACAATTTCAGATTCAAAAGAAAATTCGATTTGTTCTTAGTAATGGACCTTCAGGAATAGGAAAAAGACAAAATTTATCAGAGTGGAATACTTTATTACCAAAATTATGTTAAATTGTTACAATATAATGGTTGCTGAATATTGACAAATTATTCTTTCTGGTATAATTTTCAGTTAGTTAATCACAAGATACGGGGCTAGGGGTATAAAATTTCATTATACATTGTATATCTTTTTAATTAGAAGGTAAATTTCTTTTAAAATTTGAATATAAATCATTGAAGGGATATAGTTAATGAAAATAATAATTAAAATTGACCGTTATAGGCTGAATACCTTAAGTTTGTTTTTCAACATATTATACTTGATATCAGATCTTCTCCGGATAGGCATTTGCTTCAGGTATCAGTAAGCAGTTTATTGTAAATGCACATAGACAAAATATGGTGATGTGCTTTTTTACGAACTCTAAGGAAATTGTGCTTGGCGAACAATAACAAACTGCCCACGTGAATTGAGTCGCCATCTTGAAAGACAGAAAACTTTGCAGACAAAATAGGAATGCATGTAATTTTTCATGACATATATTCTAGGTTTAAGACAGTGGGGTATACATTTGTTTACAGATCTTTTATAAAGCGATGCATATTATTCGATAACAGTAAAGTTTCGATACTACAGGTCCGTCAGTAAATGTGGTGTCGTGTCAGTATCTGCTTGTTCAACGAGAATTGGTCCCCTTGAATCCTTTTGGGGCCATGCCTCAACATCAACCATCACTAATTTTCAAAATATTTGCCTGTCGGTTTTATTGGTGGGCCCGCTGTGATACTTTGTATCACAGTTTTTCTTGTTATTCATTCTTCACACATTCAACATATTAATAATGTGGAGCGAAGATATATAGTTTCATAACTGCGTGAAATTGAGAAGATGCACAGAGTGCATAAACAATAAAGAAATTTATATTCATCAAATCACTCTTGAATTTAAAAAAAAAACCTGTCAAGAGTTGAAAACTATTACTTTCTTATGTATGTACACAGCAAAATTTATTGTAACTATAATTGAAAATACATCAAATCTAGTAAACATTGAAATGCACATATAGTGTTTACCATTACTAAACCTATTGCACATGAAGTTTATCGCACGCACATCTTTTATGAATTAATTATAACAAGCAAATGTATCTATTAGAAACGGTTATCTGTATTCTTTACCGTCGTTAAATTATAGGTTCAGAGAATTACATTTTGGATTGTTTTACCACTGTACAAGGTATAAAAAAAAGAAAAAAGGAGATGTAAGCTGCAGGCCTTTTGAAGGAATGCTCCTATTTTTACTTAGGTTATATTCAGGATCTAGGTTATATTCAGGATCTGTACCATCTGATTGGTCCCGAGCATTTGTAACACCTGTTTTCAAAAAAGGAGAAACATTTATGGCAAGCATAGTTGCATAGCCTGTAAATTATTAGAGTACATAGTTGTAAGTAATGGATTTGGCAATATAGACTGAAATAATATACTTGTTGATGACCAGCACGGCTTTTGTGCCCGGTGGTCTTGCGAAACACAACTTGTGAGTTTTAGCAAAGTCAGTTCAGCGAGGCCAAGTGGATGTCGCCATAGTGGACTTCAGCAAGGCCTTTGATGTTGTTCATCATGGAAGGTTACTTTACAAATTATCACATTACGGTATCAGGTGTAGTGCACTTTCTTGAATTAGCGGGCTTTTCTAGGCACTTGCACTCAACAAATTGTTGGTGGTGGGGCAGCATCCACTTCAGGGGTTCCACAAGGATCGGTGTTGGGGCCTTTCCGATTTCTACTCTACATTAACGACCTTCCTGCGGCTGTAAACTCCAGTGTCATGTTATTTGCAAATGACTGTGTCATCTACAGGACTATACACTCTGAGTATATTGTCCGAGATAGATTACAGCTGCAGGAAGATCACAACAGTATTTAACAAGAGCTGTCAGTAGGACAGCGCGCTCGACTTTTTTAGTGCTTGCCAATAAAACAAAACTTTGACAGTTAAGGGCACACAAGACTTTAACTAGGAATTTCTAAGTACAAATCAAGAAACATTTTCACAGAGTTATCTTCTCTTGCTTACATATAGGTCTCATGATGGTACATAAGTACTCCAATTTTCAAAGTAATATCTCAAATGGTTAAGTCAACAAGTGGACAAGAATGAAAATTTCAACTGAGTTTCTAAGTAAAAAAGGGCCATAATTCAAATAAAATCCTTGACAGAATTACCTTCTCCTGCCCATGTTTTGGGATCATAATGGTTTACAAGTATTCCAACTTTCAAATTAATATCTCAAACAGTTTAGTCAAAAAGTGGATTGGTACGAAACACTTAACCAAGATTTTAAGTCGATAAAGGGCCTTAATTTTTAAAACAAATCCCTGACAGAGTTACCTTCTCTTGCCTACATATTGGGGTAATGATGTAAACAAGTATTCAAAGTTTCAAAGCAATTTCTCAAAGGGTTAAGGCAATAAGTGGATTTTACCCATATTCAATGTATTTTCTAAGTCAAAAAGGGGCATAATTCTATCAAAAACCTTGACAGAATTATGTCCTCTTGTCTGTTGATGTAGGTCATGATGGTAAACAAGTATGGTTAGTTTCAAAGCAATACCTCCAATGGTTTTGAAATAGAGTAAGGTGGTATGAAAACCTTAACCAAGCGCAATACACTTTCTAAGTCAAGAAAAAGGCCATAATTCTGTTTAAAACCTTGACAGAGTTATGTACTCTTGTCTGTAGATGGAGGTTATGATGGTAAACAAGTATGGTAAGTTTCAAAAAAACAAAAATAATATCAAACAGGGAATGCCACGTACCAAAAACGCAGCCTCCCCAAAACGAGCCCCACAGCACCCAGAAGTGCACACCACCAACACACACACACACACGCACGCACACGCACACACGCACACGCACGACACGCACACACACACAACACACAAACACAATCAATACACACACAAACATACAAACCAACACACACAAGCATACAAAGCAAACACACGAGGACAAAACGAACAATTAACGGAACACAGTGGGGCACCAGGCCTTGGAACGGTCAGTGGCAAAAAAGCCACTGGGGAGCTTAAACCGGTTTATGGTGCGCACCCAACCTCACTCTTACCCCACCATGTTCCAAAGTCACAGGACAGTGTAAATAAAAGTAATCCCTGCTAGGTGAATTAAGGTTTTAAAACAAAAGGCATGGTATGTAAAACACAAAAATGCCGGTATAAATATAAAACAAGAGGGCCATGATGGCCCTGTATCGCTCACCTGTCTACCATTGGCAAAAATAAAAAGGTTATTAATAGCAGAAAGGATCAATTTTTACCTTTGGCTCATGATATCCTCTTAATAAGCCTATGTAAAATCAAAAGACCCCTCAGGCAGGGTTAATTTTGACCCCCGAGGTCAGGATTTGAACAATCTTGGTAGAGAGTCAATTATTGCCACATGCTGAATATCTAAGCTCTAGGCCTCATTATTTTGCTGTCTGATCATGATCTGCACTGTTGGCTATTCATTTTTTTGCGTCTGATCATGATCTGCACTGTAAGCTATTCATTGTATGTTGGCTGGTCATGATCTGCACTGTCAGCTTTTTATTTTTGCTGTCTGATCATGATCTGCACTGTTTGCTATGCATTATTTAGCTGTCTGATCATGATCTGCACTTTCATAATTTCACTGTCTGATCATGATCTGCACTTTCATTATTTTGCTGTCTGATCATGATCTGCACTTTCTGACAAACTTCAAGGATATCTGGGCTGAAAATGTAACATCTAGAGTGTTAAAGCCATACCTCTAATACTTTTGAAATAAAGTGGGGTGGTACGAAAAACTTAACCGAGGTGTGACACCAACGCCGACGCCGACGCCGGGGCGAGTAGGATAGCTCCCTTTTCTTCGAAAAGTCGAGCTAAAAATGGGAGCAGAAGTGGAAGATGAGCTTCGAAATCAATAAATGTCACATGCTAAATGTTTCTAGGACAAAGAGTGTGACTAATACAGTATACATCCTGCATAACCAACCTTTGTCAGCTGTACATCAAGCCACTTATCTTAGAGTTGAAGTATCCCCTAATCCTAATCCTAATCATAGTCTCCACATTAGACAAAATAACTAGTAAATCTGAGTTTATTGGTTTTAAAGAGAAAGTTACATTCTGCCAAGAAAACAACTAAAAAAGCAGCATATAATACTATTGTTAGACCTGCTTTAGAATATTAGTCAGCTGTATGGGATCCTTGCACACAGATAGATATAGATAAAATTTAAAAAAGAAACGTTCAAAAACAAGCTGCTCGTTTTGTAACCAGTACATATAGCAAGACCCCGGGCACAGTTACTGATATTAGACATGTTTCATCAGACGACCGAAGTGATAATTCCTAAACAGTTTTATGTACTTTTGGATACTACACATTTAACAATATGAAAGTATCGTGCATGGTTCTAATCCGGGTCATCGGCCTTTTGTGGCCTTTATGGTAAATACTTGATTATCCTAATAACCGCATGCTGTACTGATGTACATTTGGCTACATGAGCTGTATTGTTGTCAGTCGGAAAGAGGTATATCAGACGTAAAAAGGGTTTTATGAATACTGAAGAAATTGTACAGTACAATGATATACATGTAACTATTGTACCATATCTAAATGATATTTCTGAAAAATAATAAATTTCCCAGAAAATTAGCAAATAAGATAATGGTCATTAAAAGTCAGAAACATAAATTATATGTAAACATGAGGCAATGAAATATTTTGACCGCGGTGTTATTTTTTAAAAGTCATTTGTGCTTGAACATTTTAATCATTGAATGTCTGAACATTTTGGAACAACCCTTTTTTGGAGATAGGCGAAATGAAACCACTAACATACCCACCATCAAATTATTTTAGAATATGACAAAGTCACTGTTCACACAGCATGTTTTAGTACACATGTTAAAGCAAGCATGCTCACACGCACCCATTTTCTTGACGTTCACATAGCATGTCTATTAGCAGGAATGTTTCAGAATTTTTAAGCTGTTTTTTATTATTTAAAGGAAAACTTGCTAATTAAAATATGTCGGGCTAGTCGGTGGGCGGGCGGACGGGCGTCAAAGTTTTAGTTTCCGCCCAATAACTTTAGTTTGGAGTGACCAATTGCAATGAAACTTGGTATGGAGGTAACTTGCGTAAAGATAAAGCTTTATATAGCATTTAGGGTCACATTAGGGTCAAGGTCAATGTCACTGCTACTAAAAATAGAAAAATGGTTTCCGCTCAATAACTCAAGTTGGGAGTGACCAATTGCAATAAAACCTACAATTTATGCACTATCACACTACACTACCAGCGTCCTTCTTGGTGGACTGAGTAGCTGGTAAGTCCTGGTAGCTCACTATTCTAATCCCCATCAGGAATACTCGTATAACCTATATACGGTTCCTGTCCCCACGCATGGCCATAATAGTTCAGTATTGAGTGTTAGCTATAATCACGGAACCACGGACCTATATATACACTGCGTATATAGGTCCGTGCCATTACCAGACAAGAAGAAGAAGAGTCAAGCATAAAATTGGAAAATTTTGAAACTTGAAAAATTTAGGATACCGGTATTTTGAATACCGGCGTTTCTTGGCCGGCATTTAGTAGGCATCTTTCCTTACGCGGGAAAACGGGATGTAGAGGAATGAAACCCAGCTACAGTCCTCACACAGCCTTTTTTTCCCCATTCAACTGGTACAGAGTTCGTTTGTTTTCCCGTAGAACAGAACAAAATCAATCGCGGACGTAGATCTATCTTTCTGAATTTCCACAGAGTCAATTAAGTGACCCCTGCTTCAGTCAGGCACAGGAAGTTGATATTTTGTCAAAAATAAAATTGATCAATGTATCTTTCGGAAAAAATCACCCCTGAGACTATATATATAAACAACAGGCATGTAACGCCTTCTGTACTCTATCCACTTTTTAATCCTGCTCCATTGTTCACATCGGCGTAGCTAGGGCTTGGAGAATGTGTACGCAAGCATTCTATGGGGGTTCGGGTGCATGCCCCCTCCGAAACATTTTTGTTTGCTAGAACGTTTTCACAAGAAATAGAGTCAATAAAAGGTGTAAAAATACCAGGGTTTTGTTATAACCAGGCGCGTAGGAAGGGTATGGCAGATGTGGATTCACTAAATGGGCGAGGGGTCCGGGTGCCACCTAGGGTAGAGCGCAGAGCTTGATAGGGGATCCAGGGGGGCAAAGCCTCCTGCAAAAAAGCTTTGGGAAATTTAAGCAAATATCTAAGTACTACATGTATGTATATGCTATATTGCCTGCTGCACAGTAAATGGGCCAAAAGTAATAGCATCAATGTCAAAAAATAAAGTTTAATATTTCAGATTTATTTTGCTCTCCTAAATAAGATACATGTGTCTCAGTTGTGATTCTGGTGAAGAAAAGATAACTTTTGACCAATTTTATTTTTTATTTATGGTTTTCAATTGACTGTGATGTAGGGGGACGGACGTTACATCTTGATATAAAAATCTTTGTTTTAAAGTTGTTTACTGTCATAGATGCATCAAAACTTATTTGTGTATGGAAATAACAAATCTGCTGAAGAAAATAGCCAGAAATTTTTCAGATCTTAATATTTTTCACTTTTTACACATGTCTGCATTTCGAAAGGAAAAAGAAAAAAAAGAGGGAAAAGTTGTATTTTCAGTTGAAGAGTGTTCAGTAGGTGTACCTAGATTAAATCACAATTTAGATAAAGAAAATGGTACCAAATTAAGCATAGCATTTCATCTTTAAGCCAGTTTTCTTCAAGTAAGTTTTAAAATATGCATTATCAAACACCTATTCTGGGGGACGGATGTTACATTTAAAGGGGACGGATGTTACACTGCATACATGTATAAGGATTCTTTTCTTTTGTAACATCCTAAAAAGAAAAACCATACTTTTTTTAACAATTACTCAGCATAATTAATGTGAAATTATACAATAATAAAAAAAATGCTCGATATTTATGTAAAAAAAAAACCAGAAAATTTGAATTTCATTTGTAAATGTTTGATATTGCTAAGCTCACACTTTGTTTTCTACTGCTCTTTGGTTGTCATAGCATCATTTACTGTTCAGAATTGTATGTGTTGTAAAAGGGCTTTATTTTCATAATTAGTCAGTTACATGCATAAATCTGAAACATAGAAAATATGCACAGATGAGTAAGGGAAATGGGGACGGATGTTACGCTGTCAGGTGTGAGACTACACTGCATTTTATTGAAAAATATGTAGCTATTTTTACCAGATTTTTACAATCTTAAAAAAAGCCTGATTTTGCTATTTATAATTAAGAAACTTGTAAAAAGCAATAGATAACAAAATATTAAGTGCCTGTTAGAAAGTAATGCTATGAAAATTATTGGTGATAGTGGGAGGAGTAAATGTTTGAATCCTGTGTTTGACAATTTTTGTAGCTTTTACTGCACTGACAAAAATTTCACATTTGTAATGTTCATTGAATTACTCTTCCAACTTTTTTGTCTAATTCTATTAAAATTTGATTTATCTTCTAAAACATTACAGATCACAACTATTTTTTTTTCAAACAGTAATCTTGTCACAGTAGCCAGTAATTTATTTTTAGCCATACAAAAGAGAAAAATATCTTTTTATATTGAAATATTTTAAGGCATATTTTTCATGAATTCTATTTATGAACATTTGTACAATATAATATCAATCAACTCAAGACACTTAAACGTTCATGTGTAACCTTAGATACAAAAATAGTTTGGCTTTACACTGCGTGTATTGGCCTGTTTGCCAGCAGGCATATAGCACCATAATCCTTTTGTATATTGCACCAAGATAAGCTTGGTCACATTGGTGCTTTACCTAATTTGCATACTTACATGTCCTGAAGGGGAGTATCTACCCAATATGGGAGTTACTGACAGGAAAAGGTAGTCACTTTTCTTGTATGTTTCATTTTATTAGTACTACACAAAAAAAGAGGTGGTCCAAGTGTCATAAAATGCAAATTAGGTTAGGAGCCACTTTGCGAGTTATGATGGGTCAATTGTTTATTCAAGGTTGTTATGTAATATTCATTGTTTTACAAGACACTACTTTGGTCATTTAATGATAAAAAGATTACAGTAAGATCTCAAAAGGGATTAAACAGATAACAGATTATAACAAAGGGATGTTTTTACAACTGATTGACTAGAGTTCTTTTTTTCTGTCCTTCTTACCTTGAATTTGCCTGATTAGTGTGCCCTGAAACTGGCAGTTAATTATTGTGTAAGGTAATCAAATAGACAGGCAACCATGAAATAAACTGTAATTAATGTTAATATTTTGTTGATATGGCTTCTCTTGACAAGACTGTTGCACTCGGAGCAATCCCAAATATTGTAACATCCGTCCCTCAATGCTGTAACGTCCGTCCCCTAATGAAATGGGGCAATTAAAGGTCAACCTTACTATTTACAAATATTTTTCTGCATATTTCAAGCATATTTACATGTAAATTGATAAAAAACATACTGTTACTATACTTTATTTTTAACAAAAAATGATAATATTTAACTTTTTTTGTCCCCTACCAATATTTTTTTTTTAATTTGTCTAAATAAGCAAAAGCTTGCAAAAATTAATGTTTTTATCTGTTTTTAAAATCACCATTTCAGTTTAATGAACTGTATTCTATAAGAAATCATGTTGAAATACAAGTTAATTATTAGAAAATGATTGTCATATAAAAAAATTATGTGGTATTCATAGAGGGGACGGATGTTACAGGGACGGACGTTACACATAACTTAAGCATTTTAATGCTGTATTCACTTGGAACTTACAAAAATTATTATTTTTGTCCTTTTTGAAAATCAGTATGATAAGTATGTTGTAGAAAAGTAAATTTGACGTTCTATTTTGTGATTTTATAAGAAATACTAAGGGGGGACGGACGTTACACTTTTTTTCGTACAAATTTTTTTTTGCCTTGTATAAAGACATTATGAGCAAATTGGGTATTATGGCAAATTAAAAGCATTAAATGTTTGTTCTGCACATCTTTTCTGAAAAATTTAGACAGGAATCAAACTTGTTACTGTCCATTATTTATTTTTAATGCAAGGTTTTGTATATTAGGGGTCAATGAAATTCATCTGCATTACACATGGACATATTGTACTCAAATTGCTGTAGTTATTTCATTTCTTTTTTAATTAACAAGAATGATAAATGTACTGAAAGGTTACAAAATTTGCTAGATGGCAAACATAAAAAAAAATTTGTTTGTTAGCAAATGAAGTAACTGTTCTTTTTTAAAAAAGGGTAAAAAATCAGATGCTAAAACATTACAGGTCAAAAAGGGCATTTTTACATGATAAAATTGCTTTTAATTTCTGTTCAAGCCATGCAATCCAAAAAAGGTGTCGGGTACATTTGAACAATATTGATAAAGATTAAATGTACTCAAAAGTTTTTGTATTAAACTTATAATAAACTTCATTTTTGGCATTACATGCATTTTAAAAAAATTGGCCCATTTACTGTGCAGCAGGCAATATGCCTAGGCCCCCAGGCAGAGCCCTGGTAGGGGACAGTGTGTCAAGTCCCCCGCCGAAAAAAACGGTTTTGGGAATTTAAACGAGACTTTACAGTTGTTTAAAGTATTATATGTTGTCTTTAAATACAAAAAATACTAGATCTAACACAAGTTTGTATAGTCATCGTTTATAAAGTAGATTTTACTTAGAGCAATCCCTCTAACTTAGTGTAGTGTCTTCTTAAAATTTGAACTATGTCAGAGTTGCATCCATGTTGGAGCATAGTAAGTTATCCCAACAGCTTGATATATTCATGTACTTGACCGTATACAGTGTTTTTTTGGGGGCTGAAATTCGGCCCCATTCCCCTCCAAATTTAATACACATTTTTGACAAAAAATTCCCCTCAAAATGTGGAAAAAATCTTTGATTTATTTAATCAAGAGTTGGCCAAACTTGTTATAAAAACATAAGTTTTCTTAAATTACAGCTTCAGAATAATTTCTTGCAACTATTTGACACCTTACATGAGAAATAGTCAGCCGAAAATCGCTGATTTTTCGTTTGTCACCTATTTTGGCGACCCCGATTTTTGTTATTTTTTCAACAAAAACATCGTTCCAAAGATGAAAAAAGATACTAATACAATGTTTTCAATTGAAAATAGAAGTAATACTTAATACTCGCGTGTGTTTTAACCCCAATGCTGCTAAGTCATGTTCCTGACACCAGTATTTTATCAGGGTCCGTATATTACATGTAATATACAGACCCTGATTTTATATATAAAATTTTGTTATGTTAAATTCTTATGTCCTCTCTTTATATTTGGTAAAAGAATAATGTCATTTACATACATGATAGTTTTGGTTCTTTATAATATTACATTTTTAAACAGTATATTTTATACATTTTCTAAAAAATTCCCCTTTTCTGGCAAAATGATGTAAAAATTCCCCTCTTGACGGGCCTGCCACCTTTCCCCTCAGACTGAAAAAAAACACTGAACTTGTTCGTGTGTACGTGTATCATCTACTGCTTCCCAGTCATGTGCGTCCTTTTGTCTGTTCCATTCTCAGGTGAAAATTGGTGAAATTTCAAGAATACCAATATCAATCAATGGATTTTTATTAATGACGTTACTATTCACTTAATTATTTCTCTAACAAAAATGAATTAAAAAAAAAAAATTCATTTCACAAAAATGATATTTTGGCCTGGCAAACAGTGTTAATAAACCTTAATTTAGCAGTAAAGCTTTAATTTGTATAATGTCAGGCAATATGCATATACATGTAGTCATTGGCTTAGTGGTAACGGCAGTGAAATTGCATCTTTTTATGACAAGGTCGTTGGTTCGAATCCCAGAATGTTAGGGTTTCTTTTTTGTCTTTTTTTTCTAAATCCCGTTTAAATTCTTTGATATTCAAGAATTAACCCATTTTATGGAAATATTCACATCTGTTCTCGTAAAGTTCTAAATAGGAATGCAAGCAATGCTTTAAAATTAATTCATATAGGGTATGAAATATCTACATACAAAATCTGGCAAAACGAGTTCTGTATTGACGAAAGGTTTACATATTAGACATGATATAAATGAAAAATAAAGTATCATAAAAAAAGTAGAAAAGAAAAAAAAAAGATTCATGAAAAATTAAATTCACCTGGATTCGAACCTGAACCGTCAAAACTATACGATCAAATTGTCAACGCACTAACCAATTGAGCAATTCATTTTTTTGCGATTTGTTAACTATTTATGTAATATTCTCCATAACAAGTACTGAGATAACCGTTATACCTGATTTACCTGTCAAGTTGAACCTAATCCTATGACGCGCTATCAAGTTATCATAAAAGGACTATACATCGCACTAGAAAAATCAAACAAACAACAACATAATCCGACGTACAGATTTAACAACATGTGTCAATTCATTCAAAAATAAGCGCTAAATAACTACTGTTTTCGGCCGAGGTTTTGATTCAAAACTTCTAAGAATGTTGCATGTTGACACAAAATTCATTATGAAGAAATGCCTTTTCACATAATTGTATGCTTCGTAAGACACACACTACAAAAATGAAAGTAACAAAATGACACACATTTCGTTAAAGTAAGGAATTTTGCCTGATAATCAAATCAGCTAATATTTTTCATCAAAATTATTTTTAATGCATTCTTCAATGCCTATTGAACATTTTTATGATAAAAACAGACTATACCCGTGTTTATTAATATTGAGTTTCATGTGTAAACCAAAGAGCTCTCCTTAAGGGCTGTTTCTTTATAAATTTTGAAAAACTTTAAAACTTCCAAAGAGAACTGAATAAATATTTCAAGAAATTTAGAACAAAATATAAGGCATTGTTTGATTTATCGGATTTTCTTACTAATCAGATGAAACCCCTGTTTTTCAAAGTTGCAAATTTAGCCAAAAATTATGCTACAGAAGTAACTGAGGTGAAAGTTCCCGGTTTTCATTAGAAATATTCTTGCAAATTTATACTAAATTGAATCCTGATAGTACGTGACTGAAACACTGGATTAAATATTCAATTACGCAAAGTCGAGCTTTAAACAAGTTGGTAATTTTAGTGCACATACTAAATTTAGTTGATCGTGTAATACAAGACAGGCGGCGTGTTGTCGACTGAGAACTATGTTGGTAGCAATCGAATGAAATTTTCAAAGATTGGGATCGTTGACTTTCATGCCATGAATTGTATTTATTGGAAAAACTTTGCGACAAAATCCTCAAATTACGGAAATGTTTGTTGTTAGTTTTCTGAAATAAACCTTCGTCTCGCTTTTAATTCCGTGTAGTATACTTTTAAAACGAATAAGCGATGACCTTCACATAAATTTTGTATTTTCCCAGATAGTCTATCATATAAAGATTGATTACTGTAAACTGTTAGATAAATTAACGATTTTTTAATCCTGTGAACTATCTTAAACCTAGTTCGTTTTATTAACACTCTATTTTTGGCTTGAGCAACGCCCAGTCAGCAGTCGTAATTATTTATATCCTGAATTGATATTTGTAAAAGTTATCTGCATGCAATATGAATAATTATCAACTTTCCACTGACCTTGATGGAAACTTGAAGGAATGGACATTTCTCCACGTTGTACCTCACTTCATCATTTAGGCTCATGTTCCCGACTAACATGTCCAGATAAGGCGGACCATCTGACTGGCATTCGGCCCATGATATTTAAACTTCGCGGTAAAGAAACTTTTCAAGAAAGATAAATCTTCCGATATTTAATATATTATTCATTACAATGAAACAGAGTCAAATATCTTGAATACTATCAAAGGTATTGACTTGAAACTCAAAATATATCTTTACCATCAACATCTACACCTGAGCAAACAATCCCAATAACTCTGTTTTGGTTTTTGACAGATTTATGCCCCTTTTTAACTTAGAATTTTTGGTTAAAGTTTTTTATAAATTCAAATATCTTGTATATTATCAAAGGTATTGACTTGAAACTCAAAATATATCTTTACCATCAACATCTACACATGAGGAAACAATCAGCATAACTCTGTTTTGATTTTTGACAGATTTATGCCCCTTTTTATCTAAGAATTTTTGTTAAGTTTTTTATAAATTCAAATATCTTGCATATTATCAAAGGTATTGACTTGAAACTCAAAATATATCTTTACCATCAACATCTGCACCTGAGGAAACAATCCTCATAACTCTGTTTTGATTTTTGTTAGATTTATGCCCCTCTTTAACTTAGAATTTTTTGTTGAAGATTTTTTTTAATTTAAATATCTTGAATACTTTCAAAGGTATTGACTTAAAACTGTGTCTACCATCAACATCATCATCTGAGCAAACAATCCCCATAACTCTGTTTTGATTTTTGACAGATTTATGCCCCTTTTTAACTTTGATTTTTTTATGGACTTAAAACTTAAAATGTGTGTTTACTGTCAACATCTTCCCCAATGTTTTTGATTTTTGACATATTTATGTCCCTTTTAACTTAGAATTTTGTCACAGTTTTTACCAGACTAACATGGAAATACTCGAAATGGCTTTCTTTTGAAATATCATGAATAATTATGCAGCATGCAGCGGTCATGCTTTTTTAATTCAATACATATCAATTTTGAAAAGTTACAAAGTTATTCATGATCAAATTTACAAGGTTATGTATTTCTTTGAAATTATCCCCTCCTTCTCCCTCCAGTTGGCTTACAGAATCCAGAGTAAGGCTTTGAATGTAATGTACATTTACAAAGGTCTTTGAACAAGTTTCATATCTTTGACCTTTATTCTTATAGACAGTTACACAATACTCCTGTTCTTAGGCAAAAAACCCATTTTACCAACAACTTTTTGAATAGTCGAGCGTGCTGTCATGTGACAGCTCTTGTTAGACTATATTTTTTTAATTCTTGAGGACCATGTGTACGCAACTGCGTTTTTTGCGTACAGGTAGCTATGCGTCTGGTTCAATAGAAGCCAGTAGCTAGATTGCAAATAATTTCACAGACCAAACTCGTCTAGTATGCAAGAACAACTATCTTCATAATTTAATAGAACCGAACTTCAAAGAAAAATTTATTCCCATGTCCGTACAATTTTATGCAGATTCGCTTGTTTGCAATCAAAATTGATGCGGAGACGTCCATAAACCAAGGAGAACCTTTAGTGGAAAAGAAATGATCTCCCTTGTCAGATAAAGTCCAAGGTATCGCAATTTGCAAGTAGGTCCTATCTAGTTGGAATCTTCTGACTTTATCGCTGTTCCACATAGAGAAATACCAATTATTATGTGCGAATTATCTCACACATGTGTTGATTAAAATGCAAGGACTGTAAAAAATTGGACACTAGGGTGTTAATAGAACATGTAACTAAAACCATCATTTAAAGATATCATAATTAGCAATATTTTGCCTTAAATTTCATTATATGGAACAAAGAAAATAGCGAAAAAAGCAGAGTAATCCAAATGAAAGGCCCTAACTGCATTTAGAGAGTATTAATGGGAGATAACTGACAAGTTCCTCAGTGGAAATGACGCAATTTCAATGAAAAATTATCAAAATGCAGTTGACCACATTCGAACGCATTTATGGAAATGATGGGCTTGTTTGAATTTAAAGTGCTGTCGTGTCTTCTGACTTGCAGTAGTCTACCCTTTAATTAGAACCCACGACAGTAGGGGGTTGGGCTGTATATATTATCCATATAGATCTATGGCTATGTAGGGTCTCCACAGAAACTGTTAGACTACCCAAATCCAAGCATGTTCAAGATAGGTCAATTTCTCAGAAAACCAGGCTGCATTGTACAATAAATTTTTAAAAAAGCATGGGCTAATTTTGCAATTATTTGATTTAAATCACCATTGTGTGACTCTTTACCAAATTGTTCAAGAAATGTTGATTTGTCGAAGAAGCATCGCAGCTTTAGGGTTAGGCAGTTGTGACATAATTTAGGCGAGTGATATAATAGTGATATTATGGCCCTCTTGTTGTTTCAGATATGCCTGGATTATTTAGACTTATTGCCACTCCCCCTGTCACTGTTTATTTCATTTTTGTCAGTGTGAACTTTAGGGCTGTAGCGAGTATCCGAGTACTCCGATATCCGAGATCTAGTCAAGAAAATCGAGTACGGATATTCGTCATTGACGAGATCGTTGGAATGCGATCTTTTTCACACACATATAAGTTAGACAAAGTATCTCTATGAAACTTTATAAAAACTAAAAGGAATAGTTCTTGTTCATTTTCTTGCAGTTTTACCCTGTTAATTTCTGAACAGGAAGTAAACAAACACTCTAGAGCTAGCAACGTAGCATTGGCATTAGATTCGAAGAAATTATTGTATGAATTTTCAAAACACAAAAACATTTTTGAAACGAAAAATAAAATAGTATGATATTATGTTGAAAACACGTTTAAAGTAAATGATTTTCATAAGTGTTTAGCGTTTTTATGTCTTTGTTAGTTGATGCTGATGATTCGTGGTACGATAAGTGAATCGTCGGCTCTGATACATGGATCGGATCGGATCGCCACTTGTCCAACTATCCCCAGCCCTAGTGGATTTATAGATTATTTGTCGCCTGCAGAGAGATTGTGCTATACATGTATGTTAGTGACATTACTAAATATCTTAGTGTGCTCTTCTTTTTATAGGTGCAAGTGATGTCTAAGATTGAATTCAGCATTGGGCCTGCAGCAAGGAAATGTTTGAGGATAACAAGCCCATACTCTACTTTATTATTAGATGTCTCTCGGGGGATGTCTGAAGAAGACGTCAGCCAGTTTAAGCTGGTACTTCAAACAGAAAAGCTGGGAACAAAGAGACAAATTTGTAATCTGAAGCATTCATCTGATGTGATGGCATTCTTAGACCACCATGGTTACATTTCAAAAACTTGTACACATTTTCTTGAACATCTCTTATTAAAAATTGACAGGAAGGACTTGATGAAATTGATCGAAAAGTATAATGAAAAAAGAAGGAATAAGTATTTAAATGGTAAGGTGTTATAAAGCTTTTATTATTAGCTCACCTGGCACAAATTTTTTTTTATTGTTACAGGGCTATTTAGCTCACTGGCACTTTGTGCCAGAGTGAGCCATTAGGATCGCTTTCCGTACGTCTGTCTGCCCGTCCGTCCACCATTTCTTTCAAACGACATCTCCTCTGAAACCACTGGTGGACTTGTACCAAGGTGAGCTATATATAGTGATCTTGGCCCTCTTGTTTTTAGCTCACCTGGCACAAAGTGCCAGTGAGCTATTAGGATCGCATTCTGTCTGGCGTCCGTCTGTCCGCCATTTCCTTCAAACGACATCTCCTCTGAAACCACTGGGCCAATGTTGATGAAACTTTGCAGGGATGTTCCTTGCATGAAGCTCTATCAATGTTGTTTAAAGAATTCCATTCCATGCAGAACTCTGGTTGCTATGGCAACAAATAGAAAAAATCTTCTTCTCTGAAACCACAAGGCCTAAAAGCTTAGATATTTTGCATGTAGCATTATCTAGTGGACCTCTACCAAGATTGTTCAAATTATGACCCCGGGTCAAAATTGACCCTGCGCGAGTTCTGGATGGAATGGAATTCTTTAAACAGCTTTGATAGAGGTTCATGCAAGGAACATGCCTGCAAAGTTTCATAGACAGACTGACACCAGACAGAATGCGATCCTAATAGCTCACTGGCACTTTGTGCCAGGTGAGCTAAAAACAAGAGGGCCAAGATGACTATATATAGCTCACCTTGGTACAAGTCCACTTGCCTTGTGGAAGATCACTAAACAATGTTATATAAATAGGTTTTCCTATACATATCTTTGTAAAACAAATGACACCCCCGCCCCCCACCCCTGGGAAAGGCCTAGAGCTTAGATATTTTGCATGTAGCATTGCCTAGTAGACCTCTTCAAAGTTTGTTCAAATTCTGCCCCTGTGGTCAAAATTGGCCTTACCTGTGGCGGGTGGGGGTCATTTGTTTTACAAAGATAAATATAGGAAAACCTATTAGGTATATAACATTGTCTAGTGATCTTCCAGCAGGCAAGTGGACTTGTACCAAGGTGAGGGATATAGGGCCATCTTGGCCCTCTTGATTTGTTTTTGGCAGGAGACCGGAAACGGAACTCTTTTTAGCTCGACTTTTCTATGAAAAGGGGAGCTATCCTACTCGCCCCGGCGTCGGCGTTGGTGTCACACCTTGGTTTAGTTTTTCGTACCACCCCACTTTATTTCAAAAGTATTAGAGGTATGGCTTTGAAACTTACCATACTTGTTAACCATCATAACCTCCATCTACAGACAAGAGTACATAACTCTGTCAAGGTTTTTGACAGAATTATGGCCCTTTTTGGACTTAGAAAGTGTATTGAGCTTGGTTAAGTTTTCCGTACCCACCTCACTTTATTTCAAAACCATTGGAGGTATTGCTTTGAAACTTACCATACTTGTTTACCATCATGACCTACATCAACAGACAAGAGTACATAACTCTGTCAAGGTTTTTGACAGAATTATGCCCCTTTTTTACTTAGAAAATACATTGAATATGGGTAAAATACATTGAATATTGGTAAAATCCACTTATTGCCTTAACTCTTTGAGATGTTGCTTTGAAACTTTGAATGCTTGATTACATCATTACCCCCATCTGTAGGCAAGAGAAGGTAACTCTGTCAGGGATTTGTTTTAAAAATTAATTTTCTTTATCGACTTAGAATCTTGGTTAAGTTTTTCGTACCAGTCCACTTTTTGACTAAACTGTTCGAGATATTACTTTGAAAGTTGGAATACTTGTTTACCATCATGATCCCAAAACATGGGCAGGAGAAGGTAATTCTGTCAAGGATTTTATTTGAATTATGGCCCTTTTTGACTTAGAAACTCAGTTAAAATTTTCATTCTTGTCCACTTGTTGAATCAACCATTTGAGATATTACTTTGAAAGTTGGAGTATTTATGTACCATCATGAGACCTATCTGTAAGCAAGAGAAGATAACTCTGTGAAAATGTTTCTTGATTTGTACTTAGAAATTCCTAGTTAAAGTCTTGTGTGCCCTTAACTGTCAAAGTTTTGTTTTATTGGCAAGCACTAAAAAAAGTCGAGCGCGCTGTCCTGCTGACAGCTCTAGTTTTTTGGCCTAATCTAAATGTTTGTTCAACAATTCACACCAAGAAACTTTCGTTTGCTTAATCTCTTTTTGTCTGATATTCCGATATCCGGATAATCGTTGCCATCCTTAGTTTTAATACATTTTCCGTCAGTTATTATTGTCAATGAGTCAATTTTTGGCAGGTGAGAGCAGTGTAAAGAAAGAAGTTACACAGCAATATACAAAGCTACGTGAATTGAAACCGGAAAGTATTGATAGAATGCCGCAACAGACGACTGAGCAGACTACAGTAAAAGAAGTATACTGCGACTCTCATAGGTATCATCATGTAATAATTAGTAGGGTATTTAGTCTGTACTTTGGAGGAAATCATTAAAAATTTATGAACTACAGTCATGAAGATTGCATAATTATGTAGAATGAAATTAGTAGGGGTCTGGACTATGCTATTCTGTTTGGGCTAGACAGCTATCCATTTGGTTAAAACCAGAAGTGAAGAATTGAAAAATTCTGTGTTGCATGGTAAACTTATGAAAGATTGTGGGGCAAATTACTTTGACTGTCTACACTATAGTAGAGACAACATTGTAAACCTTGTCACACCTGTGGTGGATTCCAATAGTTTATTTTGATGTAGAGGTGCTGATAAATGAAGGCTGAACAATATATAATTATGCCCCCCATCAGAGGGTACTATGTTGAATTGCACGTAAGTTGGTCTGTCAGTAGACCAAACCTTGTCTAATCAATAACTAGAGAATGATTTGGCCTAGGTTCCTTAAACTTAGTAGGCAGGTTAATTTTGAGGACATGACAAAGATCAAGTCCACAGTGACTTTCAACTAGGGATGTCAACGAATACCCAAATTGGTATTCGGATATTCGGTCAGCCCTCCGAACGAATATCCGGATATTCGGTTGTTTTATGTACTAAATCTAATACGTTGTTGACCAATTTGTCACATATTTTTGCGATTATAAAATTTATAGCTGACAGTTACCCTAGCCAGGCGAATATTCTATCCCGAAAACTTACTTTAATACATTTTAAGTCAGACAATTAATGGCTTTAAGATTCAAACATTCGTGATATAAAAGAAGGATAAGATCAAATTCATATACGTTGTTATCACGGGAGCTAACTCTGTAAGGACTGTTGTACTTTCGGTTTCGTTTTCTCCGTGACGAGACGTTACATGGACAGTTATTTTCTTTTTCTGCTGTTTCAGTCCTTAAGGATCTGCGGGATGCTTAATAGGTCTGAGAAAGAAAAGATATAAAAAAAAAAACAACCTGAAAAGATTTTCATTTAATTGAAAAATGTAAAATTATTTAATAAACTTGTTTAATGTTTGTAAAACGGGGCGCTGTACAAAAAGATACTTCATAATTGCAATGGCTAAAGTGAGCGCCTCTCCTTATGTATTGGCGTAAAACACTTGAATGATAATTTTCCTTAATCTAAATTTTTGTTCAACAATTCACAACTAGAAATTGAAACTCTTTTGTTTGCATAATCTCTTTCGTCTATCGCTTAAGATTGACTAAAGAAAGTGTCATCACCAGAGCAACGGGGTATTGTAAACTGACACTTTATCGACCGTTATTGAAAATTAATTATTGTCATAAAAACAACAAGTCAAAATTTAAGTTTTTATATTGAAATTCGTTTTTTTTGTACGAATTTACCGAATACTTTGATACCTATATCGTATCTGAATATTCGTTGCCATCCCTACTTTCAACAGAAAAAACTTGTCTGATCAATATCTAGATCTTTGGTCTAGTGTCCGCAAAGGAGCAGTGTTGTAGAGATTAAGCTGTCGGCCACTCATCCCAGAGGTTGCGGGTTGAAGCCCCACTGGGATCACAACCGTACTTCCTCATATGACACCAGTACTGGTTTTTCCAGGAAGTGGATTAATCATCTTATAAAACCACTGATTTTAATTTTAGCAATTTCACAGAATCAGTTACGTCTTTTTTGTGTGTGATAATAATTACGCGCTCTTCATACTCATGTTTAGGTACAGACATATTTAAGTTATACAGTTAGAACGGGCATTTATAAAAGTCCTACAACAATACATTCAGGAATCAAAGGTTATGTGACTTGATTTTGTGTCCATTTTGTAACTCCTGGACCACATGCTGGTTTTCCAATGAGCATGTCAAAATTGTTAATCATAGAGTTATTGAGGTTAGGTTAATGAGTGAAGTCATTTCTTGTAAAAATAAGTCACATTTGTGGGGGTATTTTAATCACAAATAGTGATAGCTCTAGATGGTGCAGTTTATTACATGCCACCGAGTAGAAACCAAGAAATCTCCAGCTTAAATAGACCCACTGCTTTACTTTAAAAATGAAAAAGAGTTATTCAACTTTAGTATTTTCCATTGTAGGTCAAATCCAGATGGAGCCTCTGGGTGCTCTACTTTAAAAGGCAGCACTGTATCAGCTCCGAGTCTTGAAAACACTGATCCAGCCTCGCTTTGTTTTCATGATTCAACCCAAGACAGTCTTGATTCCAGTCCAATGGCTATAGATAATAGCCAAGATAGTCTGAAGTCTTCCATTTCAGATGAGGAAAAGATTGAACTCCTTAGTGAAAAAGTGTGGAAATTATGTCAAGATGATTCTGTGAATGATATAGTCATGTCATCACAGTGATGCTGCCTGTTGACAAATTGCATGAACAAAAAACCAAGAGTTAAAGTGTTAGAATTAATTGGGAAAAAAACGATTAAGCGATTATTCACTATCCTACTATTTCCTGAAATTTGTCCACTCTCTCAGTTTCATACAATTTGCCCAATCTTCTGTAGCATAAGTCTCGATGTTTGTTTGCTCTTCAGGAGTTTTGCAAGCAAGCTAATTTAACTGAAATCGATTGGGCAATTACTGGTGTAATTGATACTATTGCCTTGTGTTTTCATGTTTCAAATACATCTGAATCACCTTCATGTAAATGTCTATATTAATGAAAAACACAGTTGTTCTCGAGGGAGCATTCAGGTGTCATTGAATTCCAAATTAGGTTCAGCCACAAGTGTGTTCATAAAAGTTACTGTCAGGAAATTTGGATGCAATTTTACCTATTTCTTTTTAGCTGTCTGAGCCAAAGGCTCTGGATTGAGCCAAAGGCTCTGGATCAGGTACGAGTACAGGTTGGTTGTCTGTCGTCCTTGTCAACATTTCTCCATAGTGTCAGTCCACTGCACAGAAAGGCCTCTGTTACTAACAATAGAAAATATAAACAAACCTGCATCTTGCGACTTTGAACAGACCCCTTTAAGATTCCGTTTCGCTGCACAAATGGACTTCTGTATCTTTAAAATTTCGTCTCATGAACTAATGATTAGAATGTCACCAAAATTGCTCTGTAGCATTCATGCATTGACCCCTTTCAGTTCTAGACTACTGCATGTAGGTGCAACTGCTCCTAGAAATAGAAAGAATCTTTAATGATGTCAGCTTAGCAGCACAACAGTGTAACTACAGTGCTAAACAGTATTATAGTACATTACAGTACTATACAGTACTTTACAACGTCATAGTTCTTTACATTGCTACTGTACTCCACCGTGCTAAAGTTCTTGGGAGTACTACAACACTATAGAATACTACAGTACTATACTGTGCTACAGTACTTGCTGAAAGGTTAAACACTTTATAGTCGGCTTGCTCAATGGAGAGACTTAGATTGATCATTTTAAGTTGCCTGTGAGACAGTACTAGGGCACTGTTTTTTAAGTGCTGATAAAAATGTTAAGGTCCCTGTCTTTTTGGGGTTTTTTTTTTTTTTGGGGGGGTTGGGTTTTGGTTGGTTTATGAAAGCTCTACATTTTTAGCCGACCTTTTTTAGAAGAAAAGGGAGATATCCTACTGGCCTCGGCGTCGGCGTTGGTGTCACACCTTGGTTAAGTTTTTCGTACCACCCCACTTTATTTCAAAAGTATTAGAGGTATGGCTTTGAAACTTACCATACTTGTTTACCATCATAACCTCCATCTACAGACAAGAGTACATAACTCTGGCCCTTTTTGGACTGAGTGTATTGAGCTTGGTTAAGTTTTTCGTACCTAACCATACTTGTTAACCATCATGACCTACATCAACAGACAAGTGTTCATAACTCTGTCAAGGTTTTAGACCGAATTATGCCCCTTTTTTACTTAGAAAATACATTGAATATGGGTAAAATCCACTTATTGCCTTAACCCTTTGAGATATTGCTTTGAAACTTTGAATGCATGTTAACATCATTACCCCCATCTGTAGGCAAGAGAATGTAACTCTGTCAGGGATTTGTTATAAAAATTAAGGCCCTTTATTGACTTAGAATCTTGGTTAAGTTTTTCGTACCAGTCCACTTTTTGACTAAACTGTTTGAGATATTAATTTGAAAGTTGGAATACTTGTTTACCATCATGATCCCAAAACATGGGCAGGAGAAGGTAATTCTGTCAAGGATTTTATTTGAATTATGGCCCTTTTTGACTTAGAAACTCAGTTAAAATTTTCATTCTTGTCCACTTGTTGACTTAACCATTTGAGATATTACTTTGAAAGTTGGAGTACTTATGTACCATCATGAGACCTATCTGTAAGCAAGAGAAGATAACTCTGTGAAAATGTTTCTTTATTTGTACTTAGAAATTCCTAGTTAAAGTCTTGTGTGCCCTTAACTGTCAAAGTTTTGTTTTTAGCTCGACTATTCAAAGAATAATGAGGCTATTGCACTCGCGTCGGCGTCTGCGTTGGTTAAAGTTTTTCATAAAGTCAAATATCTTGAATACTATCAAAGGTATTGACTTGAAACTCAAACTATATGTTTACCATCAACATCTATAAATGAGGAAAGAATCCCCATAACTCTGTTTTGATTTTTGACAGATTTATGCCCCTTTTTAACTTAGAATTTTGGGTTAAAGTTTTTTATAAATTCAAATATCTTGAATACAATCAAAGGTATTGACTTGAAACTTAAAGTATGTGTCTACCATCAACAACTGCACCTGAGGAAACAATCGCCATAACTCTGTTTTGATTTTTGACAGATTTATGCCCCTTTTTAACTTAGATTTTTGGTTAAATTCTTTTATAAATTCAAATATCTTGAATACTATCAAAGGTATTGACTTGAAACTCAAAGTATGTGTCTACCATCAACATCTTCACCTGAAGAAACAATCCCCATAACTCTGTTTTGATTTTTGACAGATTTATGCCCCTTTTTAACTTCGATTTTTGGTTAAATTCTTTTATAAATTCAAATATCTTGAATACTATCAAAGGTATTGACTTGAAACTCAAAGTATGTGTCTACCATCAACATCTTCACCTGAGGAAACAATCCCCATAACTCTGTTTTGATTTTTGTTAGATTTATGCCCCTTTTTAACTAAGAATTTTTGGTAAAAGATTTTATAAAGGCATATATTTTGAATACTTTCAAAGTTATTGACCTGAAACTCAAATTATGTGTCCACCATCAACATCTTCACCTGAAGAAACAATCCCCATAACTCTGATTTGATTTTTGTTAGATTTATGCCCCTTTTTAACTTAGAATTTTAGTTAAAGATTTTTATGAAGTCAAATATCTTGAATACTATCAAACGTATTGACTTGAAACTTAAAATGAATGTTTACTATCAACATCTTCACCAATGTTTTTGATTTTTAGCTCGACTTTTCTATGAAAAGGGGAGCTATCCTACTCGCCCCGGCGTCGGCGTCGGCGTTGGCGTCACACCTTGGTTAAAGTTTTTATACAACCCCACTTTATTTCAGAAGTATTAGAGGTATGGCTTTGAAACTTACCATACTTGTTTACCATCATAACCTCCATCTACAGACAAGAGTACATAACTCTGTCAAGGTTTTTGACAGAATTATGGCCCTTTTTTACTTAAAAAGGTATGTATTAGCTTGGTTAAGTTTTTTTACCACCTCACTTTATTTCAAAACCATTGGAGGTATTGCTTTGAAACTAACCATACTTGTTTACCATCAAGACCTTCATCAACAGACAAGAGGACATAACTCTGTCAAGGTTTTTGACAAAATTATGCCCCTTTTTACTTAGAAAATACATTGAATATGGGTAAAATCCACTTATTGCCTTAACCCTTTGAGATATTGCTTTTAAACTTTTAATGCTATTTCACATCATTACCCCCATCTGTACGCAAGAGAAGGTAACTCTTTCAGGGATTTGTTTTAAAAATTAAGGCCTTTTATCGACTTAGAATCTTGGTTAAGTTTTTGGTCACCTGTAGACGCACTTTTGACTGAGGACTGTTTGAGATATTGAATTTGAAAGTTGGAATACTTGTTTACTATCATGATCCAAAAACATGGGCAGGAGAAGGTAATTCTGTCAAGGATTTTATTTGAATTATGGCCCTTTTTGACTTAGAATTTCAGTTAAAATTTTCGATTCTTGTCCACTTGTTGACTTAACCATTTGAGATATTACTTTGGAAGTTGGAGTTCTTATGTGCCATCATGAGACCTTAGTCATAATCTGTAAGCAAGAGAAGATAACTCTGTGAAAATGTTTCTTGATTTGTACTTAGAAATTCCTAGTTAAAGTCTTGTGTGCCCTTAACTGTCAAAGTTTTGTTTTATAGGCAAGCACTAAAAAAGTCGAGCGCGCTGTCCTTCTGACAGCTCTTGTTGATATATTTATGCCCCTTTTTAACTTAGAATATTTTCACAGTTTTTACCAGACTATTATTAGAAATACTCTAAATGGTTTACTTTTGAAATGTCATAGAATAAATATGCAGCAGGTAGCGGTCATGCTTTTTTAATTTTAAACATATCAATTTTGAAACGATACAAAGTTATTCATGATCAAATATACAAGGTATACACTTTAGAGTTTATAGGTAATGGAATCCTGTATATATGCTTACATTTGTGTCCGGACTGTAACTTTGTCATGCATTGTAGGATTTTAAAATAACTTTGCAAAAATGTTCAGCACATCAAGACGACGTCGCATTACGTGCAAGACCTACATCCCTATCTCAAAGGTCAAGGTCATTTAGAGTTTGAAGGTTATGGAATCCTTTATATACGCACACATTTGTTAAAATAACTTGGCACAAATGTCTAGCACATCAAGACGACGTGTCGCGTGCAAGACCCACGTCCCTCACTCAAAGGTCAAGGTCACACTTAGAGTTTGAAGGTAATGGATTCCAGTATATATGCATACATTCGTGCACGGACTGTAACTTTCTCCTGCATTGAAGGATTTGAAAATAACGGGTGCAAGTGTTCCGGATTTCCGACGCCGATCAAGGTCGTTTTTCCAATTCGTATAAATCCGAGGAGATATTATGGGGGGGGAGGAGGGAGGGGGCTTACACGTCCGCAGAACCTCCGAAGTCCGAAGCGCTGAAAAAATTAACGCGGAACGTGAGACCGGCATTTAGTATCAGCGTTCTGTAATGAATCTATGGGGCGATTTTCATTGGCTTAAAATTTGATGTTTTACCCAATAGGAATGATCGATTCATTGCAACACGTTTATACTTGCAATGGCGGATTTTTAAACGATAGGAACAAATTTGAAAGCAGATATTTTTCGTAATTATATGAAACATGAAGTTTTTACCACCAAGATATAATATCAAGGAACCCGAAAGAGAAGCAAAGAATAAGTGGAGATTGGAATGGTTAAGCGAAACTAGATTCTAATGGTGGAAAATGGGGGAGTGGTTGCATAAAACAGACATTTTCGGGATTGCATTTTGTGACGTTATGGCAAGACGGCTTGTCCTGTAATAGATTTCCTTTCTAGGTAATGCATCAGAAGCCCTCAGAAATTGCTCAAAACCAGGAGTTTCCGGGGGCCTCCGGCCCCCTGGACCCACCAGGGGTCCTACCGGCCCCCAGCTTAAATTTCAGGATTTTCAATTTTGGCAACTTGCACCCCTGAAATAACTTGGCACAAATGTCTAGCACATCAAGACGACGTGTCGAGTGCAAGACCCAATCGTCCCTCACTCAAAGGCCAAGGTCACCCTTGAGAGTTTGAAGGTAATGGATTCTTATATATATGCATACATTCTTGCCCGGACTGTTACTGTAATAACTTTGTCATGCATTGAAGGATTTGAAAATAACTTGGCACAAATGTTCAGCATCAAGCCGACGTGTCGCATGCAAGACCCACGTCCCTACCTCAAAGGTCAAGGTCACGCTTGAGAGTTTATAGGTTATGGAATCCTGTATATATGCATACATTCGTGCACGGACTGTAACTTTCTCATGCATTGATTGATTTTAAAATAACTTGGCACAAATGTTCAGCACATCAAGACAATGTGTTGTGTGCAAGAACCATATCCCTACCTCGAAGGTCAAGGTCACAGTGATTAAAAGTAATGGAATACTGTATGCATGGCAACTGTCATACATGGAAGGATTTTAAAATTACATGGCACATTTATTGAGCACATGGAGAGGACACAGACTGTGAGACACCTTTTTCGGGGGCATTTGTCACTTGTGAGGGACAGCTCTTGTTCTGTTCAACATTATATTTTGCAGACTTTGTTAGTTATTGTCGAGCCCGCTTGCGGTGAGCTCGATATAGTTGTCACTTCTGGCGTTCGGTGTATGTGCCTGCATTGGTCCGTCCGTCCGATTTTGTCTGGACCATATCTTTTTCATGCATGGAGGGATTTTGATGTTACTTGGCACAAATGTTCACCGTCATGAGACGGAGTGTCATGAGCAAGAACCAGGTCCCTAGGTCTAAGGTCAAGGTCACACTTTGAGGTTAAAGGTCAAATTCAAGAATGACTTTGTTCGGAGTATATCTTTTTCATGCATGGAGGGATTTGAATTTAACTTGGCACAAATGTTCACCATCATGAGACAGAGTGTCATGCGCAAGAACCAGGTCCCTAGGTCTAAGGTCAAGGTCACACTTGGAGGTTAAAGTTCAAAGTCAAGAATATCTTTGTCTGGAGCATTTCTTTATGCATGGAGGGAATTTGATTTTACTTTGTACAAATGTTCACCACCATGGGCTACCCTTGTTTTTAGAATTACTTCCCTTTGTTGTTACTATAAATAGCTTATATTGTAACTTTTTTATTACTGGCCGTAGAGAAAAATCAAGACCACTTTTCTGTGGTACAACATGCATGTTACATCCAATATTTAGGTGTATTTTGGCCCATTTCTACTTGGTAAAGAATTAGCCCTTTTGACATATGGCGGGCTCGACATGTTGCAAGTGGGCATCTAGTCATTAATAATGACTTTGTAGTATTTCATAATGCACCATGATAATCTTTGAATTGCTACAGAAGTAGACTTCAGTTACAATTTTTCTAGGGGGGGGAGGGGTGGGGGGGGGGGGGGTCACTTGGTCCCCACAGACTTAATTATAGGGAAAACTTTAAACATCTTCTTGTCTAAAACCACAAAGCCTGGTATTTGAAATGAAGCATTGTGTAGTGGACTGCTACGTAGATTGTTTAAATCAGGACCCCAGGTCAAGTTTTACCCTTTCTGCCACACCATTGTTGACCTTGTATTATAGCCAATGGTAGCCAGGTGAGCGATAAAGGGGAAGTTCATTAGACTGGCGCAATCATATTTTCATCTGTATATCTATATTGGTGGACATAACATTGTACAGGCTTGAGGCTTCAGGGGGTAGCGATACAGGGTCATCATGGCCCTCTTGTTTACACCTTAGCGTGTTCTCACTCAGATGTGTTAAAATAATGATGTTTAAATTTCATTATCATTTTTCATACTGTTTTGTTGTATATACAAACAGAATATTGATGTTAAAATTTCATTATCATTTTTCATATTGTTTTGTTGTATATACAAGCAGACTGTGTTCAGCAGGTGGTCAGTATTGTAGGTTACAACATCTTGACTTCACTGTTTTGGTAGTGAATCTACAGAAGGACATGATGATAAGAATCGTGATATAACATGTTATTTTTGTTTATAATTTTGATATTACAAGATATGAATAGTATTGACAGTATCATTGACTGTAAGAATTCCAGTAATCTAAACCTAGCATAGCTATAAACTTTGTATACAAAGTAACAGGGAATAGGATGTTTATTTTAATTCTAGAAGTATTTTCTGAACACAATCAATTTGACACTCTTTTTTTTCGCCTTGACTTTATTTGCACTATAGAAGTTAAATATATTGCTTTGGTTTGTCTTTGCAACCAATAATACAGAGAGCTGATGGGGTCACTGTATTGTATTATGAGCATGCAGAAAGAAATATTTGGTTTGAAATGAGGTAGGCAATAGGGAGTTGAATCAGTTTTCAGAAAAGTCGTAGTTAGTGTATTCAATGTTTTGCATGTGTTAAAGTTCAGTTTCAAGTCATGAATCTGTAAATCTTCAAACAATGGTATCAAAATATGTATAATATGAAGTAGCCTTTAGGATGGCTTGATGTTAGTCTGTAGTCCACAATTCGCTTTAAACAAATTTATGCATAATGCTTAAATGTTTGTTTTTGAATAAAATGTAAGAAGTTTTACATTTACATTCTCCACACATTCTGTTTCATGGTTTTGTTTTAATCATTTAGCGTAAGTAATGCATAGCAAAATGTGCAGTGTGTATATATACTAATGCATTTCAGTCAGCTTAGTTCAAGGTTATACTTTGTTGGCATATTGCAATTTGAGGGAGAGACATACTATTGTCTTAAAACAGCTGACTAATTTATGTAACTGTTATTTGAAGTTACTGCTATGTAACTGTCAGTGGATGGTATGGTTGGTTTTAGCTTTGAAAGCAAGATTGAGAATCATTGTAAGTTGCTGTGCAAGGTCCATTACTAAGACCAAATAGAATTTTCTTTTAAATCCTGAATTGTAACAGGCGTCTTCTCTGAAGGAAAATATGTATATGAATAAGCATGCCTATTTTAAAATAAAGTTTAAAGAAATTCACTTCCAATGATCTGCAATTTATATTTCTGACTGTTGACAACATGCAATAAAGCGAAAGTAGGACAAAAAGGCCGCCCCAAGTCAATCTAAGGAAATACAAAAACATTCACTTATTTTTCTGCAGCAGTATTTCAAACACGGAAATACTCCATGGCTATTGTTAAGTTTTAGAAACCAGTTTCAAACTGTATTTCCCTGTTGCAATTCAATTTGTTCTTAGTAATGGACCTTTAAGTGAAAGTTGAAATATGTGATATTATAGGAAGCTTTAGTGTATATTTGGGTTTTGCTTTAAAAGCAGTTCTTATGTTAATTAGCTCACTTAAGCACTCGTAAGTTTGAGAATTTATTATATCCCCCGAACACAAAGTGTAAGGAGGTGTATACTGGATTCAGCTTGTCTGTCCATCTGTCTGTAGACGGAATCTTGTGGAAGCAAAATCTCTGGTCAGAATTTAATGATACTTCACAGAAGTGATAAGTACCATGCCTAGTTATACCCCCAAAACGAAGTTTAGGGGGGTATATAGGAGTCACCCGGTGGTTGGTCGGTCGGGCGGGCGGTCGGTCGGTCTGTTGCATTTTCCTTGTCCGGGGCATAACTTGGAAAATACTGGTTGGAATTCAATACAACTTCATACAATGATCAAGCACATTGAGAGGAAGTGCAGTGCACAAGAACTATAACTCCATCTTGACTAATTACAGAGTTATTGCCCTTTGTTACTTTTCCTTGTCCGGAGCATAACTTGAAAACTACAAGTTGGAATTCAATACAACTTCATACAATGGTCAAGCACATTGAGAGGAAGTGCAGTGCACAAGAACTATAACTCCATCTTGACTAATTACAGAGTTATTGCCCTTTGTTACTTTTCCTTGTCCGGAGCATTATTCGAAAACTACTGGTTGGAATTCAATACAACTTCATACAAAAAAAGGTCAAGCACATTGAGAGGAAGTGCAGTGCAGAAGAACCATAACTCCATCTTGACTAATTACAGAGTTATTGCCCTTTGTTGCTTTTCCTTGTCCGGAGCATAACTTGAAAACTACTGGTTGGAATTCAATACAACTTCATACAATGGTCAAGCACATTGAGAGGAAGTGCAGTGCACAGGAACTATAACTCCATATTGACTAATTTCAGAGTTATTGCCCTTTGTTATTTTTTTCTTCTCAGAGCATTACTTGAAAACTACTGGTTGGAATTCAATATAACCTCATACAATGGTCAAGTACATTGAGAGGAAGTGCAGTGCACAAGAACCATAACTCCATCTTGACTCATTTCAGAGTTATTGCCCTTTGTTACTTTTCCTTGTCCAGGAGCATAATTCGAAAAGTACTAGTTAGAATTCAAAACAACTTCAAACAATGGTCAAGCACAATAAGAGGAAGTGCAGTGCACAGGAACCATAACTCAATCTTGACTCATTACAGAGTTATTGCCCTTTGTTACTTTTCCTTGTCCGGAGCATTATTCAGAAACTACTGGTTGGAATTCAATACAATTTCATAAAATGGTCCAGCACAATGACAGGAAGTGCAGTGTGAAAGAACAATAACTCTATCTTGACTCATTTCAGAGTTATTGCCCTTTGTTACTTTTATTTGTCCGGAGCATTATTCGAAAACTATTGGTTGGAATTCAATACAACTTCATACAATGGTCAAGCACAATGAGAGGAAGTGCAGTGTACAAGAACCATAACTCTATCTTGACAAATTACAGAGTTATTGCCAAGAACGATATCTCTTTTTAGTTTGTTTGCAAGGTATTCTCTTACTACGAACTTTCTCAGTTTATAAAGCAGTCTTTTGGGGGTATTAATCACATTTAGTGATAGCTCTAGTTGTGCATGGTCCATGTGTATATATCTGCCACTGATTGCTTAAAAAGCAGTTTTGATTGAAGTTTCTGTTGGTACTTGATGATTTACCTTTCAGTTTTCATAAAGTACATTGGCTAAAGAAAAGCATACAAAAGCATAAATGACAGAAACATTTTTTTTAGCATGGTAAACTTAAAAAACAATATTTGTGTGACTGCTTAAGAAGTCTGATAAAACAGTAATTGACTGAGCGTGAACCAGTTACTGACCTTGTGGTAATTAAACTAGAACATTCATTGGTGATACAATTTTGTAATGTTACACGTATTTGCATTTCAAAACAGATCTCGATTAAAAAATTGATTTACCGTAAATATTTAACTTTGAGCTTACAATACCAGTGGATGAGTGGCTTTGAACTTGACATTTCAAGTAATTTAAACACATCAGTATTTAATGGAGTAAGTATTAAGGAATACTGTTTACAGTATAACGTTGCTTTCACAAGTCTTCCAATGTGGCCTATTGTACTTTGTGAAGTATGAGCTTGCATGTGATCTTTGGTTATAAAACATCCAATTAGGTTAATAACCAGTTTCAGAGTTTACAAAACAGGACATTTAAACCTTTCCTTGGTAGATGTGTTAACCAAGAGTTTACAAATATCTGCCACATCCCAACAAAGTCGATAGTAACTATGAACCCTCCCCCCATCCACCCCGTCCCTTATAGAGTCCAAGGGCCACAAATAAAATAGGCTCTTATTTGACCAAGAAAGATGTCTTAATTACTGGTGGAAATGACCTTTATTATACCCCCAAAACGAAGTTTAGGGGGGTATATAGGAGTCACCCGGTGGTTGGGCCGGTCGGTCGGGCGGGCGTCTGTTGCATTTTCCTTGTCCGGGCATAACTTGGAAACTACTAGTTGGAATTCAATACAACTTCATACAATGGTCAAGCACATTGAGAGGAAGTGCAGTGCACAAGAACTATAACTCCACCTTCACTAATTACAGAGTTATTGCCCTTTGTTACTTTTCCTTGTCCGGAGCATAACTTGAAAACTACCAGTTGGAATTCAATACAACTTCATACAATGGTCAAACACATTGAGAGGAAGTGCAGTGCACAAGAACCATAACTCCATCCTGACTAATTACAGAGTTATTGCCCTTTGTTACTTTTCCTTGTCCGGAGCATAACTTGAAAACTACTAGTTGGAATTCAATACAACTTCATACAATGATCAAGCACACTCAGAGGAAGTGCAGTGTACAAGAACTATAACTCTATCTTGAGTATTTACTGAGTTATTGCCCTTTGTTACTTTTACTTGTCCGAGCATAACTTGAAAACTACTGGTTGGAATTCAGTACAACTTCATACAATGGTCAAGCACATTGAGAGGAAGTGCAGTGCACAAGAACTATAACTCCATCTTGACTAATTACAGAGTTATTGCCCTTTGTTACTTTTCCTTGTCCGGGACATAACTTGAAAACTACTAGTTGGAATTCAATACAACTTCATACAATGATCAAGCACACTCAGAGGAAGTGCAGTGTACAATAACTATAACTCTATCTTGAGTATTTACTGAGTTATTGCCCTTTGTTACTTTTCCTTGTCCGAAGCATAACTTGAAAACTACTAGTTGGAATTCAGTACAACCTCATACAATGGTCAAGTACATTTAGAGGAAGTGCAGTGCACAGGAACTATAACTCCATCTTGACTCATTACAGAGTTATTACCCTTTGTTACTTTTCCTTGTCCGAAGCATAACTTGAAAACTTCTGGTTGGAATTCAATACAACTTCATACAATGGTGAAGCACAGTGAGAGGGAGTGCAGTGCACAGGAACCACAACTCCATCTTGACTAATTACAGTGTTATTGCCCTTTGTTACTTTTCCCTGTCTGGAGCATTTTTCGAAAACTACAAGTTGGAATTCAATACAACTTCATACAATGGTCAAGCACAATGAGAGGAACTGCTAAGAACAATATCTCTTTTTAGTTTGTTTGCAAGGTATTATGTTACTACGAACTTCTTCAGTTTATAAAGCAATCCTTTTGGGGGTATTAATCACATTTAGTGATAGCTCTAGTTTGTACCAAAAACATTCCTTTGCTTTTTAAATTGTTAAGTATATGTTAGAAATATAGCACAGTATGTTTTTCAATGATTATTGCAATAAATAAGAAAAGCTTTCTGGCAACTCTTTTCACAAAGAAAAGAATTAAATACAGAAGAATGGCACACATCAACATTGTTTTAGAGTGAATAGAACATAGTTCTATCGCTTTCCTATCGGTTTTACATTTCTATATCAGTAAATTCAAAGTGTTCCTGGGACTTTAAACAGAGCTTAGTAATGTCTTCAGCTTTATAAAAAAGCAGTATTTGAAGCTGTAAAAGGAGGCTGTGTTGTGGGAGTACAGGCATGTAACATTTACCAAAGTTAGTTTCTTTTAAACTTGCACCAGGTTGATGCTCATGTGGTTGCAAACTTGCTGCACCAAATTGAACTGTTGATATTTAAATACAGTTCTATGTGCTGAGAATAATTATCATTGATACTATTACAGTGTCATAAAACGTTGTAATCATCTTGTTTTTATTTTTTCAAAATTAAATTGTCCTGGTATGTATCTTTTTAGCTCACCAGGTGAGCTTTTAGTATAGATGATTGCCCATCTGTCCGTCAACTTCAAACAACATCTCTGAAACCACAAGGTCAATGTTGATGAAACTTGGCAGGGATATTCCTTGCATGAAGCTTTACCAGATGTGTTCAAAGAATTACATTCCATGCGGAACTCTGGATGCTATATTGCAACAAATAGGAAAAACTTTAAAAATCTTCTCTGTCACCACATGGCCTAAAGCTCTGATATTTGGCATGTAGCATCGCCTAGTGGGCCTATACCGAAACTGTTCAAATCATGACCCCTGGGTTAAAATTGACCCCACACAAGAGTCACTTACTTTTACATAGGTTTCTATAGGAAAAACTTTAAAAATATTCTCCAAAACCACAAGGCCTAGAGCTAAGATATGTAGTATAAAGCATTGTCTAGTGGACCTCTACCAAGATTGTTCAGATCATGCTCCTGGAGTTAATATACATTTGCCCTGCCCAGGGGGTCACTTGTTCTACATAGACCTATATAGGAAAACCTTTGAAAATCTTCTTCTCCGAAACCACAAGGTCTAGAACCTAGATATTTTGTGTGTAACAGTGCTTAGTGGACCTCTTCAAAGTGTTTTCAAATCATGCCCCCAGCGTCAAAATTGACCCTGCCAGGGGTTTACTTGGTACAGCAAAAACTTTTAAAATCTTCTCCAAAACCACAGGGCCTAGAGCTTAGATATTTATTGTGTAACATTGTCAAGTGGTCCTCTATTAAGTTTGTTAAAATCATGCTGTGACTTCCTTTGGTAAGTGCACTGGTACTCTGTTGTGTGATATAGGGCCATCATGGCCCTTTTGTTGTCAAGATGTTCCGAGGTATATTTTCCACAGAAGTTTTAGCAAACTAGAAATTATACCTTAAAATCATGTAATCATTTATGCTTATTCTTTCAATGCATGTTCAGTTAATGACTGCAATAATGTACTGTAAATTTGAATGAGATTACTGTGCTGTACTTACAGTACAGCAGTGTTTTGTTTTTGCTTTAAAGTTTTTGTGCCAATATTTAAGTTGTTTAAAAACTGTTGTAGGTTTCATGTTAACTTCCAAAGAAGTTTCAGTAAACTTGAATAGATCTTGCTTGTTAAATTGTTATTTCTTTACCATGATACAATGTCCTTACACTCCTATTTTAATTCAGACAATTTAATTTGTGTCTAATCTGCTGCAGCAGAGTGATGTCAAGAATTATTCAGAGCATCGAGGGTACTACAAGTTTCCATGTAATAACCTGATGAAGTGGATAGATTCAAATGACATTTGCTGCTGATCTTAAAACTATACACGTGTTGAAGGATCCCAATACCCAGACTTCAACACGCATTAATCTTTTGACTTAACTTGAACTGAAGGTTCCAAGACCAAGATATATATGAAGTGGTAATGTGCATTCAATCACAAAAAGCTGGACCATCACACTCTGGAAGCCACAGGAAATAAACTTACCTGAAAACAGATAGAACCATGATGGCCTCATATAGTGTTGACCACTCCTGAGAAGTACAAGTACAACCACTGTTTAGTTTTCAAGTCTATGTAAAATCTACCTATTGATTTAATGGAGGCAAAAAAAACCAAATTCAAGATCATCAATGGTGCGAAAATAGTAACAGTGAAACTTGTTTACAAAAATCCACGTATATGGTTCAAAGTTCATGACTACCTTCTGCAGACAAGGCCATGCAATTTAAATATTGAAATTTGTTTGCAAAATTATAAACATTTACTCTCCACTCCTTGACCCCTTGAAGAATTTTGATGAAACTCATCAGATGTTCGTCTTGGACAATGTGCAGACCTGAGCCAGTCAGCTGGCTCGCAGTCAAACGTTGGAGTCTAACATTTCTTGTCCGCTCCATATCTCCTTAACCTGTTGAAGGATTTTGATGAAACTCGGGGGTTCACCTTATCCAGACAATGCAGAAGTGCTGGCTCAAGGGCAAGGTTACAACTTGATCTCAAATGTTCGAGTCTTGAAATTCATGTCTGTTCCATTCGAAAGACTTGTATAAAACTGGTCAAATGTTCACCATTTCAAGACCGAGCAGAACCCATGATTCTGGTCATGGTCACAAATCAAGGTCAAAGGTTTGAGTCCTTTAATTTCCTGTACTTCATATGAAGGATTTTGATGAAACTGGTCCAATGTTTACTTCATCAAGTTGATGTACTTGAATTTGTATCTGCACAATATCTCCTAAACCGCTTGAAAGATTTGATTGAAACTCTGGCGAAATGTTCACCTCATCAAGATGATGTGAAAAATTAATGATCTTTGCACTTGGATAGAACACTAACTGCATAGGAAGACTTCATTTTGCTTTGCCTGTTTGAAATCCACCCTGTGCACCTCTGAGAACTACACAAAATAACATTTATTCCTATCGATATCCCATTTGTGGCGATATGATGCCGATATCATATAAATGTTTATATTTGTGGCTTTCCTGTCTATCCTAAAAAGGTCTATATAAGGATACTACAGAGCAAAATTGGTAACAAGATGGCCCTATATAGTTCACCTGGCTTCTATCTGCTTTAATACTAGGTCAACAATTGCATCGCAGAAATGGTCTATTTAGACCAGGGGGTCCTGATTTTACCAATCTTCCAAGAGGCCACTACATGTTACATTCCAAATAACTAAGCTCTGGGCCTTGAGGTTCTAGACAAGAAGATAAGTTTTCCTTAAATAAGCCTATGTGAAATCAAGTGACCAACATGCAGTGTCAATTTTGACCAGAGGCTCATGATTTTAACACTTTGGTAAAGGTCAACTAGGCCATGCTTTATGCCAAATATCTAAGTTTATGGCTTTGAAGTTTCAGAGTAGAAGATTTTTAGACTTCTATGAAATCTATGTAAAAGCAAGTGACTCCCCACCCTGGGGTCAGGTCAATTTTGACAAGGGGGTCCCGATTTAAATAATTTTGGTATAAATCTACAAGGCAATGCAACATGCTAAATATCTAAAGTCTACGCCTTGTGGTTTCAGGGAAAAGAATTTTCTGGGGTTCTCAAAACCGTCCATTAATTTCTAAGCCAAAGGGAACTATTCAAATATGCTGTGTATAAAAGCAACAAAAAAGCCCTAATGCACTTGACTTTTCACACCACACTGTCACTTAAGTGAGAGCAAACAGATGGACAGACAGAACAGTGGCATCTCCTCAGTAACCCATTTGTAGTAGAAGGTAAGTTCTTCCACAAGCACAAAATGTAAGCCACCAGTTCAACCAAGAAGCTAATATTTTTCACTTCTGTATTTTTTTAGCATATAAAAACAGAATGTAAATTCAAATAAACATTAATACATAAAACAGAATGATTAAGTGATATAAAGACACAATTATGTTTTCTTCTTTTTTATCATAGCTGCATATTTTGCAACATCAAAGCTATCCTTGACTTCTCTTTTAGTCTGTATTTTCTTTGGTTTATTGAATACTGTCTTCCGGAGTTCTTTCTCCTTCTCTGTCAATGCACTTAAATCTACAGGTAGCTGTAAAATAAAGCAAATTTCAAGGTACAATGTATAACATACAGAAATACTATCAACTACTTTCACTGAACCAGTTATAGAATTTAATGTCTTTTATATGATACATGTACATGTAATGGTATATACTGATAATGTTGTAACAGACTGTATCTTTACCCATTACCGGTACCATGAATTTGCACTGCAATATATATTTCTCAATGAGGAATTTTCATGCAGAAGTATTTCTGTATTTTATAAACATCTGCCTATATTTCATTGTATAAAGAACATTGTATTCACTGTCTGCACTTTTATCCAAACTCTAATATTTTTTCACAATCTGTGTTACACCTGAAAGACAGTATGTTACAAGTCATATAATTAATGTATTTGTTTTCCTGTTATATTTGTGACAATGTTTTAGCATTCTAATTCCCAAATTTAGAAATCGAACTACTACAACCCAATTGCAAAAAAAGCTTAAGTCTAATTGTCTGAAATCTGATTCCTCAGAACAACTGTTGTGGTGTAACAATGCATACTATCGATGCAGTGTGATAGTGAGTGTCCTGATAGTATGCTTTAATGGTAAAAGTCATCATCCAATAACAATCACCCTAATAGTGTCAGTGCAATATAACACATACTTACTTTTAGTATTTTTCTAGGTTTTTCATATCTAATTGTAATGCTTGATCCGTCAGGTAAGACTAGAACAGATGGATATGTTCGGAGATAATGCGGCGTCTTGATCCGTGTGATTGAAGCTCTGTTACTGTTGCTACGCTGACTTCCAAAACCTGGTAACTGCGAACATACACAACAAGTTGTCTGCTGGAAAGACCTGAAAATTTAGACGTAGCAAATGAATAACAAGAGGGCTAAGATGGCCCTATATCACTCACCTAGCTACCATTGGCTATAATACAAGGTCATCAATAGCAGAAAGGTCAATTTTGACCTTGAGGTTCTGATTTAAATACTCTTCCTTGAGGTCCACTACATAATGCTATATTCCAGATATCTAAGCGCCTGGTCTAGTGGTTCTACACAAGAAGAATTTTGAGGTTTTCCCTATATAAGCCTATGTCAAATCAAGTGACCCCCCCCCCACAGTGAGGGTCAATTTTGACATGGGGGTCATGATTTGAACAGTCTTGGTAGAGGTTCACTTGGCAATACTACATGCTAAATACCTAAGCCTATAGGCTTTGTGGTTTCAGAGAAGATTTTTTCATTTTTTTCCTATATAAGCCTCTGTAAAATCAAGTGACCCCTAGGCCGGGTCAATTTTGACTTGGGGGTCATAGTTTGATCAATCTTGGTAGAGGTCCACTAGGCAATGCCACATGCTGAATATCGTAGATCTTGGCCTTGTGGTTTCAGAGCAGATGATTTTTAAAGTGTTTCCTATATCATAAGCCTATTATGTTAAAAAGTGACCCCTCGGCCAGGTCATTTTTGACCCAGGGGTAATAATTCGAACAATATTGGTGGAGGTCCGCTAGGTAATGCCACATGCTAAATATCTAAGCTCTAGGCCTTGTGGTTTTAGAGAAGATTTATAAGGCTTTTCCTATATAAACCTATGTAAAAATAAGTTACCAAGTGGGCAGGGTCAATTTTGATGCGGGGGTCATAATTCTAACAATCTTGGTAAAGGTCTACTAGGCAATGCCACATACCAAATATCTAAGCTCTAGAGCTTCAGTTCTTGAGCAGAAAATATTTAAAGTTTTCCCTTCTGTTGCCATGGCAACTAGAGTTCAGCATGGAAGAGAATTATTTGAACAAATATGAGAGGGCTTCATAGAAGGAACATACCTGCCAAGTTTCATCAACATTGGCCTGGTTGTTTCAGAGGACATGTTGATGGAAGGAAAATGTGAATGTATGACGCACGTTGTACGCTGAGCGATCCTAATAGCTCACTCTAGCACTTTGTACCAGGTGAGCTAAAAGATAAATAATCAGTTAATTTTCCTGTTGTAGTGACCCTTCATACTGTATTTTTTGATATGTCATTGAAAAAAACATGTTAATGTACATTCAATTTAAAAGACAACTTTTGGAATAATTTTTGTACAATGGTCGGTTTCCCTGTTAAGATATTTTTCTTGGTAATTTATGCGCTACATCCAACTTTAAGTGTTAACAGGACTTAATTGATTTTAGTATCGGTGCTTTGTGTAGGGAACCAGAACCATTAAAACGGTCAAACTCAAAGCAATAGTTTCATAAAAATCGAACAGGGATGCTGTCATGTTGATGCCGAACAATGGACACCATACAACCCATATATACAAATAGCTCACCCAGAACTTTTGGCTCAGTTAAGCTAACAAGACGGCTAAGATGGCCTTATATCACTCACCTGGCTACCACTAGCTATAATACAAGGTCAACAATGGTGTTGCAGACAGGGTAAAATTACTAAAAATAGTAACCTGGGGTCCTGATTTGAACAATCTTCAAGTGTTGACATTGTCTTACTTGCATTAACCAAGTGTGAAGAGCTATCAGGGCAGCCTAGATCAACCTAATACAAAGTATCACAGCGGGTCCACAAACAAAACTGACATATAAATATTTTGGAAATTGGTAATGGTTGATGTTGAGTCATGGCCCCAAAAGAATTCAAGGAGACCAGTTCTGGTTGAACAAGCAGAAACTGACACAACACCACATCTACTGATTGACCTGTAGTATCGTAACTTTACTGTTGTCAAAAATATGCATCGATTTCTTTAAAATTTGTAAATAAATGTATACCTCACTGTCTTAAACCTAGAATATATATCATGAAATTACATGCATTCCTATTCTGTCTGCAAAGTTTCTGTCTTTCAAGATAGCGACTCGAGTCACATGGGCAGTTTGTTATTGTTTGTCAAGCACAATTTCCTTAGAGTTTGTAAACAAGAGGGCCACGATGGCTCTATATCGCTAACCTGAATACAAGTCCACTTGCCTGATGGGTGTGGTCAATTTTGACCCAAGAGGCATGATTTGAACAAAGTAGGTGGAAGACCACAAGACAATGTTACATACCAAATAGGTTTTCCTATATACGTCTTTGTAAAACAAGTGACTCCTGGGCAGGGCCAATATTGACCCCAGGGGTATGATATGAAGAAACTTTGAAGAAGTCTACTAGGCAATGCTACATGCTAATTATCTAAGCTCTCAGCCCTGTGGTTTCAGAGAAGAAGATTTTTTAGTTTTTCCTGTATAAGCCTATGTAAAATCAAGTGACCCCCCAGGCAGGGTCAATTTTGACTCGGGGGGGTCATAATTTGAACAATCTTGGTAGAGGTCCACTAGACAATGCCACATGCTAAATATTTAAGCTCTAGGCCTTGTGGTTTCAGAGAAGAAGATTTTTTTAAAGTCTTTCCTATTTGTTGCCATAGCAACCAGAGTTCTGCATGGAATGGAATTCTTTGAACAACTTTGAATGGTAAATTTTTCAATTGTTGTTTTCATTAACTATATCCTTTTAATGACTTATATTCAAATTTTAATAATAAAACCTAGTCTAAAGATCTGCTACATGGAAAAAATGATAGACTATATGCACCATATCTACATGATTGTGTGGAGATAGACACCTTATCTGTATTACCAGCAAAAACATCTTCAAACTAAAATGAATCTCTTAATACTAATAGATCACCTAACAATTTAAAAGATAAAACTGAAAATATTTGGCTTTAAAGGTTACACAGGGGGTACAGGTTTGAGTTTATTGATGGTACAGAAAATACTTGTCAACACTGTTCTGCAGACAAAAATGCTATAAAAATAAAACCTGACCTTCAACTTACAAGACTTAACTCTTGTTGAACAACAACTTATATGCCGTTTTGCGTACATTATGTAGATCCATATGCTATGCTAAAACATAGAGGTATTGCTGCAAAAGGTCACTGTGTATGATTCCAATCTATATCCATTTCTAAGTACTGCCTCACACCTCTGGCGAGTATTATGGGCAGGGTGAATGCTGGGTGTTAATGGTAGTAAGAATAAAGTAATTGCAAGACAGTTAAATTCTAGTTAAGAATGGCATGATTATTAAAAGTTGTTAAAAAAGTGAAAGAATAAAATGTTTAAAAAGAAGTGCTGTATGATAAATAATTGAGCAGGGCTACAGCCTGCTTGAATGATTCAAGATCAGACAGGGCTACAATATCTGGTGTAACCTATTGCACATGGTATGGGGGGAAAAGAAGTCTGAATTGGCGTGGGTTTGGCAGACTAGATGGTTAACATGTATGGGAAATTGGGACTTCTAGATAACTTGGTAGGGAAATTGCTACAAGATTGTAATACATTTGTAGAACATAACCAGTTTGGAGACTAGATGTCTGTTCTCCATGCTGTTCCTGCAATCACACAGGCTTTAAACATGTTAAATGAACATGCACAAATACTACCTCAGATGTTTTGTTTTACATAGGCTTTCCCTGTTATAAGGTAGCACCTATATTCATATTACAGTATGTCTATGGAAAAATATTTAATGGAGTCATACCAACCGCTCTTTTGTGTGACCATTGTGGCAAGGGAAGTCAGACGCTTCAGCCCCAATAAGTTTGGCCTCAAGAAAAGTATGATGACATTTCGGCCTCACTTTATGTCCATTTCAGCCCAAGAATGTTAGATTCATGTATGCTTTTTATATGTATGTTTTTGTGTATTATATTTGTTTATATGTAAAATTGTTTGTATTATGATAATATATAGACATAAATTAAAACTTTATATAGACTTTTTAAAATAAATTATCAATTTCTGTAGAATAGCCTTTGATAGAGAAAAAGTTGCGGATCTTCAATATGCTGTCGTCGCGATTTAAAATTCATTTAATTTTTTTGTAATAGTAGTCTCTGAAAAAACTCAAATTACTATAAACCATTCAGCCATTCTTGGCCATTGCACTCACTGATTTAAATTAATTTTTGTAAAGTAGCTCAAAAAACTCAAATTACTATAAACCATTCAGCCATTTCTTGCGCCAGGATTTTGGCACTTCTACTTTCAGTTTTAATATATTTTATATGTGGAATCGCATCTTCATTTTCGTTTCTTTATTATTATGTGTGTGTTTTCTATGATTCTGAGCTGTTGAAGAGCTTTCTGTCCATTCGGACACAAGTTTTTTAAAGAAAACATGAACACTTTTGAAACAACAAATTT